>JBAMCG010000077.1:4187500-4427500 GCA_037075325.1 Drosophila mayaguana
TCGACACAGACTCTGAAAATATTTATGCATTTGGCCGTGAGGCAACTCAGCTGATGTTGTACCGCTTCAGCCTGCTCCTGCTCCTCTCCCACTTCTCCTACCTCTCTCTCACTCTCGGCGAACTTAGTGTCAGCATTAGCTCCCATTCCCATTGCCAGTCGCTGTTGCCGTTGCTGGGCTCCAGTTCGAAACTTGCGCGTAGATAAAAGTCATAAAGTTTGTTCAGCGCCCTTGTCCCCCCTCCCAACCCCGCCACGGCTCCAGCCACCTGCACCGCCCGTGCCGCCTCTCTGGCTCTATCTGTCTCCTGCTATCGGGCAGCAGCTGAGACGCGGCTGTTGCTTTCTGCTCGCATTTAAATAAATAAAGAAGAGAGGAGAAAAAACACACACACTTTTAGTGAGCATCATTAAAGCGTGACGCCCCCCGTTTTGGGCCCCCTTAAGAGGCTGAAGCGCTTCGTGCCCTTAAAAATAAATGGGTATAAATTTGCCTGAGTGCATTTAATGAGCAACAAAATGTTTGCAGCGCCCCTCCTCCGTCCTTGCCCACACTTTTAATAGCCGCGAGTCAACCGAACCCAGACCCAGACCCAGACCCAGAGCCAGAGCCAGACCGAGACCCAGACCCAGACTCAATGCCAATATCCGTCGTTTCGCTGTGAGAAATCAATGCGCCGAGAGGAAGTGGAGGCAAAGCGACTACGAGTAGAGCGCGCGATAGTTTCGTTCACAGATATAGCCCCATTAATCTGCAATATAAAACACATTTGAGCTTAGCTCCAATCCAAAGTCTGCCTCGACTGCGACTTGCGATGGGATTTCACTTGTTGAGCCGAGCTGCTCAGGCAGCAACTGCTGCGCATTGCTTTAAGTGAGTATGCTCTTCGGACAGGAGGCAATGTTACGACTAGCACATACCCTACAGCTACAGCTGTTGAGTTTACTGGGGCAAGCCCGAGCAGTCAGCCAGACGATAATTGTGTAAGGCCTGGGCACTCGCAGCGCTACCTATTTAAAAGGCCATAAATTTAGTCTGGAAATTGATTTTGATTTTATTCCAAGGTACAACATCTGTGAAAGTAATAAAAAGTTCTGCGTAAATTTTGATTCCACTCAATGTGGGCAGCTTTTGCCTTGACTATGGCCGACAGAGCTGGGAATCTTGAGTCTGTCACATTATTCACTCATGTATTCCGCATGTATGTGTAGATGTCGGGGGAGGGTGCTCCTCCGGTTGCATGCCCAGCTGGCATTTCAGACTCTATTTTATTTGTATTATTTGAGGAGGCTTAGAGTGCAGCGAGTCGCAATTGAGACGCTCTCCTTGTATGCCTAGCTCTTGGCAAGGTTTTGTTTCTAGCACCGTCTCTCGGCAAGTACCTCTCGTGGACATAGCTTGTTCCTTGCGTGAATTTTACAGCGCTGTAAGACTAGCCTGTGCAATTGGCTCATTTGCGCTTCTCATTTCAGTCTTCTCCCATAACGTAAAGTTCTTTAAACTAACTTAATATCCAAATACACAGAGGTTGATTAAGAATCAATGTCCTTCACAGCATTCAATTCATAATAGATACCCGTACATACAGCAGTCCCTCGTTCCACTTGGTGCAGAAACAGCTCTGCATGTGCCCAAGCCAATATACCCGATTGCTTATGCGTACAGTGTATCATCCGCATCCGATCTGCGAGCTCCAAAGCAAGCAACGCGATAAAGTCGCAAATTTATTTGTCATGTGGCAGCTAGAAAAGTTTTGTATTTGCTCTGGTTAACTTCCATTGAAAAGTTTTTGGCACTTGGAATGCGATATTGAGCGATTGCCAGGGAGAGGCACTTCAGGCTTCCAGCTGATGGCGACTTGATGTGGCCGCAACTAAGCTCCAGCTGATATTTAAAATTGTGGCCTTGGGCGATTTGCAGACTTCGATTCGGCAAAAGTCAGACGGCCGCAAGTTTGCTGCAGCGACAGACAAAGACAAAGGCGGCGAGTGAAACCTTAATTAAATATCAATTTCCGGTAGAGTATCCGCCGTGCACACACACACACACATGTGTGGGTGTATGTATGTCTTTGATCTAAATGCTGGCTCCAAGGTCCGGCGCACAAAAGTGGAAAAGCCATAGGAAAGCTCATTTACTTGACCAGGCACGCAATTTTTAAGCCAAGCCCAGCAGGAGAGAAGCAGACCGAGAGAGAGGAGGGTGCTGGATGCCGGGTGCTGTGATAATGTATGCAGCTATTTAGTATACACATATCACTAACTGACAAGATATATGCAGGGAAAGTTTGTGTGTTTGCTTTGCCCTTTGTCGTTTGCTGCCTGCAAGCAAATGGCAAAAGTTTTATGCCATACCCTAGCACCCTCTCCCCACATCCGCAGCACCCTGCCGCTTGGCCTTTGGGATGCTGGCTAAAACTGAAGCTGCTGCTTGACGCAGTCTTTGCAGTGGAAATGCTAATGGATGGACCTAGCAAAAGAGTAGGTCAGCGAGAGGGAGGGAGGGACGGATGGAGAGAGAGAGAGAAATCAAGGCATGGTTCATAATTGAATGTTTGTAAATGCAGCGCTGGCTTTTGAGTTGCTTACTTTTTGGAGTGCAAATTCACAACGGCTGCGTTTGATGGGACTCACAGAAAGAGAGAGAGAGAGAGAGAGAAAGAGAGAGAAAGAGAGCGGGAGACCGGGTGCGAATGTTTTGCAAAAAGGGACAAACTGCTTGGCAACTAATTTAAATACATGTCATGAATTTAACATAAATAAATAAAATACAAAAAAAAAGAAGAAGAAAATGTAAAAAATTGCCCATTTTTTATGGCTCTTATGACTCGTGTTGTTTACTTTTTTTCATTTTTGACGGGGTGGGGGAGGAGGGGTGCGCCCTATGCAAAGCGCTGGATGCCTTCGGCACAGGGGGCAGGAGGAGGCGAATAGTGTAAAAGTTGCTCAACATTGCGAGCCAGCCACTCGCCTGTGGGCGTGGCTTGTGTACGTGCCCGCTGCGCTCAAACTTTCGAAATGAAGTGAACCTAAACTTTGCGACCCAAAGTCAAGGCGAGGCGACAGCAGTCGGACATGGCCATGGAGCAGGAGTCTGCGTGTGGGCCGACATATCAGCAGAAGATAATATCGTCCGACCGGATTTTTAATCAAAAGCAAAACGATCCGACTGACCCATCGTGAGCCACAGATTTTTGTTTTTGTTTTTCTCCTCCTCTCCCCATCTCCCCAGCTCCCCAGCTCCCCAGCTCCGTCCCTCTGTCCATCTTTATGTTTGGCAGAGTCAGTTTTTAACAATTATTGTAAGAGTCTGCATGCTGGCAACAAAAGCATGTGACATGACCCCCGCCACTGCCACGCCCCGAAAAAAGATGAAAAACGTTTTTGACCAAGTTGTCCTCCGATGGGTCCGAGCTGCAGCGCTGAGAACTTTCGAGGGCTTAGTCCTTGCCCGGGAAGGAGATGAAGGCTGCAGATAGGACCAAGCACTGAGCAGCTGAGTCGAGAGGTAAAGGGTAGATGGGCGACTCGAGTCAAGACGTCGTCCAGGTCGGCCTTATGAGGAGTTTCGCAGCAGAGTGATGAATGTCCGGGCCGTCGCATCTGTTGCAGGGTATTTAAGAGTTGGGTCGCTGGACTCACTCAACGCTTCAGATAAGTAAACTTTTGTTTTGCTGTGTGCGACTATTTTGTGGCGACAAGGGTTCCTCGACTGTGGAGCCTGCAGTGCATGTGGCCGGAACTGTTGGGGGTTCGCAGAGTCCAACCGTCAACAGGAATTTGTTTTCATTTTTTTTTTATTCAATTTTTTTTTTCATCCTTTTCCCTCTTTCATTTTTTGATTTTCAACGTTTGGGCCAAATAAATAATTTTGTCTTTGCTCGGGGTTTATTGGGTTTGTAATAAATTTAAAGCTCTATCTCGCTTTTACCATCTGCCCCCGCTTATCTATGTCTGTCTCGCACGCTCTCCCTCTCCCTCTCCCTCTCTCTCTCTCTCTCCCTCTCCCTCTCTCTCTCTCGGTCACTCTTTCATTACAGTTTATGGCAGTTCGGCTAAGCCGGAAGGGATCAAACGTTTTGCATATTCCGATTTCAGTGAAGCCGTCAACCAAAAAAAGGATAACAGCTCTCGCCTGCTGTTTCGCTTGTAGTTCGGCCGGGAGTTCACCCAGCCAGCCAGCCATCCAGCTACATAATTTATGAACATAAATTGTGGGCGTGGCGCGGTCAGAGGGCGTAATGTGATAACTAATGACTTTTCTGACTGCAGATGCATGCAAATTGCTCGGAATTTACGCCGAGCTGCTAATTTGAAATCCGATTCGCTATTAACCGTCCATAATCAGAGGTGTGTGTGTGTGTGTGTATTTGTATGTGTGGGTGTGGGGAGAATCCCTTTAATTAGGCCAATATGACACTCTACAACGAGAGAGTTTACTACAGAGCTTCTCTTGCTTCTGTTCCGTTCTCAATGTCTGCAAATATGTACATACATGTGAACATACAAATGTACATACATGTGTACATGTGTACTACTTACTACTTACTACTTACACTTTCAGAAAAGACTCAGAGCGCAACCGATTGCACCGGTTCTCTCAGGAGCTCGTTCGTGAACATACAAATGTACATACATGTGTACATGTGTAGGTGCATTCTACTTACACTCTCAGAAAAGACTCAGAGCGCAACCGATTGCACCGGTTCTCTCAGAAGCTCGTTCGTGAACATACAAATGTACATACATGTGTACATGTGTAGGTGCATTCTACTTACACTCTCAGAAAAGACTCAGAGCGCAACCGATTGCACCGGTTCTCTCAGGAGCTCGTTCGTGATCGGCCAGCAATCGTTGCTGTTTCGTGTCGCTCTTGTTGTTCGCCAACCGTTTGGTTGAGTGAAATGAAGCAGAAAGTCTTTCGTGCATGCATTGGTATGTGTGTGAGTAGTTGTCTTCGCTGAGCGTATGCAAATTGTGAGTGTGAATCCCATCGTGCGAGCGGCAAGCGAATGTTCTGTGAGCATCAGACGAATGGCTCAATTTAAGCCGCTCAACAGAAAACTATAAGAAAAAGAAACGAAGTCTTTTGCTCAATAGAGAGTGAGAGAGGGAGCGACTGAGCATGATATTTTTCGGTTGATTTCGCGAACAGAGAGTAAGCAATCAAATCCATGCACTGTTATTTGTTACTGTCACGAGGCTCACAATATATTATCTACATATGTCTAGACTCTTGACTCTGATATAATTATGTAACTGTCCTTAGAGCTGCCTTTGAATAATGCCCAGCGTCCAGTGAGCATCCAAGCAGCTAATCAAGACTAATCGCCGAGAGCCGCCTGGTGGCTATTTTTAGTGTCGTGCTCCCATTCAGCTGGTTCCAATCAAACGCGTCATTAGGTTTCAGTTTCAATTACATTGCAGGCCAATGGCCAAAAGGGTTTGCTCCGCCACTCCCGCCTCTCACTGTCGCGCACTCTCTCTCTCGCCCTCTGCTTCTCTCTTAAGTCCACATAATTTATATTATATATAGAATGAATCTGCGGCTAAGTAAATCTGTAAATGCAGCTATTTGCATAGTATGACTCGTGGAGGTCACTCGGCCAATGAGTCACTCAGTCACTCATTCACTTAGTCATTCACTTGTTAGTGGCAGTCGGCATACACTTGAAGTGGAGCTATTAGCAGGAGTGCGACTTGGACAATCTTTTCTGTGGAGCTGCCGCTGCATTCAGCTGATTCGATCGGTCCTGGGCCTCGCCCCCTGGCAAATTGCGGCTGAAATGTGTTTATTCCAGCTAGATGATTTTGAAAAAGCGATAAAGACTCTGCCTCCGTCGGCCGCAATACGATAAAACACGCCACGAGGAGGCTGCAGCTAAATTCTATAAAATTTACTGCCTGGCCCTGGCCCTGGTCCTCGTCCGGGTCCTCGTCCGGGTCCTCGTCCTCGTCCTCGTCCTCGTCCTGGTCGCATTGACAATCAGCCGGGCGGAAGCAGCTTCAGCGCCTGGCTGGGCGTCAATTGACGAATTGTCGCCCGCGCTCTGGCCACATCGAGTCGTTCGAGTCGTTGGAGTCGTTCACGTCGCCTCCTGAAAGTCATCAGAACTTAAAGCTAATTTCATTTCGTTTCACTTCTGCCAAAATAAGCTCAAGCCAATTTGGTTATTATTATTCATACTTCTTCTCGCTCGCTACCTCTCTCTCTCTCTCTCTCTCTCTCTCTCACTCTCTCGGATTCGCGCTCTCCCCTGTCTGGCTGGGACTCTTCTGTCGTGCCTTTGGTCCTTTCTTTTACAGCTTTGCATTGTTTATGCGGCTCTTCGGCTGTCGTCTCCTTGGCACGCATGTGCGCGCCCAAAAGTATGCAGCGCTTTCTTCGCCCATCTCTGGCGTCTTCTCGAAATAAATTACGTATACGTAATGCTTAAAAACGAACGTAAAATGTGTGTATAAATGTTTGCAGTGTGTCTTAAGCACACAATGGCCGTGCAGAGCTTTTGTTTATTTTGCTGTATTGTTGCTTTTAGGGCTCACACACACACACACACACACACACACACAGACACACAGACAGCCAGAGTCTCAGTTTCATTGTGCGTTTACTCTCTGCCCATTTGCAGTATATTTTTAGTAACACTGCTCGGAATGCTTAAGGGACGCCGCAGGCGGCTCTCTGCCCCGCCATAATCAGGCACGGCAAACCTGCCAGCCCCAAGCCCCCAAATCCCATCCGTACACGTAGCCGTAGTCGTGGCCGTAGCCATGACGCAGGCCTAATGGAAGGACCTCTTTCAAAATTGTCAGCTTCGATGTTTCGCACAATAAATAAATATATCTTGCCTAGCTGAAAATAAACCCGCCACGGCGCGGGTCAATCGATATTTAAATATATATCAAAAAATATTTTCATTTCCTCTCGCAGCACTTTAATAAGAGTTACATTCCTAACAGGATATAAATTCATATTTTAAGGAAATCATATATATAAAAGAGTAATGCAGACCAATTATTATCGCTGCTTTGGTTATACGTCGATATGTATCGATTCAGATTAATGCTTGCTCTACATCCATGCAGATTGTTGCATGTTGGTTTATCGCCTCACTTAGCCGATAGCTGATGCAACTTTTGCCACTTTACTGAGGTGTTTCAAGTTTGAATAACAAATGATTGATTTAGTTTTGTATTAATATACTTTGGCAATGAAATTTCTGCCTCCGCTATAACAGCTATTGCCTATTATACAGCCGAAAAGGTGTGATTTTAGAGCTCCGCTAGAGTCTATAAAATGGTTTCAGCTTGAGGGTTAATCTGGACTAACTCTAGCATAGCTCAACCACAAAAAAATCTGTGTTTATTTGTATCTTCAAGTTAAAGAAAAGCTTAGCAAGATTAATCATTTTTGTTATACCCTTTAAAGTAGTTGTTATCGATAATAGAAGCGAGTTGACTCACTATCGATGGCTTTAATCGATAGCCCATGGAGCGTGAATGCAGTGTGATGATATATTAATGATAATGATAATATAATAATAATATTAATATATATTAATATATGTGCGTATCTATCTGCAGTATACGGAAACAGTCCTGCCATGTTAATATACAATATACAGTAGAGTCCGGCTATGACGGCTCCGCTTAGAGCGTCCGTGCGGCCATTGAGACGAAAATTGTGGCTCCCAGACTAACTTATATGGGTCAACTCATATGGTTATAGCGTCTTCCGGCCATAACGACAGTCCCTTGAGCGTCGCTATAACCGGACTCTACTGTATATTGCATATTAACATTGCCTAACAGGACAGTTTGTCACATCCTTCTTTAGCCACGCATAAAAGTCCTGTCAAACTCTCTCTCCTCTCTCTTGCTCTCCCTCTCTCGCTCTCTCCATATCTCTCTATCTCTCTCCTTCTGCCCGCTCTCTGCTAATAACAAATGTTTCCCCCTGCACAAGTCTCACGTTTGCTATAGAAATAAAGCCCTAAGCTGCACTCCAACTGTTTAGTCGATCTATGATACGAATATGAGGCGTATACGCAATTAATATGTGTAAAATTAATAGATTAAATATTAACTAACATGTATATTTAATTCAGTGCAGAAAAGACTCCTCCCAGACATTCCACATGTCTCCCCCCTCTGCTTTGTTCTGTGCTAATTATAAATGTTTATTCCCAGCTGCATTAGCCGCACGCACCTCATGCTCGCTGTGGAAATGAACTCACGAGCTGCACCCCTCGGCCGAGTCAGGGGCGCCTCACTCAGCCCAACTCAGCTCAGCTCACTCGGTTCACAGGGCGAGCTGAATGTCATGCGAAATGGGACAATAAAAATGTCAGTTTTGCGTGTTGCTGCTGCTGCTGCTGCTGCTGCGGGCACAGAAGCCACAGAAGTTGGCTAGGGTAATCTGCCATAAATCAGGACCCGTGCCACGCCCCGCTAATTAATTAATTGGCAGCACTCGCACAATCGCAATTGCAATCGCCATCAGAATCGCAATCGCAATCGCAATCAGCGCTGAAGGATCTCTGTTCGCCTCCTTCGCTCAGGTGCCTGGCGGTTGAGGAAGGGGAGTGCAGGGGAGTGCAGGGGCCGGGCAACATTTGCGTGTCAGTTCTCTGTTGGGCGCCCGACAAGAAACATTTGCCTAAAAAACAAATTGTCAGCAGCAAAACAAGGCAAACAATTAGCGCTTAGGCTCATCCTCCTCCTGCTGCTCGCCCTGGCCATCCCCCTCCTTCTCTCCCTCTCTCTCTCGCTCTCGCTCAGTGCTGTTTATCTTGGCCAATCGACGGCACGCACTTGCCCCCGAAATAGCAGCTCTTGAGATTTATGCACGCCGCTCACGGCACTCGATTCGTAATTCATAAGTCACACAACTTCAAACTCCCACGCAAGGGCCTCAAATGCCAGACATTAGAGCGCACAGCCCATCTCCGGGCGCGAGCTATGTCGTGCCTCGATGCGACAAATTAGCGCAAATGTTTGCAAAATGTTGCCGCACGCGAAATATTTTCGGCCATTCGAGCAGCAGGAGCAACAACAGCAGCAGCAGCAGTAACAGCAGCAGCAGCAGGAGCAGTAAGCCCGGCTAGCACAGGTGGCTCTATAAAAAACACCTTGTCTTGATTAGCCCAGCTATCTGCCGTCCTCCCCCACTTTTCCCCCTCCCCCTCTCGCTCTCTCTCTCTCGCTCTCTCTCTCTCTCTCTCTCTCTCTCTCTCTCTCGCCCAGTCATAAATACGCCACCAATCAAACGCCAACGGCAAATAAAATAATATCATCATCAATACAGTAGCTGGGGAAAGATATAAAAAACCCGACTCAAATTGCTCGACGTATATATACAGGGTGTTCATACTCGACGGACCCATCTGGCAGCGCTATATCTTTTGACAGAGACGGGCACGGCACGCCGTACAGGCGGCTGTACATGGCGGCCATTTGAGAGATATCGAATTCAAAAACCAAATCCTTGAAGCATATCAAATAATTATTATGGTCAACAACAAAAATTTGTTTATATTTGATAAAAAAAAAACAGGTTTTTTTTTGCCAGATGGCTCCGTCGAATATTGACAGCCCTGTATAAGGCAGATCATATAGAAATACATATACCTTGTATTATCTCTGTCCCAAGTGCTTTCTGGTTCACACAGTTATCCTTATCATATTCTTTTATGACTATATACTAAATTATTAACTCAGTCGGTGCAACATTAATTTGTCGAGTATATAGAGTGTATAACATTAAAATAGGGTTGTTATTTCAAATTCTATATCCTTGTATATCAGAGACTTATTTTTTACATGTATATATTTTCCTTTGATTTATTTTTTATTTGCAATCTGGCTTAACTTCAATAATAAGCAACCGATATATCTTATCAATCGAATAATCGATTGAACTGATTTACTTAGTATAGCTTTAGTATTCAGTTTAGTATTCAGTTTAGTATTCAGTTTAGTCTTGATCTTTATTTTTCTGAGTTCGGTTTCTTATACCCAGACATATTACATATAACATCATATAGGAGCTCGTACGAATCAGCCTTGGTCTATGGTTTATTCTTATGCTCAGCGTTTGGCTCTTAGATATTCTTAACCCTCGGCTCCCGGATTGGCCTATTTCTAGAGATCTTACATAAGGCTCTTATCTATTTGTAGTGCGTAGAGTTTTAAGTTCAATTTTGAATTCTGGATTATTTCAATTTTTGTATAGATAAATATTGCATTTTCAGCCGTTTAAGCATTTTGCCATGGGCAACTGGAAAATGCCAAGCAAATGCCAAAGCACTCAAAGAGTGAGAGAAAGTAAGGGAGAGAGAGAGAGAGAGAGAGAGAAAGAGAGAGAGAGAGAGAGAGAAACATACCGCAATAAATGCCAAAGAGATTCAAATCGCGCAAAATATTTGCCAATTTTTGTGGATTTCCTTTTGACTTTGATGCATTTATAAATATAAATATATGTTTGTATATGTACATATATATATACATAGAGAGAGAGAGAGAGAGAGACAAATAGAAACAGAGAGATATATGTGTATATATTTGCATATTTTGCTTTTGTTCGCACTTCGGACTTCAGCACAAAACAACAAACAAAATCAAATGCAAAGGCCGCAAAATGCGTTTAAATAAAATTTTGTTTGAATTCGTTTTATTTGCCAGGCGAGAATTCAAACATTTGCTTTATTTTATGTTTGCTATGTGCGTGTGTGGGTGTGTGTGTGTGTGGGTGTGTGCGTGTGTTGTTTGGCATTGTTTGGCTGCTTTATGAAATTTTTTAAGCATATTAAATTTTGTTTTTTATTTATTTTTTATTATTTTCTTTCTGTATTATATCTCAACAAGGCTCAGTGTGTGTGTGTGTGTGTGTGCGTGAAGGCAGCTTCTTGGCAGGTTAATGTGGTTAGCCGACACGTCGACGGCTTTTTTTGTTGCCTGCTTGTTAGGTTGAGCATCGCTGGCATCTGGGATTTGATTGTTAGTCCGCGTAACGCACAGCACCCGCCCCCCCCCCTCCCCCTCACACACACACACACACACACATCGACAGTCACTCACATATGTGAACAAGTGCTTGGCATGTTTCTGGGCTGCTTCTTTTCTGTTATTTGTTTTTTGTTGCTTTTTGTTTCGTTCCTTCTATTCCGCTGACTGTTGGCAAACATACCCTGTACAAGCAGCGCTCCGTAGGGCATATAGGCTGCTACTACCTATTGACAAAGCTAATGAGCTGAGAGCTGGAATGTATATGATAATGGAGTCCACTGACTGGGACATACCCTGTACAAGTGGCGCTCGGTAGGGCATATAGGCTGTTGACTATTATATGACGATGCTAATGAGCTGTGGCTAGAAAATACTCTGTAGAGTCAACGCTCCGTGGGGCATTTAGGCTGTTACTGCTAACTGGACCATGATGTAGCTCATTAATTAATGCATTAATGCAGGCCCACTCAAGCTGTATGCTTGTACAGAGTATCTCAATGCTCATCATGCAGTCGCAGCCCGCCTGTCGATACTTTCCTGTCCGTCTGCCAATTATAAATTCGTCAGCAATCCAAAGGCAGCTGCGTGGCCTGCAGATGATTTTACAATAAACTGATTCGGAATTGATGTGAGCTGGCATAATGCTTGTATCATGGCCACATTAACATACACATGGCATAGCAGGAGCAGGGCATTCACTGTTGCTGTTGGCATGGCCTTTGGCAGGATGCGCCGAGCTGAAAGCTCTGCTGCAACTGAGGCAACCACACTACAAGAATTGCACTGAAAGTTCCACTCACTCACTCTCCCTCTCTCTTTCCCTCTCTCTCTCTCTTCATGCCACTTCTATGATAATTCACTCAGATTTAGCTACTTTGTGCAGCACATCGACCCCAGGCACTGCGCTCTCACAGGGTATATTCACAATATTTGTCCAACATAACATGTTGGCGGCAACGGCCTGGCCAATTGGGCGAGGCACTGGGCATTGGGCAGTGGGAGGGGCCGGCAGTGAGCTACGGCCGGCTGCTGGTCCCAACGAGTGCTTCTGACTTTTATGCCCAGCCTGGCCAACGCTCAGCTCGGGCATCTTTGTTGTGGTCTAGATCGAGAGGCTCTCTGCACTTGGCAGCCGGCAGCAGGAGGCGCCAAAGGCCGAAAGCTGCCGCTGTCCCAGCTGGGCCCTGGCTGGTTGACTTGTCAGCGCCGCCTCAACACACAGCGACATTGATTTTCATTTTGATTTTGATTTTCCTTTTCGTTTTCATTTTCATTTTCATTTTCATTCCCCCCCAAGTGAAACCAACTCAACTCAACAATTTTTGGCTCTGCTCTTCATCTTGTTCCGTTTTGGCTTTTCCTTTTCCTCATTTTTGCTCAATTTTTGCTTGGTTTCTGATTCGGTTGTTTGGGCATGGGTTAGGTTAGGTTTTTTGGTTTAGCCTCGCTTCGTTTCGGCTACCGCCCCCTGCCCACCATCCGTCGTCGTCCTTCAATTTTCAAAGCGAGCTACCAACAGCTGCTACTTAATTGGAATTTTTGTGCTGCTGCGAAAAATGTGGCATGCATTGTCATTTATGTTTGCTTTGCCATTTTGGCTTCTCAGAGCCAGAGCTCTGGCCAGGACCACAGCGAGAGCCAGAGCCAGAGCTAGTGCCAATGCCAATGCCAAGCTGGCAACTTTTTATGGAAATCCACTCAGCGTTCAAGATTGAGATGTCACAACTGTGGCTGGACCTCTGCCCTCTCCCTCTCTCTCAGCCCGCCTCCCTTTCGCCCTCTCTCTCTCTCTCTCCCTCTCTCTTTGTGCAAATTCATTCGTCAGTGCGCAAATAGTACAACAAATCTGTTGCATCAGCTCGGGATTAATACGTTCGATCAGCCCTCGCACTCGCTTAGCTCCATTCATCGCCCGCTCGGACTTGGATTCCTCTTCTACTGCAGTTAATCTTATATGGTGCCGAAAAGAAGGTATACTCACATTGTATTAAATATTTATTAATGTACTTAGTTTATAGATTTCATTAAATTATATCAATTATAAATTAAATTATATCAACAAGCTTCTGCTTAATAACTATCTGCAGCATGTTGGGTTAGATCTGGTAATTCTCGATAGGTCAATTAGTGTCTCGGCACAAATCTGAAGACTTGACAAGACGAAGCTTAAATCGCGTTAATTTGCAGCGTGTGGCATGAAAGCAATTAAAAGTTTTCATTTCACGAATGTGTTCAAAAATGATATATATGTACCTCAGGCTCAGAGCCAATATGGAGTTGAAAGTCTTATAAAACATGAGTGAGTGAGAGAGAGAGAGAGTGAAAAGGGTGAGAGAGAGAGAGGTCTGGTCAACAAATAAGCGGCTTAAAAAATGTCACGGATTGCCAGTTGCAAACTGTTATTCAAGGATGTTACGATTGGACATTGGAATGGTCCAATGATTCACAATTGATGAGAGCTTGACTCTGTCTTGTAAATTATGTATACACATACAAGCATGTATGTATGTATGTGTGCATGTATGTGTGTCTGCAATATGAACAAAGAACTTAGACTCAAATGACACTAGAAACTGCGATAGAGAGTACGTTTAAGCATAAGCATTTGACGGACGCCCGCCTCCTGAGAAATTAAGAAATTTACGAGAAATTTACCATTCCCAGGGTGTGGGAAATGAGTCAAAGTACTCCCTCTTCTTCCTTCTCTCTAGCCATATGCCGAGGTAAACAATGAAGCTTGTAAGAGTTCAAATTCGCCCCTCGATGAGATAACTTGTTGTCGCCATGCCTGAGTGAGAGCGAGATGGCTATTGAAACCAATCAGAGAGGCTCGTCATGCATTGCCAATGGACGCAGAGAAGCAACTAGACATTGCCAATATAAAAAACTGTACATGGGCTATTCAGTATCAAGCTTTGTTCGCAAATAACTGTTGACAGATTCTCAATGTCTGCAAATAGTACATACATACTTGCATATGCGTGTGAGTGTGTTTTACTCACACTCTGAGAAAAGACTCAGAGCGCAACCGATTGCATCGCCTCTCTCAGGAGCTCGTTCGTGATCGGCTAGCAATCGTTGCCGTTCCGCTTCGCTCTTGTTGTTTCCTAACCGTTTGGTTGAGTGAAATGAATCAGAAAGTCGGTTGTCGTCTTCGCTAATCATGTGTGTATGTATGTGAGTGTGTGTGGGAGTGTGGAGAGCCTTTGCATTGACTTTTTGAGTTGTTCGCGCACGAGTGCGAACGTCAATCGTACCGCGCTCTAAACGATGCTCGCCAAAAGAGCGTCACACGAATACTTGAACTCAATGCGCTCAACGGAAACTAAAACGAAAACAGACGAAACAAAGTTTCTTGCTCAGAGTGAGAGCGAATGAGCTTGTTAATTTCGCGAATACAGCTCAAAGTACTTATCAAACGGTTAACTGTTATGCTAAAGAGATGGAGGCCAAGGAACTATTGTGATACCAGAGAATAGAAGGCAGAGCCATGCCTCTGCTGTTGCGATTACGAATAATGAAACTTCAGATGCTGAGGAGGATATGCGCTATGTGCTGTGTGCTATATGGCAAATGCCATATGCCATATGCCATATGCTCAATGGCTAAATGCCCAGTGCATAACTAAAAACATTTTATTTGCCTGTGCTCTGTATGCGCTTGAGTGTTGAGTGCTGAGAGTTGGGTCCTAAACGCTTTGCTCCGTCTGGCTCTATTGGCACTTATCAGCTGGTTGTCTTTGGTTAAAATGCAAATGAAATGCAAAATGTTGCTTTCAAAATACTTCCGATGGCCCAGCATAAGCACACATACACGCAGAGAGAGGGAGGGCGGGAGAGAGAGAGCGAGAGAAAGAGATATATACATCTGCAATAATAATTATGCAAATGCAAAGCCCGTAATGTTCGCAAGATTTTTTTTTTCGACATTCTCTCTCTCGCTCTCTCTGTCTCTCTCGCTCGCTGGGTCCGCAACGCCATTAGGAGCAATCGTCTAGCAGCCATCTACAGGCACATCTGGCAGCTCCTCTCGCTGCTCGACTGGCATCAGCACTTGTCTCCACTTGGCTGATTTTGTGTAAACAAAATGACGTACGCCTTGAGGTTTTTCAGTTAATAGAGGATACCTGCGCCTCCAAATTCGGCTACAAATTTCTGCTGCCTGGCAACGGAAAAGAAATGAAGCCAAAGCGAAAACACGAAGAAGCAGCAGCAGCAGCAGCCGCCAAACCGAAGGAAACCAGCCAAGTCAGGCCAGACCAAAATATATATATATAAGTATATATATATATATATATATATATGATGGGGAGAAAAAATAGAAACTGAGCAGCACAAATCTCTTGGCTCGCGGGCAAATGCGCATAACTCGTTTGAGCCGAGAGCAGCGGCAGGATAACGTGTAGAACAGGAGTGGGATTGGGCATGGGCATGGGCATGAAGCTGAAGATGAGGATGTCATTTCTGGCCAGGAAACGGCTGCCTCCTGTTGTCTGCCGCCAGCTGCCTCGTTAGCGGCTAAAAATTTTCCCATTTTGCGCAAAAGTATTTTCTGCTTCTTTTTTTTCTGCTGCTGTTATTGCTGTAGTTCTTCTTCTTCTCCGTCTCCTTCTTCTTCTTCTTGATTTTCAGCGACGGCTTAGTTTTATGTCTTCTAACTAACCGAATTGCTGAAAATGAGCTTACATAAGTAAATTGTGTGCAGGAGGCTGCGACTCAAAACTCAACTCAGTCTCAGATCTATTATCTGCCATGTGTCCGTATCCGTCCATTGCCCACACACACACACACACACACATACACTGAGAACAGTTGAGTCGCCCCTCGTTCGCTCTTGTCACTTTTGGCTGTTTGTCGCCCACACAAAGCCAAACAGCATTCAAATGGGGAAACCTTTTAAGCACCTAAAAACGAAAACTGGGTTACCACTAAAATGCACATGAGTGCAGCAAAACGCCGGAGCGCCAGGATGGCGAGCAGCTGGAACGTAACGATAGCAAGGATTCTCGACCAGAGAAGGACACGCACACACACAGGGAGAGAATGAAAGATAGAGAGAGAGGCAGAGGGGCAGAGGAGCAGAGGGGCAGAGCGTGTAGCCAAATACAAGTGAAGTGCATAAAGCTGTTTGTCTTTTGTCTCTGTGTGTGCGTGTGTGCGTGTGTGTCGAGTGTGTCTGTGTCTGTGTGTGTGTGTGTGTGTGTGTGTGCCACGCGGTTTTTAGATGTATTTTAAAAGATTTAGCTCACTTCCCCTGGGCGCCAAAATGCTGGACACAAGCAGCAGCAGCACACACAGCAAAGTAGTGAGAGAGGTGAGGAGGAGGTGGCGGGGGAGCGGCAGACAAGCTCAACCGAGCGACAAACCAAGCTAAAACCGAAAGGCAGTCGCCAGTGGGAGCGAGCGAGAGAGCAAGAGCAGTAGAGCGAGGGGGCAGAGCAGGAGGCTGAATAGTGACAACCGCAGATAAACTGCAGGCTAGATTCGAGTTCGACTGCCGTGCGGGCGTCCAGGAGGTGCGGACGGGCGTCAAGCAAATGTGCAAATGTGAAACAATTCCGCTAATTGCAAAAAGTGCAGCGGTGCGAGCGAGACGGCAACAGTGAGGCGAGCGAGTCGCGATTTGAGTCAAGTGCGAATCGCATGAACAACGTCGAGGCGCTACACTGTAAAAAACAAACAAAGAAAGAGAAGCAGCGAGAGAGAGAGAGAGAGGGAGGGAGGGAGGTAGGTAGGGAGGTAGAGAGGGCAAATAAAGCTAACAAAGTGTAAGAAAATAATACCAAAAAAAAGAAGTAAAAGGTAAAGGCAGCTATGGGGCATGCAACACTTTTCACACCCACTCGGACTCGGGCTCCGGTTTTGGTTCCGGCGGACTCCTGGCGACGTCGCTCGCCGCTCCCTCGTTGATTTCAAAGCAAACCTAAGCTGAGCTAACCTAACTTTTACTTAATTTGACTTTGCGCTGCTGATTTAATTTCAGCGCCGTTGACGCTGCCAACAACAACAACAACAACAACAACAGCAGCAGCAAAGCTTGCGAGTTTTCACGTTTCCACGTGCTTCAGCGCAGATTTTCTTGCAATTTAATTAATTTAATTTGGTTTTGGCTTTGCCAAATGGAAATCGCTGCCACAAGGGGCACGTTGCAGCGCGCTGCAAGTAGCTGCTGCACGTCGCGACGTCGCGTCGCTGCACTCAGCGAGCAGCCTTTGCTGCTGCGTCCAGCTCCGCTCGATGGCGCACAGCGCACAGCTCGCTGTTCTCGCTCTGCGCTTCTCGCTACCCGTTTCTCACTTCTCCGCTTCTCCGCCTCTCCGCCTCTCCGCCTCTCCGCTTCTCGCTTCTCGAGTGTTGCATTTCTCGCACGCTTTTAATTAAACGCCACAGCATCTACCGCACTTTTCTTCCACGCCTCATTATCTTCTACCAGACTCTCCCTCTCTCCCTCTCCCTCCCTCCCTCTCTCTCGCCATCTCTCTTGGTGTGTTTGTATAATCAACTATGTGCGGCCTTTTCCCATTAGTATTTGTTACTGAAGCGTGGCCATCTGAGCCAAGTTACTTATCTATATATACAGGGCTGTCCACATTCGACGCACACGTCTGGCAGCCCTGCAAGGTTGCCCATATTCCATGTTTTTTTTACTGTAAATCAAAGAAAAACACAATTTTCTTGCTGATGATGATAACAATCATTTAATTTGGCTCAAGCAGATTTGTTGACATCATTTTTTGAATACGATGTCTCTCAAATGGCCGCCTGGAGCCTGTACGGCGTACTGCGCCCGTCTTTGTCAAAGCATATCGGGCTGGCAGATGGGTCCGTCGAATATGAACAGGCCTGTAGTTATTCTATTTAATGGACTAAGAATGTAGAAGTTGGGCAACCTCGTAATACTCATTCATAATCCAAATAGAGTTGCATCCTTATCAATAAAGTAATCAGGGACTAGATTGTTCTATTTCTACATAATATAATATAATAATACATATATAAATATATAAATATAATATACAATATAATATTAAATAAAATCATATATCATATATATTTTATTTTGACTTTTTCAATTTCCATTTTCTTATACATCTCTTCCTTTATCTTCTTCCATCTTTCATTCTTCCTCAGAAAAGTTTTCAGTTTCTCAAGAGGTTCGATTGTATTTGCCTTTGGCTTCAATTAAATATATCGATAGACGCGATTTCATAATTAATTGGCAGAGCTTTATTCACAATCGAAAGTCTCGGTAATAATGCAAATAGTGCCCACTGCATATGGGCGTGGCTGGTGGGCGAGGGAGCGCCCATTGTCATTGAGGCGCGGGACTGCAGGACATTTGCCGTTAACTAATCTGAGGCAGGAGGAGGACAAAGAGAAGCAGCGGCGATAAAAGATGACTATGATGATGATATGGACCCGCTGATGATGACGATAGTTGCGCTGGGCTGCAAGTTTGGGGCATTCGAGTGCGCTGACGGCCGCACTGACTAACAAGGATAATTGCAAAAGGAAGTAACAATAAACCCAATGCTATCGAATCGCATCCAGTTATAGTCACAGCCAACAGCTCTGTGTCTCTGTGTCTCTGTGCCTGAGCGTGGGCAGAGAACGATGGGCAGCTCAGTGGCCGACACCCCCACCGCCTCTCGACGGCGACCCCCAGCCCGGATCCAGAGTCGACTCCGGACCTGGGACCGTGCCCGGACACAGATACGAGCCGAACCGATCCGGGTGCCCTGTCTGGGGGCCAAAAAGCAAGCAAAATGTTTGCGAGAGCGCGCAATCAGCGTAAAGTGCGCGACGCTTTGTAAGTGAAACGATAAAAAAAAATTGAGAAAGAAAGAAGCTAAAAAAAAGGAGGAAAAAAATGAAATGCTGTGGGACGACTGGCAGCAGGAGCAGAGAGACTGCGGACGGAACTGGGCATTGACTGAGCACAGCAAGAGCAGAGCTCGAACGCGCAGCAAACAGTCGAGAAAATAATAAAATGTCGTTTATTGACGGAACGAAGCGAATGAGGGCGATTGTTTTCAGGTTTTCCTTTCACCAGTGCCTAAGGTCCCCCAGCCTCGCAGCCTCGCAGCCTCGCAGCCCCACAGCTCTCAGTTTCAGCCTGGCCCAGCTGCAGCAGGAGTAGCTACTCCCACGACTCCCAGGACACGCGTCTGCTAAGAAAATAGAACATTTGCCACAGTCTTCAAGCCATCGACTGCACAGTCAATGCAATCAAGCAGTCGCCCAGCCAGTGGCTGCCAGGAGATAGCACATTCTCAATTAGTAAATTAAATGTTTCAACTAGCCAAAGTTGCGCTCAAAGCGAAGCTCATTTAGCTATTTGATTTATATTTCACTCACTTCACGCGAACAATTATTGAAGCAATTATTGGGGAGCTGTCAAAGTCGTCAGCATACGAGAAATTTATATAAATTTATGCAACTGATTGAGAGGACTTAAAGAGCGCAAGAATTTGACTCATTTGACAGAGTTATTCAATCCAGCGCAGAGTGGGATTTGAGAAAACTTTTTAAGCCAGAGCTTTAAGCGAGCTTTAACATTGCGACAAGTTTGCATGATTTGCATTTTGCATAACTCATTAATTCTTATTACATTAGAAGAGGCCTATGATTCTTTTCCATGGAAAATAAAAGGTAAATCGTGTAGAAAATACGAGCTTTACATTTCATGTATTTTAAACGAAGCTTCAAGCCAACTTCATTATGGATAATATAAATTTATTTGAAGAAAGTTTTGTATGCAAGGCAAAGTAAGCCAAGTCAGCCAAAAATTATGAGCGAGCTTTATGTGAGCTTTAATCTTAAGTGCAGCTTTAAGCAAGCCTCAGCAGAAAGATATTCCGGGAAATGAATGAATGAATAATGATATATCTTTAAATAAGCATTTATATGCATAGGTCTGAGCACAAAGTTAGCTTTAAAGGCTTTACATCAGCTCAAAGTGAACTTTAAGATTATGTTAACATCAAGAGCGTTAGCCTCGCTTCAAGTGAGCTGGAATTAAGCTTGAAGTACGCTTGAAGTGAGCTTAAAATAAGCGTCAAATGAGCTTGAAGTAAGCTTAAACTAGATCTAAGCTCTGTGCCAGTGCCAAGCTTAACTCAAGCCTAGCTTCAATTGAGCTTTAAGTGACCTTCACGCTAGCTCTAAGTCAGTTTCAAGAAAATGTCTAGGAATAATCTCACACATGCCTACACATATATATATATACATTCACTATGATATACTTATTATTTGTATTACACAAAAAATAGATTTGGAAAATTATAAAAGGGTAAAATTTACAGAGCTCATTGAAAAGTATGCGTTATTTTGAAATGGAGAAGGGCTCCTCCTGCCACAGCAGTGGATGATCTAAACCGGAATTTGGGCATTCCGTTGATGTAAAATTGATTGATGCGGTGATTGATTGATGTGGGGCTAGAATTTATATGGCTTGTCCAAGCAACTTGGACAGCTGTAACTGAAATTTAAGTTGCCTGAATGGGTCTCAATGAAATAGCCGCTCGGTGGCGTCCTCCAGATTCCAGTTCTGCTTGGAGAGCATGGTCCGTGCCTCGTGCTCATCTATGCCCATTTCCTTGAGGTACTGCACCTTCGTATCGCACTCGGTAGAGGCGTGCGGGCCGCCCGCATAGACGTTCGTCCAGTGCTTGGCCGTTAGCTGGAACATATCGTGCTTGGCCTTGTACTGGTAGGCGATGAACGCGTCCTGCGGATCGTCCGGCTGGGCGGTGGACAGCAGAGCCTGCAGCGACAGCAGCACCGTCCGCAGGGTCATCGCCGCTGCCCAATTGTCCTTCAGTATGTCCCGGCAGATGGTGCCGGTGGCAATGGAAATGTTCGGATGCCAGATGCGTGTCGTGAAGCGCACCTTGGGCGGACTGAACGGATAGGTCTCCGGCACCTTGATCTCCAGGGCAAACTTGCCGCCCTCGTAGGGCGTATCCCTCGGTCCCGTTATCTCGCCGCGCAGGTTTGTCCAGTTGTCATTGACCAGTTCGATCTTGATCATGCCCTGGACGATCTCGTCGCCTCGCATAACCTCGCCAAGCTCCCGCTTGATTCGTAATATCGACATGGCCATTTTTTCTACACTTCTATTGTTGGACGGGCTGATTCGGGTTTCCTGATTGCTGCTGATGTTGGGCGTGTTGGTGTTGCTGCTCCTGCTGCTGCTGTTGGTTTGGCTTGGCTATGCTTTCAGCGGGTTTTACTACGTTTCTGTTTCTAGCGAACTGGATTAACGCTGGCCTAACATTAGCTTATTGTGGGTTTTACAAGAAAATTTATTGAAATTATTTCGTAAGAATTGTAACTACTCAACACACAAAAAACTGATGAACTGATGAACAGCCCCAATGCTTGCTGGGTTCATACAAAAATAAATAGAAAGAAACTACAGAGCACAAGTTCTTGAACAAGGGTATGACCGACTTGGATATACCCTGCAAGGATATACCAGACTAAGACATACCCAACTGGAATATATCCGTCTAGGATATACCCAACTATTATATACTCTCCATGAATATACCAGACCAGGACAGACTCAGCAAGGATATACCAGACTAAGACATACCCACCTGTAATATAATCAACCAGTATATACACTGTAAAGATATACCAGACTAGGATATACCCGGCTAGGACAGACCCGGCAAGGATATACCAGGCTAATATATACCCAACTGGAATAAACTCGACTAGGACAGGGATATACCAGACTAAGATATATCCAACAAGAATATACCCTACTAGCATATGCCCGACTAGAATATACCCAACTAGTATATACTCTACAAGGATACACCAGACTAGGATATACCCGACCAGGACATACTGGGTAAGGATATACCCTATTAGCATATACCAGACTAGGATATGCTCTGCAAGACTATACCCTACTAGCATATACACCACTAGCACATACCCGACTAGGATATACCCTAAGCTTAAAGCAGAGCAGCTCCAGCTTGGCTTTGGCTATATGGAATAGCCTTCAGTTGCAGCTTGGCAAATCAATCAGCGCTCGAAACATTCCCCGCTCAATTCTGTAGCTAAACGAAATTATAGTTCAGAGCAAATGCAATTAAACTGCTGGCTAAGTTTAACTACCTGTCAGTCAGAGTGGAAGTGGAAGTGGAAGTGGAAGTGGAGGGGGTGGGGGTGGCAGTGGAAGTGGAAGTGGAAATAGAAACGGGAACATGGCAAAGCGGTGGCTCGATGCTGTGGAGAACAATGTCGACTGGCATGGGGAGCATTGGAGTTAAGTCGAGCTGGAGTATTGTGCTGTGGGTGTGCGACAATATCGCTGGCAGGCAGACGCGCTCACCAACACACAATCTGACACTGTCAGACATGCCCACACACACACGCACACACGCACACACGCACACGCACGACATAAATATAGCTGGGGCGCGAGACGAACCCAATCACTTGTTACACGCTCAAGCTTCTGTCTATCCATTGTGTTGTATGTTTTGTTGTCTCTGGCATTGTCTTCACTCTATTTCTGTGCGCTGTGCGCTCGGCTCGGCTCGGCTCCCATATATCTCGTATATCTTGACAACTGGCGCGCGGTGCGTATGCGTATTTTTAATTACCAGCCATGGCATTGTTCATACGCCGCGTGTGACAAATCAACAGGATGTGCTGGCGGGGCAGCATGTCTTACTGCTGTCACGGCCATTTGTTGCGTGCCAGCCATTCCAGCATAAGCCAGCCCCCCACTCACCCCACAGAGGAGTCCCCCACCCTTGGCCCATTTAGCTGCGCCATTCCAGTTGCTGTTGCTGCTGCTGGCCTCGTTTTCATGCACATTTATCGTGATTAGCTATTAATTGATAATAATTAACTTAAGCACATGCCGCAGATGCCTGCCTCAGCCTCAGCCTCAGTCGGCAGAATAACTAAAAGCCATATTAACAGCGTTTGCCATAAGAGATTTGCCGTCTGCTCGCCCAGCCCAGTCCGGCCATCGATATGACTATTTATTACCGCCGCCAGCTCCCTCGGCCATCCTTCGGCTATCTTTTCTTTCCCCTCTCCCTTCCTTTCTCTCCCTCTCTCCTCTGCTTCTGCTACATTAACATTTTGCCAGCAAATCGCCAACATTTTTAGCCATTTTCATTTCAAGCTGACAACGTTGGCAGAAAGTCTTAATGCAATCACTAGGCAGCCGCGACTAACTGTATAATGAATTGCTTAGTTGCAGGCACTAATTCAGTTGAGTTGAGTTATAATCGGAATTTTAAATTTATGTGCATATATTAGTTATGTATATATTGGCTAATTGAAGCAAATGGAAATGTAGGTGAATAAATCAGTTAAGATATATTAATTGATGAATTATTAAATTAAAACAATTCATAAATTAATTCATATATAAATAAAAATTAAAAAAAAGGTAAAATAAATAAATAAATATATTATGAAATGAATATGTGCATAACAAAATAATTATTAAATTAAAAATACAAAGAAATGCATAAAAAAATAATAATGAAATTAAAAATACTAGGAAAATCATAAATAAATAATTAAGTAAATTAACCTTCACGAAGATAATAATCACATAATTATTATATTAATTAATCTATATGCTTTATTTATATACACATTGATTCATTAATTTAAATTATTATTACATCATATTCGTTAATTTATTATTAACACATTTGTAGTATTTATTAATTAATTAATTAATTAATTTAATAATTTTTTAATAAGTACTTAAATAAATCAATAAAAATAAAATTCATTATATAATTATGAATAATTTTTTTTTTACATTTTATTTAAATTAATCTATTATTGTATTATAATTTATTAAATATTCTTTTATTTACTTTATTATATTTTTTAGTACATTCTTTTTTATAATAGTATTTCCAAAATACAAAACATTTTTCATTGCGACTTTCATATAGATTGAAACTTCTCTAACTAATTTGAGATTTGTATATTTAACATGCATTTGCAGAAGAATTCTGATGCTTGCTTCAGCATCTCAATTACTAATGATGCATTGGTTATTATAGCCCTATTTTACAGCTTTCAAAGAGACAAATATACGTATTTATTCATAAACATATAAATCTCTTCATTGCACTATCTAAATCAGTTGGGCATGACTGATTGCTGAACCCGCATTCACAGCCCAAATGCTGACGAATCCATGTTCCGATTAGACCAATTATTATATATATTATTATCTCTCCAATTCACCCAATTGATATATTTATCATCTTTCTAGCTCTTACACTTTAGAGGATACAAATTGTTTGATTTGCCCCCAATAGGCGTAGATATATCCACCATTTCTTACCATTTTTTTTCGGTCTTGCATTGTCAACGCGAATATAGCTTCTAAATTAAATTAATTAAATTATTATAATTCGTAAATGTTCCGTACTTCAAGTCACTGGTTTCAGCAAGAGGATAGATCCAATATACCCATTTTACTTTCGTGAATGAGTATAAAAAACTTTAGAATCAAAACTCGACTCAACACTCAACAATTGAATTTGAATTTGTTCAACAATAAGAAAAACACTTTAAAAAATTATTTACTTTTGAGCACATTCAGTTTTCAGAATAATCATTCAGCACTTCATTTCATATATACAAAATTCATGTATATCCATATAATAACTTAATTTGTTGTTCTGTTGGTAGTTTAGGATTAGATAGATATATAGATTACTCTAGGTCTAGGAGAAATACTTACATTGCGCGCCTTGGAATTTCACTCACAAGTTCGAGACGATCTCTCAGATCCGATATACCTTCGCACACATTTCAATTTCAATTCAAATTCAAATTCAATTCAAATTTCTTTGGCTCTGGCTCTGGCGCCCTTAGCCTCATTTACTTCTTAGGCTTTTCAGATTTCAACATACACTTTACTCCACACTTATTGTTATATATTTTACAACAAGAAAAAAAAAAACAAAAAAAAAACAAAAAAAAACCTAATATATAAAAAACACAAACAAACGAACGAACCAACAACAACGGGATGATTTAATTGCCGACGGTTTTATTTGAAACTGAAAACTCGGTTTATATTTGTTGCTTATAAACTTAGCACGCAGCGTGTTGATTGAGCTGATTGGGATTTGATTGATGGCGATTTGAGACTCTGCAACGATTCTCTAGACACTGAATATGTTTTTCGAATTTGAGATGAGTTCATGAAACTTGGATGTTTTTTTTTTTTTTTTTTTTTTTTTTTTGCTATTCTGCTGTTTGTTTATATCAGTTTTTAGATTTTGTTTTTATTTTGGACTTGGCTTGTTTTTCATTTTTTTTTCATTTATTTTATTTTATTTTCATTTATTTGATTTTACTTTTGTTTACTTGGTTTGGTTTTATTGTTCTGTTGACAGTTTGATGTTTATTGCGGCTGTTGTGAATTTGAGTTTGTGATATTTGCTTGAGCTGATGGCTGGTTGGCTGCTGCTGCGTGCTCCGTGCGGCACGTGCGAACACGTTGAGATTTCATAACCAACTGTCGAGTCTAGTTGGCCAAGCAGCCGACAGGAGCCGCGCCAGTAACCGACATAGCCGACAGCCAAGCGAGCCGAACCAACGGAGCTGCCGAGCGCCTCCTGCTGCCGATTGATGCGAAAACCTTTCGAATTTCAAATCGCACACGAAGCTAGATTCTCTTCTCTTTTAGCTAGGATGCCGCCAAACAATGGCAGCTCGAACAGCTAGTTGTAGGCCCAAGCATTAGATATCCTTAAGCCTGACAAACTCCTGGGCGCTGTTGCTGCGTCTTGGACAGGTCAGCATTGTCAACATTGGGCCATTGGCTGATAAGCGACACGCTGGCGCTCTCTTAAGCTGCGCACTCCTGCTCGCCCCGCTCGCCCTCGCCACTCACTCTCTGCCGCTATCTCTTTCTGTCTCTCTCGCTCTCTCTCTGTCGCTCTTTCCCGTGGTGTGTGGCCTCTCTTTCGGCTCGGCTCGCAGCATAATTTTATAACATTGGCAACTCCTGTCGCACTTTAAGTGCGCCGCGTATTAAAGCGAATCGCGCTGCTCGCTGCTCGCTGTTCGCTGCTGGCACTTGAGGCGAGAATGCCTCAAGTGTTGCACAGGCATAAAACTTTGCCCATTAGTCGCATTAATGTGCCGCACGGCAAATTCGTCAGCTGGTCAGCGGTGCATTGATTGTGCCGTGCCCCACCGCACCGCACCACAACCGAGCGCACCACACGTTGAGTGGCTTATCGCAATTTCCATTGTCAACTTTTCACCACCAACACCCAAGCAATAAAGCCCCAACTTCCATTTACTCCCCACTAAAAATAAATGTATATATCCTGGATATAACTAGGTATAACAAGGTAGTACTCTATACCCTATACTCTATACCCTATACTCTATACTCTATACTCTATACTCTATACTCTATACTCTATACTCTATACTCTATACTCTATACTCTATACTCTATACTCTATACTCTATACTCTATACTCTATACTCTATACTCTATACTCTATACTCTATACTCTATACTCTATACTCTATACTCTATACTCTATACTCTATACTCTATACTCTATACTCTATACTCTATACTCTATACTCTATACTCTATACTCTATACTCTATACTCTGTACATAGTGCATACGACTCCTGCCATCTACTTTAAGCATATTTTCTTGCTTATTTCTCACAGAACATTTTTAATAGGTTAATTTCCCCGAAAAGCCACTTCCTCCTTTAAAAAAGCCATTTCATTTTTATTAAAAAAACATTTTGCGAGCCAGAAAACAAGGAAGACAAAACACGATACGGCTGCAACTTGCGAGACCTGTCTTGAAAAATGAGGAGAGAAGTAGGTCGTTAAGCAACTTTTTAATAGTTAGCATTAAACATAATCGTATAGATCCATATATAGATAGAGTCGAAGTCCAATTAAAAATTCAAATTTCAAATTTCAAATCAAATCCGAACTCGAGCCTGGCGAGTCGTAAACCGCAGCAACAATGGCAATTTATTTAGGACTCAGCTCAGCTCAGCTCTAAATATTTGATGAGTCGCTCCACTCCGGTCCAGTCACTCGAACCGTACCTGCGCGGCTAATAGCTGAAGCAAATGAAGCATTTAAGACGGCTCGGCAGCACTACCAGCAGCAGGAGAAGCAGGAGACCGAGACAATGGGAAGTGTGACCCTTCCGCACGTATAACTTTAAGTGATTGTTTTAGGATTTGCATGCCAACTGTGACACAGAGGGGAGAGAAAGAGAGAGAGAGAGAGAGATAGAGAGAGAGAGAGGGAGAGGAGAAGCTAAGACTGGCCGCAGGTGGCAGGCGCAACTCCCAGATATTAGCTTGGCGGAATGCAAAAATTTATACGCCGTACTTGAGGCCGTAAGTGCTGTCAACAAGCGCTGCATGCCGCCATCAATCCATCCAGCGTGCCTCTAAGCACGCCGGGCAGCATCGCCGTTGACCGTCCGGAGGAGCAGCGCGCTGCGGTGCGGAGAAGCGAGTGACACATGTTACAAGCCAAGTGCTCCGGCGGGGACCGCCAGCCCCTTGCACCTCATGTGGGCCACTCATGTGGCGAGGAGCTGGGAGCCACAATGACATATTGTATCCACAGGCGGACGTGCCCTGTGTGCCAACTAAGAAAGTTTTCTTGCCAGTGTGCGAGGGAGAGCCGCTCCCGGTTGCTGTTGACGGGCTCCAGCGTCGCACGTTGCTGGGGCGTGGACTTTGGTTGTGCGGATTTTATGTGGCTCACTCACATAAATTATATGAAAGACATATTAGTTGCTTGATTTTGATAGTGGGCAAACTTTGGCTAAGCAGCAAAGCCTGCGCCACGGAACAGGAGGTTTCCAGACTCCTGCCCGGACACAGGACTATTTGAAAGTAGCCGCAGTGGAAAGTAGCCACTGAGCGAATGCGAATCCCTGCTGAAGGTAAGCCCATTGCCCGAGAGAGTGGGGAGGGGGAGGGAGGGGCAGTAAAAGAGTGCGAGAGAGACATTGCTACACACATAAGTTGTAATGCAATCGGACTTGGCTTCGCCCGCAAATTACACAAATCACATCCACAAGTTCTGGCCACTGCACGCCGTACACTGTGCGGCTCCGGCGAATCAATAAATTAAGCCAGCTATGCCATGGGATGGCTAACTAAAAACATCATATTTCTGGTGTTCCGTGTGGGGCTTTGCACTTGCAAACTTTTCACTAGGTCGCACGGACAGACGGATGGACGGACGGACGGACGGACAGCGACCTTGAAAGCGTACGAACTTAGCACTGAAGTGAGTCGCACGGCAAGTTTCGATGGGTCTGGGTGTGTCGCAGCTGCTGCTCTGCGCCTGGCATTGCCATTGTGCATCCCGCATCCTGCAGCCCGCTTCCTGCACACCGCATCCTGCATCCTGAAATTCGCACAAGTTTGGCACATTTGTCACTTTGGACATGGCGGCTAAAAAATGTTACCCAAGCAACAACAGCAACAACAACAAAGCACTGAGTGCAATGAAATGTTGCAGACACACGCACACACCCACTCAGCCACACTCACACTCGCACTCACACTCACGCACTCACTGTTAAAATCACAGTCTCCGCACGTGCCGCTCAACCCTTTACCGCTCGATGTTAATAACTGCCACGGTCCAGCGGGCAAAGCCTTCTGTTCGAGTGGTGTCACGCAGCTGGTTGGATGGTGCGGGTGGTGCGGGTGGTTCGGGTGGTTCGGGTGGTTCGGGTGGTTGCGGGTGTTGATGTTACAGTCCCTGCCATTACTTAACCGCATTTTATAGCTTTAGTCTTGCTCGCATATGTGCAGCGTTATCTGCCATGGCAAGCGCACCTCCTGCGGCACTTACAAGCCCACGGCACACTCTCCCCCTCTCTCTCGCTCTCTCTGCCTCCCTCTCTCTCTCTGTGTCTATTCGTGGGCATGTCAAAAGGTGCGTCGTCGTCCCAGCACGCCAGCATGGCGTACAGGAAAGGGTTAACACACGTGTGAGTGTATAAGGCAGTTGTTGCTGTTGTTGCTGTTGTTGCTGCTGTTGCTGCTGTTGCTGCTGTTGCTGCTGTTGCTGCTGTCACTGTTGTTGCTGTAGTGCGTGCGGCAAGCGGCAGGCGAACTTTTTCCGGCAACTACAATAATTTAGTATAGTTCAAAAAAGTTTCACCTGTCTACATCCGCATATCCGCAACTGCTGCCATCTATGTGTGTGTGTGTGTGATTGTGTGAGTGTGTGTGTGCGTCTAAAGTTTATTGGTAAAATTTTATTGCAGATTTTTGCGCTATGCCCACCAGACGATCCATTTTTGTGTGGCCCAAGCCACGTGCTCAATGCCCAATCTTTGCCGACTGCCTCGTCCTTTGACTGCTCCTGCCGGCAGCACCACCACCAACAGCAGCAGCAGCGCCTTGTGAAAATATTTAGGAAAAACTTTTGCAATTTATCTGTTTCATAGCCAGCGACGAAAAACGCAGCGCCAAAGCTTGTCCAAGTATCTTTAGCAGAACTGTGGGCCGTTGCCTCCACCTGTCGCTGCCAGGCCAAGGCGCAGCACTCCTTGCAGGAGAAATGTCGCTCTGACTGTGTGTGTGTGTGTGTAGCTCCAGCCGAGCATAACAGCAAAAACAGAAAACCAATTGGAGAACGAATCGATTTGAAGTCATTTGACTGTGGATCGCAGTTACGGCTCATCCCCAGCCCCGCCCACTGATCTCTCAAGGAAATCAGCCTTAATCGAGCTGTCGACTTTTGCTGAGTTAACTGAGTTTTTGTTAGGCAAACAAAAAATAAAACTTAGCTGTCAGCAAGCTGAAATTTATGAGAAACGCAACTTTGTATTTGATTATTTATATTTTATTTATTCATTTATTGATTTATATATTTTAAAATTTATTTAATTCTTTTAAATTATTTATTTACTATTTATTTATTAATTTTTTTATTTATTTATTTAAAATTTGTTTATTTAAATATGAAAAATGACAAAACATACTCTATTGAGAGTGTGAACTAAAGACGAGTGCTTGGATTTCGCGGTCTGGCAGGAGCTCAAGTCGATCTCTTTTAAGTATATTCATCAAAGGATGACGAATATCAAAGGTAAGGGATTTAGATAAGATGAATACTTAGTGTTCTATTTGATTGAAGCGTCTTGAATAAAGCTGATGACATGTTTGAGTTTTAAGTGTTTCAGGATGCCATCAGCCTATGGTGGGATACGGGTGCTCCATTTAGGCAACTGCTGGGCCTTAACTCATAAGGAAACCTCAGTTTACTAAAGAAATTCCCAATTTTTAATTTCGAGATAAGCTTAAAATAATTTCTATACATTGAGCATTGTAAGTATTTGATAACAATTTGAATATTTCATAACAAGAGAAAGGCAAATATTAGAAAAAGTGAGAAATAAGAAGAAAAAGGAACAAGTAAGGGAGCTCTAGTTGATACTGCTCGACTAGGAGCTACCCTGTACCGTGCAAAAAGCCGATATTCCATATTCTATACTCTTTCCCATACCCACACACACACACACACACGCACGAGTGAATCCTTTTGCAGATGGACTATCGACATCAATTGAATAATGATTTACCACTTACAATGGCCTCACGGTAAACAAAAGTAGTGATAAATGAAAGATAGGACTGGGAAATCATTGCACAATGTGGAAAATGGGCAGCATGGGTGATGTAAGCTGACTGAGAGAGCTCCAAAAAAAGAAGTACTTAATCAAATATATTGAAATGGAGGCATCAAATGAGAAACGCAATATGCTCAGCACAGTTCATATAACGGATGAAGGCATCTGGGTGTACGGGAAGAAACCAATCTCTAGAATGATTATACGATTGCTTAGCGCAGACAGAGAAGAGCGACACGCCCAGCGTCCTCATATATTGGCCACATCCCAAGCCAACGAGCAGAGCTCCCATTATCCGCTGGCCATACGCCAGGGCTTGGCCAATATCCGAGAGATCCAAGCGAAAGCTGGATGTTTCCCCATCGTCTGAGGCAGTGTGAGCTCGTGTGACGGCGCTGGGGCTTCATAATTTTATGCGTTTGCTTTATTCCGTTACGGCTTCACGGGACTCCAACTGGTTTCGGGCGGCTTTTGGTTAAATGGCGGCAATAGCTGAGAATTGCTGGGGCGCTTATCCGCGCGCTGCCACGCCCAGTTGGCAACCGCAGCGCAAATGCGGCCAAGCAGGTCATAAAAGCAGATGTTGGCAAGCCCAAGCAGCTGCTCCGTATCACAGTGTGTGTGTGTGTGTGTGTGTGCGTGTATGTGTGCGTGCGTGTATGTGTGTGTGTGTGTGTGCACATACTTCGACTCATTAGCGCGTAAAGAATCTTAACGCTTCAAAATGAATTAATTTTCATACATCTTGCCGCTGTCCCAGAGTGAGAGAGAGAGGGAGAGGGAGGGAGAGGGAGGGACAGTGAGAAGGCGAGAGTGCGAGGCAGTGCGAGGAGACAGGAAACGGCAAGAAGAGAGCAGCTCAGCAGCTTTCGTCTGGCTGGCGGCATACACCTGCCTGTTTGTCTGCCATCATCACGTTTATCGCGCAGTGTAGTAGACACTGCCACGCCCCGTCCATCCGTCCGCCCGTCCGCCCCTCACGCACTGCTGTTCAAGCGGCCTTCTTCAAGCGGCCTATAATTTTGATTATTTTATTTTATAGCCGACGGCGTCGCTTCTGCCTCTGCTCTGGCTCAAAACTAAAGTCTGTCAGCTCTCAGAGGGGCCCTCGGCTTCAGTGTGCGTGTGTGTGTGTGTGTGTGTGTGTGTGTGAGGGTGTGTGTGTGTCTCTCTGTATTTAAATCCGATTTGAATAATTATAAATTTCAATTGTAAGAAACCAACAGCAGCAGAAGCCGTCGCCGCCATGACAGCCAGCAAAATGACGCCATATGGAAATGGCAGTACTCTTGACACACACACACTCACACACACACATGTACGCACCGCCTTTGACTGTGGTACGCGCATTTACCGTACAATGGCAACGACAGCTATAGCAGCCGGTGTCGCAGTCGCCGTCGCAGTTGCTGATTTTACAGTCGCTGGTCACAGGCGACGGCGACGGCGACGGCGACGGCGACGGCGACAGCAGCGGCTTCTGTTTCTGTCGAGTTAAAGATAAGATTATTACCCGACACACACACACACGCACACACACACAAGCGCACACATATACAGCTCACCTCTATACAGAGAGAAGCCTCTCTGGTTGGGAATTATTTTCGCCGGCGTCGCCTTTTTCTCTTTTTGTTCTGCTTGAGCTTTCGCTCACTCTGCGGTCGCGCTTATTCGCTGGCATTGGTACGTGATACGAGCTGCCTCAGCACTTCAGCGCACTCACATTGGGGCACTTACATTTTATTCATAATATTGAAATAATACCCGCGCACTTGTACACACTCTATTTATCGCGCGGCAAAGCCAACACTCAATTATCTAGCGCCTAAGCTCGCGTGCTTTGAGATGTCAGCTAACGTCGATTAATTCTGGTTTTTTGTTGGGCTTAAATGGGAGGAGTCAATGGGAGTGCTACTGACACTGATTGACTCGGATTGACAATAGCTGACGGACTGACAGACTGACTGACTGATTGTTTGAGTTAAATGACATTGATTGATTGATACTGACTGATTGATATGGACTGGCAGATTGACTAATTAACTGACTGATGGACAGTGACTACAGTCAATCATCTGTCATTGAGGACTTTATTGACGAACTGACTGACTGACTGATTGTGTGAGTTAAATGACATTGATTGATTGCTACTGACTGATTGATATGGACTGACAGATTTACTAATTAATTGACTGATTGACGAACTGACTGACTGACTGATTGTGTAAGTTAAATGACATTGATTGATTGCTACTGACTGATTGATATGGACTGGTAGATTGACTAATTAACTGACTGATGGACAGTGACTGCAGTCAATCATCTGTCATTGATGGCTTAATTGACGAACATTGCATAGCTACACATACTCGCGATAAAAGATTTACTTCGTCATTCACTTTTAACAGACTGATTGGTGTATGTTATTTAACATAAACTGACTGAAATCAGTCTGATTGAATGCTTGACATTGAATGGGTGACTAACTGACTAGTTAACTGGCTGATTGACAGACTGACTGGAAGACTATATGGAATGATATTGATTGAAGAACATTAAATAGCTAACAGATTGACTGATAGACATTGATTGACTGGCTATGATTAACATTGACTGATTGACTAATCGATCTATTGAGCTACTTTCATGACATGTGCTTGATAAGTGAACGTAAATTAATATTGCCTGATTGACTGTGATTGACATTGCCTAGCTGACAGTGAGTGACTGACTGAATGATTGACTGATATTAACTGATGAATATGGAATGCGACTGACTGATTGCGTGACTGATTGACTGCAAAGTATTTCATGACATGTGTAAATAATTACAAAAATTAAATCAAATTCAATAAACAAAAGAACAGCTCTATAAAATTAAGCAAATATTTGCTATAATTGCCGTGGCTAAAACTTTTATTTACTCCCATTTCGCTGTCAATCAATTCAATCAATTTGCAATTAACGTGGAAATTGCGAAATTCGCCAATGGGAATCATGGGAAATGGGAATAATTGGCAAACTGTTTGCCGAGCGATGATAATAATAAAAATAATAATTATAAAGCAAATAATAGTAATAAAACTCACACGCACGCACACAGAGTGAGAGAGGGAGAGGGAGAGGGAGAGAGGGGGAGGTAGAGCAAAAACAACAAATTAAAAACCTAATAATTGCCTAATTATAATTCCAACTAATGAGTTTTCAAGTGAATATCTTCATCTCAATGGGCTAAGCCGAGCCGAACTGCCAGCTATGTACATGTGCGCCATTTCCCCATTTTCCCATTTCCCTTTTCCCTTTTCCCGCTTGCCACTTGCCACTTGCCACTCTAGCTTCTTATTGAGCACCGGAAACATCGTGTTTTGTGTCTTTCCATGCTACATTTTTGTGGTGTTTCCATTAGGCGACCCATTCCCAGAATTGTAGCTGGATGCATTGTGTGTTTAGCATGCTTATCGCTTAATTGTGCGCCGACAACAACAGCAACAGCAACAGCAACAACAACAACAGCAGCAGCAGCAGCAGCAGCAGCAGCTACCACCAACTGACAACCGACAACCGACAACCGACAACTGGCAACTGGCAACTGGCAAAATATACAAAACAAATACAAAATTTATCAAAATTTGCGCAGACAAACTTTGGAGTGTTTTGATGCCCATTCGCGAAAGTGAAACGGGTATATTGGTTGCACGCAATGTCGCTCCGTCTGTCTGGAGACTTGAAATGTGGAACTTAGACTCATATATAGCCTCGGCAGGTACAGTGCCAAGGTGTTTACGAATCGCCCACTAGGGGCGTGGCTAAAATAGATTTTCAAACGTGCTGGAGAATTGATTTGAATTAAAATGTGGAATATAAACTCCGGCTGACAACCCAAAATCAGTCAAATATGGCGGATATATCTGCGCCCATTGTGGGTGTGGCACATCCAAAAATGTAGCTCGCATCATCTGAGTATGTTGCAGTCGGTAATGCCCGACCGCAACGTTCGTAAAGCTGCTGCTATAGCTGACGGATGGCAAGTGGAAGCTGGGAGCGGAGATGGGTGGGATTATCCAATGCTCTGACAGGAGTCGGAAGTTCTGCCGAAATAAACTAAAATAGGCAAATCGATGGGGCATAGGTATTAGCATATGGAGTATCCCACACCCCAGGCAAAATTAAATATTGTCCGATTATTTGTAGTGCTGGTTGGATGGGCCAATGAAAGATTGCTTTGCACTAAGCTGCGGGCTTTTGAGAGGGCTTAAGTTGAGAGCGCATCTTCAAGCTGAACTGGAACTGCCTGAGGATGAGGCAAGCACGCCTCTTGACAACCCAAAGTTAATCTTTGTAGTTGTTGTTGTTGTTGTTGTTGGCAACACCACGAAGCAGGAGCCAACAGGTATCAGTCAGCGGGCGCCTTTTGTGGCAGCCGCCGTGGGGCAGGCGCTCTAAAATCAATGGATTCTTAAATGAGGAATGCAAATTAAAGTGCTTAGGGCTATGAAACGTGAACAACTATGATGCTATGCTTACATATACAGTTATATACAGATATATATAGGTATGTACACATAATCACTATATTGGCAATCAACGTGCGACCTCAGGCAATTAGCCAGGCCAGCTCAATGCGAAGTGATTAAAAACAATGAGCGACAGACTCTGCGGCACGATGAATGCGAAATGGTGGGCGCGTAATGCGCTGTGCTGCCCGAACCGGATAACAGGAAGTGCGCATAATGAATTAGCGGAACGGAAGCGCACTAGAAAGCCAAAGCCAAAGCCAAAGCCAAAGCCAAAGCCGAAGCCGGAGCTGAAGCTGAAGCCCAAGCGGATGACAATGCTAGAGCTAGAGCCAGGGCCAGGGCCAGGGCCAGCCTCTGCCGCTTAGGCCATTAGTTGAGTCGAGGCGCACTTGGTCAGCGTCCATTGTTTCCGGATTGATTGCAGCGAATGGAATGGAGACAGCTTACAACTTATGCAAACGACCGACTCTCTCTCACCTTCTCTCTCTCTCTCTGTCTCTCTCCTGAGACTACTCAGCTCACTCATGTATTCCGAGCGAGAGATAAAGCTAAATCAGCATCGGCCTATGGAAGGAGCTCAATTGAAAACAATTCCATGCCGAGAGTTGTTCATAAAGAAATGCTCGAAAGCTCAAGCTCTTGCTCTTGCTGCAGTTCTTTGGGATTACATTAAAGTATTGCCGCCAGAGCTATGCTCATTAGCTCTTTAATTCACTTGCCATCAGTCACATCACAAATTGAAATTGAGACTACAGGCGATCAGTCGCTCCTTGCGAATGCGCCTAGAGAGCAATAGGTTCGCTTGGACGTAGATTCTTATAACGATGCTCAAGGGACCGTCATATAGCAGGAGATGCTCAGCACTCAAATCACTTTCTCTCTATCCCTCTTGCTTTCTCCCTCACTCGGCACTCATTCAGCAGAAGCTCAGCCAGACGAATCAAAGTACACTCAATTCCAGTGAGGGCTAATTAGAGTCAGGCAAACCCTAGTGAAGACTGCAGTGGACCACCATGAATGCCTCAACGAAGGAGAGGCTCCTTCCTGCATATGTCTGTGAATAATGATTATTTAATTTATTTAAAAACATTTCAAATAGCAACAAATTAAAATCACTTCGCTTTGTCTCGGTGTGAGCAGGTCGCCAGCTACACGAATGAGACTTATCGATATTTTAGTCCATTCACAGAGACTGTTGCTTGCCTCGTATCTCGCTCTCCACAAGAGCCCAGGGCGTATAATAGAGAGTTTGTCGGGTCTTGCTGGAGAGTATCAGCTGTATCCACTTATGTATATAAGCAGAGTCCAGAATGCATTCCGATTAGAGGTGCCTGGCGAGCGAGCGAAAGAGAGGGGAGGAGGTTATCTTGGACCTCAGCTCGAGCTGCACTTTTAGCTCTTTAATGCTCAAGAACCAAAATTAAAAACAAAAATTATTTCCATGTGCTGAGCTGCCATTGTTGGGTCTTTCTTAGAAACTAATGCATGACCATATCGAAGCTGGGGACCAGGGCTGCAGCTGTCGATAGCTTACAGGGCTACAAAACATATACAGGGTTCTTGTATCGTATTATGTGGTACTATTTCTTGAATCCTTTCAATAGTCGATATAGCTGAAGTTATTCCCAAGATATAGCCATCATAGTCGTAGTATATAGTTACTATATATATATAGTCAATCATATCCTGCTCAGCTATACGAACTACTATATAACTCTTTAGTATAGTATATACATAATGTCTAGCTAACTAACCGATATATGTGTGTTATAATTGCACGTTATGCAATTTATGTACAAGTATATTGCTATCTGTAATGCCTGTGTGAGTGTGCGTGTGTGTGTGTACGTGTGTGCGTGCTTGCGGCTTGTTGGATTTGCTCATGCAAGAAATCAACATATCAAAATTAATTTCCCATGCATAAATAAGTAATATGAATGTCAATTTAATGCATACGGGAGCTCGAGAGGGTCGCCATCAGACTACGCACACAAACATAAATTCACACACACACACACACACACACACACACACATGCATATGCTCCGTAAATCAATGTATGTGTGTGTGTGCCTTTGCCTTAGTAGGTGTAATTTTAATACCAACTGCCCTTCTGCCATTAATAATTTTCTTCTTTTTTCTTCTTTTTTTTTTTTTTTTTTGTTTTGTTAGGCCCAACACACACGCACACTGGAAAATGGCTCTCGTTTGTGCATTTTTACACACACGCACACATATTTATGTATGTATATGCATATGTGTACCCACAAGAACAGCAACAACAACAACGAAAAGCCAATATCCCCAGCAAATTTCAGTGAATTATGGCAAATTACATTCTTATCGATTGGTCCATTTTTGCTCTCTCTCGCATGTTTGCCTTCCCCTCTCTCTCCATCTCTCTCTCCCTCTCTCTCTCTCTCTCTCTCTCGTCTCGCCACAGCATTAGGCTGCTGCCTTTTGCTGCCTTTTGCTAGCCGGCTCACCTTCAAATTACCGCATATAATAAACACGCCCCGCAACATATGAAAGGAGGTGCGTAGCATGCGTAAATATTGCCATCGGCATTGGCATTGGCATTAGCATTAGCATTGCCAGAGCCATTGCCATAGCCATTGCCATTGCCATCCTCATTGCCCTGGGCTGGTCATTAAACAGATACTTGCTGCGCACTCAAGGAAGTGCTGCACATCAGGAGCATCGCATAATGCCCCACTCTGGGGATAATTCGTTTACCGCACAGATTGACAGATCACTCAAGCACAGACACTTCGCATCAGCGACCTGAGAGTTCATTTGCTGACGAGCTATCAGAGAGCCATCAGAAGCCTGCCTCTTCTTCTTCTGGGACTGATAGACAACTATGGCTGCAGTCTAGGCGCATGGAGAGGCAACATTTGTATTTATGTTTGCTTCCATCCTTTCGTTCTTATTTATGATGCCCTAATGGGTATAGCCCTTTGAATGGGGAGTTCGGGGGGTATTGATTTTGTGAGAATGCGTGTATGTGAGAATGCGTGAATGTGTAGGCAACAGGAGGCGCGGCAGACCAGACAAGGATTGTATAAGGTGGATGAGCTGAGACGATATTGCCAACTATCTCCCTCTGTAGGCCCGTGAGGATGTCGTTCGTCCGTCCGCTTTTCTATCTTTTGATTGAAACACTCCACTCTAAGCTGTTCTCTCTCTCTCTCTCTCTCTCTCTCTCGCTCTCTCTCTCTCTCTCTCTCTCTCTCTCTCTCTCACTCACTCACTGTATCACTCTCTCTCTCTCTCTCATTCTATCTCTCTCTCGCTCTCTATCTCCCTCTTGTGGAGTATAATCGCAGTGATGCGCTCTATCACACTCAACAGGGTGCAGCGTACTAGATCTCTGCTTTGCTCACTCGTTCGACGCTCGACTATCGAAACTCTCTATCTCTCGGTCAAACAAGAGCTTTATATAAATATTTTTTGTTCAATTCATGTTTCATTTGCATTCTACTTGTGAGCATTAGAACAAGCCTATTTTTCAGATTAGCTTTAGTTAGCCTCGATATAGTAGGAGCTCTCAGTGCTTTTCATATGCAATGCCTTAAGTCTCTATTCCATTCCCACATGCATTCACAACTGCTTTTAATTGAACTCAGATCAGGAGCATTCGCATGTCTATAGATAAAACTGCTTCAATCTTCTTCAATCTCACACACACAAATGGAAAATGCAATCGCTCCTCAAATAATTTTTCAATTTTTTCAAAGAGTTGAAAGCAATAGCAGCAACAATAATAATAGTAATAATAATAGTAATAATAATAATGATAATAATAATAATAATGGGCTTGTCTCTGCGTAAGCCTTGTTCTCTGCTTCTTTCTCTTACAGTTGTTGAAAAGGTTTTTTAGTTATCGCAGCGCGAGAGAGGCCGAGAATTATATCTGCTTCGATTTGCTGTTAGCACCCACCCAGCACCCAGCACCACCCAGCACCACCCAGCACCACCCAGCACCGCCTCAAACTCGAAGCTGTCAACTGCTGCCACCGACTGTGCCGCTTAGGCCGCAGCGTCTATCTCTGCCTCCGTCTCTGTCTCTAACTTCCTCCCTCTCCCTCTCCCTATCTGTCTTCTGTCTCCATCCTCTCTCTGCTCAAGCACCGATTCCTGGCGCTGGTAATAAGATAACCTTATTGCATATGTTTATATTACAGCCTTGCGTGTGTGTCGATGACTCGTTGCCCGTGTGTGTGTGTGTGTGTGTGAGCGTGATACACACACACACACACAGCTGTTGGTGCTTAAAGACAACAGGGCTTTCCAGCAGCGACAGAAGCGGAAGCAGCAGAAGAAGCAGAGCCAAAAAAGGAGAGAAAAAACCAAATATACTCAAAAGCAGTCAGCCCACCTGCCAGCCACGCCCACCATGCTGGCAGGCTGTGGGGGCTGTCGCTGTCGTATTTGTGCTCAGTGCTGCCTAATAATGCGATTGCCTTGTTATGGTTAAGCCATATAATGTAATATGCTTGCATGTGTGTGTGTGTGTGTGCGTGCGTGTGAGTGTGTGTGTGTGTGTGCGAGTGGGATTCACAAATTCATTTTTATGATCATGTGAAATTTATTAATATTTATTGTTGTATTTGTTTGCCTTTGCCAGAGCATCGACGTGGCTGCTGCTGCTGCTGCTGCTCCTGGCGCTTTGCTTATTGTTTTTATATGTACTCCACAGCAGCAACAACAACAGCAACAGCAACGCCAATGAATGGCAACACATTTGCAATAGACACTCGTATATACATATATATATATATACATATATCTGCAGCCTTTTGTATGTGTAGCTGTCAATTGCAAGACATTCCCAGATCTCCCAGCCAGCACGGCCCAAACCGACGCGCGACTTTGCACGTGCATAAAATGCGCGTAAATACAAATTATCCAAGGAAGAGCTAAAGCCAAAGCCAAAGCCAATGCCTATGCCAAAGCCCAAATACTCAATATCCACTCGAAGAACAAATTGCCAAAAATATTCGTTATCCCCCCGAGCTGGCTAAGCGCTAAAGCTGCTTAGATAATTGACCAAGTGGCCATTGCGGCTGTCATATTAACGCTCGACGCAACTCCACTCGACCCATAATGAAATATGCAATACTAACTAGCCAATAGGCTGAGCGATATAGCTGGATAATACATTAAAACGAAAACCATTCGAGTTGTAAATTTCTAAGTATGGAAATCAAGGAAAAGACCTCGGCCTAACCAGGGCCGGACTAACGCTCAGCGAAGCCCTAGACAATCATCACCATTTGTTCACGTGCGTTCCCTTCTTCTTCTTTTCATTTACGGGCGCTCCCTAAAATCGGAAGTCCCAAGCAACTGCTTACTTGTCAATCCGGGCCTAGAAAACAATTAATCTCGTTGCAGTCGGGCCCTACCGACTGCAGAATTCGCATTCACGGCTTAAGCATTGCCAGATCCAGACAGATGCCGGAAAATGCATTTTACGCTTTGTCGCGCCCCTAGTGGGCATAACGGAACAGTCTTCATTAGTCGAGGGTATAGAATATACAATTGAAATTGCACAGGCAAACGGACGGACGGAGAGAGGGACAGACGTATATTGCACAGAACCAATATGCTCATTTTACTCGCATGAATGAGTATACAAATCGGACATGCAAATGGCTTAAGGCCTAACTGAATGCCAGCAGGAGTAAGACACGAGTTGTCTATTTGCAATTAATTTATGGTAAACAAATTCTAAAAATTGAATTTCTCTAACTTATAGGTTATAGGTGTTTTTTAAATGGTATACAAATATTTTGTTAAAGTTTTTGATTTTTTATTCTTTATTTTATTTTATATTATTATGATTTTTTAATCGAATTTTAATTATTTAATATTGTTTTTTTTTTTTTTTTTTATTAACAATTTAATTTTTTTCTATTTATTCGTTGTTTATTTTGTGTTATTTTATATTATTATTTTTAAAATTTTTATTTTATTTATGTATCTCTATATATTTTTTATTGCTGATTTAATTTTTTAAATTTAATTTTATTTATTCATTATTTTATGTTATTTTTTTTAATATAATATTATTTATTTATTATTATATATTTTTTATTGATTTAATTTGTTTATTCTTTATTCGCTGTTTATTTTATTTTAGTTTATATATATTTTTTCTTAAATTTAATTTTATTTATTTATTATTGTTTTTTTTTTATCATTTAATTTTGTTATTCTTTATTCGTTATTTTATTTTATATTATTATTTTTAATAATTTTATTTTATTTATGTAATTTTTTTTTATTCTTATTCGTTGTTTATTTTGTATTTTATATTATTATTTTTTAATTTAATTTTATTGATTACTTTTGTTAGCATATTCATAATTTAAATATTTATTTCATTTGAATTGTAATAGATATATGTATTTATTTTTGAATACCTTCATCGGTTCCGTTTTCCCAGTATCAACGTAGTCCCCCCTTTACCTATTTGGCGCATCCAGACAATTGCCATGGAATCGTCCCAGTGTTCAGTTAATAAATCCAATTGGATGCCAATGTGCCAATGCGGCTCTTCTTCGGTACATTTGACAACATCTCGTGTCAAGCTGGCTTAAGATCCAACAGAATTTGCTCGTGGCTTTAACTTTTCAGCCATGCGGCGAATCGCCTACGCCGCTGAAAGGCGAAATTCACGTTACGTCGTATTAACAACTGAGCCGGAATTTTTTGTGAAAATGATTTAATTATTTCCACACTTTCCCACAAGCGGGAGCGACGCGTTCCATGGCTCAGATGGCAAATTTTATAAAATATTTCCACACGTTATCGATAACTCAAAGAGCTGCTCACGTATACATATATGTATATATATATATATATATATATATATATATATATATATAAAGGCATTTCGACTGCTAGCTCTGTCTCCGTCTGAGCCAGCTAGTGTGGGCCAGGCCTTAATCTCCCTCTTACTGTCTTCAATGGAATTTATGAATTTCATGCAACATTTTGTAGCACTTGCGATAATCGGTCCTTGCTGCAATTCACCTCGCACTAGCTAGTACTAGTGAGAGCATTTAAGGGCTAATCTGTGTATTATTTAAGCTGCTCAGGCCAAAGTGCGCTGTGCATTGCATTGCCTTCAATTAGCGTTGCTTAACGACGCTGCAATCAACACCAACGCACATACACACTCTGTCTCCCTCTCTCGCCCATTCGCACTCTCCCTCTCTCGCTCTCTTTGAGCAACACTTTGCATAAGGAACCTTTTCCGGGACCGCTTTCGCTTGGGCGGCGTGAAATCAAATCTCATGCAAATTATTCGCCTTTTTACGCACACACACAATGATAGTGTTGGCGGCAGAGGCTGAGGGGCTGGCATGTGGTGGCAGGGGCGTGGCAGGAGTGCTCTCAAAATGTTGGACTGCAGCAGGACTACAATTTGTCAGGCGAAATAATTATGGAATATAATAAAAAAAAATATATTTAAACAAATTTTAAAAATTTATCAAAATTAAACAATTTATTATGAATTATTATTAATTAAATATTAATATATTACAATGTAATCAATTTATTAACTAACAACAAATTTACAAAAATTATAAATTTCATGCAAAAAGGAGTAACGAGATATTAATAATCAAATTGTAGACAACGCATATACCCCATTTGCCGCTAGTGATTTACAGGGCATAAAGACAACAGCTGCTAAAAGGAAACGCGGCGTTGATGAAGCGTCTTTGCCGTGGCATCATGAAGCTGCCTGGAACCAGGCAACCAGAACCGGGCTAACACACACACACACACACACGTACACGCATACATAAGGGCGAGACAGAGACAGAGAAATATGCCTGAGAAGCGCGTCATGGGCAACGTCTGACTCCTGTTACCCTGTTGTCGCTTCCTTTGGCTTTGCCTCTGCCTCTGCCTCTGGCTCTGCCTCTGCTTCTGCCGTGCCTCTCTCGGAACGCTTTACATTTCATATCTGATTTTTGTGCGTGGAAATTTAATTTGTATTTCATCATACGAGTACTTGTCTGCCATGCCAGGTGCCGTGCGCCGTTATCCAGCTCCCTCTCAGCCCCCCGAATGTAAAATAATAAAAATAAAAAATATAAAATATAAAAGAAAAAATACACATGTGAACAAAAATCTGAAAGAGAAAATACAACAACAACAACAACCAGAAATAAATAAAGAACAAAAGTTAAAAGCGAAATTCCTTGGCAAACGAGCAATTGAACGGCTTGTGGGCGATATGGGCGTGGCATGCGCTGACTGCCAGTAGCACAATAAGCAAATCGAGGCTAAATCGATTGTTAGCGTTTCTCAGAACCCCGAACATTCTGCAGACCTCGAACATCTAAAGCACACAAAGAATGTTGTAAAATATTACACAAAATGCGCAGAGAGCCGACTCGATAGGCCCTTAAAGCCGCGAACATGTTTAAGGCCTCAATTTGAAATTCATATTCCGGCCGAGCTAGTTGACCGTAACGAGAAGCAATGCTGGCCAAGCTAACAATAACTGCAGCTCGGTAATATACCCTGTGACTCCACAGAGAGCTCTTTCATATATATACCCAGTATATATATATGTATATAAGTATACCCAGTAGCTATATAGAGAGAGCACTCATGTATACGTTGTAACTATTTATAGAGTATAACACCCTGTAATTATATGAAACTCATATTTATAGTCTGTAACTGCAGATAAGGCCCGGATATATACCCTATATACTCTAAATACTATATACTATTATACTATTATACTATTATACTATTATACTATTATACTATTATACTAGTATACTATTATACTATTATACTATTATACTAGTATACTATTATACTATTATACTATTATACTGTTATACTATTATACTATTATACTATTATACTATTATACTATTATACTGTTATACTATTATACTAGTATACTATTATACTGTTATACTATTATACTATTATACTATTATACTATTATACTATTATACTATTATACTGTTATACTGTTATACTATTATAATAGTATACTATTATACTGTTATACTATTATACTATTATACAATTATACTCTTATATACCGAAATCTCTTGATATGAACTCAACCTCCAGTCTCTCTGATCTTTAACTTCACTTTCAACTTAACTCTCTAGCAAGACATCGCATACATAGTTTGGGTAAACAAAATATATGCAAATCATATAGAATTCAGTCAGGTGAATGGTAGCATTCAGACAGGTGAAATCCAAGCCCAAATGCGACATCCTGGCACCCATCGCGCCGTGACGCAATGTCGAGTGCCTGCGTGAGAAACAGTTGGAAGAAAGTTGCACTTATGATCGTTAAATTTGTGCATTTGTCACCGCAAGCTTAAAGCTGAGACAGCCAGAGGCAGAGAGAGAGAGAGAGAGAGAAAGGGAGGGAGAGAGGGGAAGAGTGAGAGAGCAAAAAGTAGCTGGCTGGCATCATTCATAATGAAAGCGCGAAATGTAGTTTATCAAGCTATTAGACCGTCGAGGCATGCCAAGAATGGGATAGACAGCCAGACAGACCGAGTCAAAGTGCAAGATGCACTTAAGCGCGCACACACACCTACACACCCCCACACACACCCACACGCACACGCACATCATGTGATGTGACAAATGCAAACAACAGCAACAACAAAATGCTGTTGTGTGTAAAGTCATCAACTTGGCTGATGATAGCAAGGACTACTGCGACTCGGCATTGGCGAGGATATTGCTGCTGGAAGACGTTGCCAGGAGCTACAGCCACGGAGCCACGGAGCCACGCCCCACCTCCTCCCACCGACGGCGTTAGCTAAGCAAGCCAGCTGCTGTTGGCTGCTTGACGGCAGCCAGCGAAAATAATATAAATAACTTTAAGCACATTTGATTTTTCACAATTTTGCTGCAATTTGTTTTGGACGCTGCTTTATAGTTGCAAATAAGAGACGATGAAGCAAATGGAAATAAATTAAACCAGCTGTGCGCAGCGATGCAACAAAGCGAAACTGAAAAGGGAACGGAAACTGAAACTGAAACTGAAACTGAAACCGAGAGCTGATAACACAAAACTGAAAGCGGCAAACTCTTTGCTGGCTCACGCGGCGTATGCGTTATTTGTAATTATCTACAAGTCTCTCTCCCTCTCTCTGTGTGTGTGAGAGAGAGAGAGAGCGAGAGGGACTATGCTCTGTGGCTTTTATTTTTCAAATTTTAATTAAAGATTCCATGCGTTTCCCTATAAATTATGCGCTCAATGCGCACAGAGCTAAACCCATTTTGATACTGCAGCTCGTTATATGATTTACACACATGGCCAAAGCCAACGTCATACATACATATATTCGTGTATGTTTGTAATTGTATGTATCTCACACTGCTGCCTGAAATGCTCTCACATCCTACATTTGCCGACTGAATGCAATTTTTAAGCGCATTATATCGAAATTTTCAGTTCAGTTTGGCATGGTTTGGCTTTCGCTTTATTGAATTAATTTTATTGCTCAGTCGTTCTTAATAAGATTTCGATATATCATCTATTGTATATGTATAGGCGGGCAAGTTCATATCAGAGGATCACAAATATCTTGTACTTCTCCCTCCGCTCGCAAAGAGCTCTTTGAATTGGAAGTGGTTAACTATCGATAGTACCGATAGTACCATCGATAGCTTACCACATCTACTTTGGAATAGAAATGCTGATGATGATAATAATCACTGAATTTCAGCATGATATCTCTCAAATGGCCGCCTTGAGCCTGTACGGCGTATTGTGTCCGTCTCAGTCAGAGATGGCTCCGTCGAACATGCAAATATAATAGAGCATCTTTACGAGCTCATTCCACACAACTCAATTCACTGAAAGAGACATCGTGCCTTGAGATTATAAATATATTGGATCTATTCAAACTTCGAATCTGTTCATTTCTCAGATCCACTTCAACTGCGCCGCATTAAGTTACTCTCAAGGTCTGAGCAGTTCCAGTTGTGGATTGGCCCGCTTGAGTCTTCAGAGTTTTCGCTGAATATTTTCGCTTTGACTAGCCTTAGCCAGGCTCCAGCATTAACGACGGCTGACAAATCAACATATCCAACTCCATCCGTTGCCCCTTCCGGTTCTGGCTGTGCGATTGGCACTCGTCAATTTCAGCTCTAATAATTTATGCCTATGTCAAGAGGGAAAGGCACAAGGAGCAAGGAAAAAATGGGTAGAGTATGCATTGATATTTTGATGCAAAGCAGTTGATTTAACAACTGGCAGCTGGCAGAAGAGGGAGAGAGAGAGAGAGAGAGAGAGGGAGAGGGACAGGGTGGGGTGGGGGGACAGCGGATAATGTAAGGTTTTCCATTCGATTCGCAGTCGAAAGTGTAATAAAAGAGGAAAGTTGCCATGAAAATGCCGTAGAAAATATGACGCTCATTTACATGCAGAGAAGCAGAGAACAAAACATGATGATAGGGGGGCCGAAGAACGAGAAGTAGAAGAGGCAGAAGGAGAAGGAGCAGCAGCAGCAGCAGCAGCAGCTGAACGGAAGGCGGACAGCTTGCATTTAGCATATTTGCTAGCGACTGGCAAAGCCTGCTTCCTTTATCCTTGGCACTTCATTGCGGTCGAGCCCGGCAACGGCCAGCGCAGGCGCGACTTGTCGAGTGTGTGTGGAAGGCAAGAGGATATTTGGCTGGGTCCTGACTCACTGAATCCCCGCTGGGGTCTCGAGGGGACCTGGGGATTTCCGCTTGCTTGAGACAACTCGGGAACTCGGGCGCTCTGGCATATGTAAATGTGCGCAGGCTGCAGCCGTCTAAAGGGCGGCTGGGGGCGCGGCGGGCGTGGCGGGCGTGGGGCGTGCCGCGAGCGTCAGCTGCAACAAGATAAACGCTGCTACCTTGACAGGAGCCCTCTCGTAACCCGTAGCCGTAACTATAACAACCATGTTCATAATCTGCATAAAAGTATGCAATGCTCCTGCATGTCGCAGCCATTGTGTCTGTGTATGTATCTGTGACTCTATCTCTATCTCTCTGTGTGTGTGTGTGTGTGTGTGTGCTGTTTACATGTAAGCTACTTAAGTCCAAATCCTTTTTGTTATGTCATGCGGCATCAGTTCGGTGCGGGTTTGGGCTTTAGTTTGGATTTTCGGTTGCCTCAGCTTTCAGTTGTCCTAACAACTAGCCTATGGGTACTTTACATACGGCCCCTTCCCCTCCTTCTACCGCCACCCGCCTCCTGCCATGCTCGCTGTGCTGCATAAGCTGCCCCGGGTGCGGTGCATGTGTGCGTGCGTGCCGCAACAATAGATATCATAGCTAACAAAGCTAAGCAAAATCATTTATCGATTATGGAGGGTACGAAACGACAAAAAAAAAGAAATGAAAAAAAATGAGAGACGAAAGAAAAAAAAGAATGGGTTAAAATCAACTGATTGGCGCTCGTTTGGCCAGCGAAAAGTGTATACAGAACCAGGGGATCTATTTTCGGAATCGGCCGGCCATTTGTGTGTGTGTGTGTGTGTGTGTGCGTGTGTGTGCCATAGGCGCTCCATTGGCTCTACTGTTGGAGTTTGCCTATCTGGGTTAAATAAGGATTCGCTCTTTTTGTGCTGCCCCCATCACATGTCAATTTACCAGCTACACTCGGTGCCACGCCCCCTCAGCCCACTCCCTGTTGCTTCTGTGTATTGAGTACGGCTAAAAATGGTTATGAGTAGAGTTTGACGTTGGCCCAAGTCCTCCATCGATTCCACATACACACAAAGAGAGAGAGAGAGAGAGAGAGAGTTCTGTAACGAGCTTATCAAATTACAGTTGGGCTAGCTCACATTTCAAATTATGACTTATCAATAGCAAATTTGTCCGCATTTTAGATATGTATATAGATGTTTTACACACAAATTATGATAGGCTATGGGAAACTTGAAAAGGGTTTTGGAGTGGGACGAGAAAAGCGCTTAGTTAACGTAAGTGAATTTCCGTAAAGAAAACTTTACCTTCCTCTTCATTCTGGCACTTTTCGGTGTGAGTAATTTCAGGTTTAGTTGAAATTTTGATAGAAACACATTAAGTGCACCCAGAAAATGAAATGTCTGATAATGATTTATTACACATGACCTATAATGTAATTTAGTACTTAGAAGTAGACTCTTAGGCAATTTAAAGACTATGGAATTCATGTAACAATTACAACAATTGTGTGCATGTATATAATATATAAAAATATAATATATAATAAATTTAATTTAGCCTAAGCATCTTTAGACAACTTCAATCTAGATCTACGCGGGATTCCTGACAATGAAGACATCCCTGGAAAATTTAACTGGAGATTCAAAACACATTCTGAGCCGTTTGCAGCAAAGTAGAAGAGGAAGAGTGGCTCAGAAGTGAGTTGAAGTGGGCTGAAAGTTAAATATCAGACAGCTTATCGAACAAATAAAATATTTGTCGTTAATTAATTTAATAGTTTAAGTGTAACGAAAATCATTTAATAAAGCTCTTGAACTTTGCTGATGAGAGAATAAATAATTTGCCGTGGTTATATATATTATGTATATCATGTATTAATATTATTATTACTATTATTATTATTATTATTATTATTATTATTATTATTATTATTATTATTATTATTATTATTATTATTATTATTATTATTATTACTATTACTATTACTATTACTATTATTATTATTATTATTATTATTATTACTATTACTATTACTATTATTATTATTATTATTATTATTATTATTATTATTATTATTATTATTATTTTTATTTTTATAATTATTATTATTATTATATATTATAATTATTATCATTAAGATTTCGCACATCTATATTGCATAATTCATATCCATCTATAGAATAAATAATTTGCCGTGGTTATATATATTATGTATATCCACATTGTATAATATAGATATTCATATCAATATTGCAGCTATTCATATTATATATTGGCATTCATATGATAAATATCCATTTGTAGCCAACGCACATTCAATTCATAAAAAACTTGTAAATAATTTTAGCATATTCATAAATTACAAATCGAATACAAAGTTTGCATAGTTACTAAACTTCATAAAATATTCTTTATTATTAACTTAAAGCTATCAACTCAGCTTTAAGTCAGCGAAAACTTCAAACGGCTCAGCCCCACAGACTCTCGGCTCTCGAGCTAAGTTTGAGAAAAATGAAAAGCAATTCGTGACGCTTTAATATGCAAACAAAAGATTGGAGGCGAGCGCATCCAGAAAGCATAAACAACCAAAATGTGGAGGACGTTGCGAAGCGTTAACTGAAGCCGCGACAATTGCTGGCAAAAAGTTAATTTCATTTAATGGCAGCGTGGCCATAGAGAGGCGCCAGGCAGCGAACCATTTGTCATTGCTCTGGGTTATTTATGAAAAGCGGACGAAGCCAAGCATTAGTTCAATCCAATTGAAACATTAAGCCCGACCTTTGATCCATAATTACCTGGAATGAAGAAAGAGAGAGAGAGTGGGAGAGAGAGTGGGAGAGAGAGTGGGAGAGAGAGAGTGGGAGAGAGTGGGAGAGAGAGGGATGTGTGTGGATTAGCTTTTGCTACTTAGGCACATCTCCGGACCTGGCTTTATGCTTTTGGCCTCGTTTTCGAGACATTTTGCCGTTAGCTGGCGAATGCGAATTAAATATTTGTTTAGAATATATCAACACATATTTCTTACACGTCATTGTGCATGCGAGATTATCATTGTCATAAATCATACAACAATCTTTCCATAAATATTTACAAAAGGCAAAGCGCTCGCTCGCGCAGCTTTGCGCCGAGGCGCATCGAAAGCCAAATACACAGAGTGAGCGAGACAGATTGCGTAGAGAGAGAGAGAGAGAGGTAGAGACTGTGGGCCTTGAGCATGATGTATGGCAGAGTGTAGCTCTGATGGAATGCTGTTTGCCCAGCATATGCTGACGCGCTGCTTTCAAATGCAAAATGCTTCAAAAATTTATCCTTTTCAACTATGCAAGGAAATGCATGAGTCCATATCTATAGCATTGTCCGCATCCGCATCCGCATCCGCATCCGCATCCGCATCCGCATCCGTTTCTTATGTGTCCAAGCTCAGGTGTGTGCTGTGGACGCTCTCTGTCTGTCTCTCGCTCTCCCTCCCTCTCTCTAGTGGCAGCAGAAGCAATTGTAACTGAAACTGCAATTGCAACAACTAGCTGAAAAGCTAACTTACTCATGCGTGTGCATGTGAGTGCATGTGTGCATGTGTGTGTGTGTGACAAGTTTTGCCTCTTGCACTTGCCTGCTGGAAATTGTTTTCACTAAGTCGCTCATCATGCGCGTCCTGCCGTGCAGCCAGCGACTTGCAAGATGCTTAAAGACTCACTCACACACACACACAGCCCCCTATGTGAAGTGGGCGTGGCTGCTGCTGCTGCTGCTGGCAGCTATTTTGTTGCGCTGCTGTCATTCGTAGCTTATAGTTGATGAGGCGTGTTATGTGCATTTTATTTGCCAGCCACCCACACGCCAACGATCCCAGCCGGGCAAAGTCTGAAGCAACCCATTCATTTAATAAATCTATCTATGCGTGTGTGTGTGTGTGTGTGTAGATATTATAGTGTGCGTGGGTGTGTGTGCTTTGGATACGCCAGACCGATACTTGGAAAATTGCATTTTGAGGTTTTCATGAGGTTTCGATCGAGTCAGCGAAGACATTGACTTGCCAAAGTGTAAGAGCAGGAGAAGGAGAAAGAGTGTTAGACAGAAAGAGTGAGAGAGAGAGAGAGAGAGAGAGAGATAGACTGTGTCTGTTTCAACAATCACATGAGCGAAATAACAAACATTATTCACTCAGTCAGTGCTGGCTTGCAGGAGTCGCTAATGAGCAGCATCCTCGCTGCAGATGCCTCATCAATTAATCACACAGCGCCAGCAGGAAGCGTCAAGAAGTCAAATCAAACCGAAGCTAGAAATCTTATATATGAAGTAGTCTTACCTTAATAACTTACCCTCACACAGTGCAAATGTGTGCGATGCTCAGGGCATCTAGATATCAGCTCAGATACAGATTCAATGCCAGAAGAGCTTATCACATTACGGGCTAAAAGGGTATTCATTCAGTTGTTACCTATCTCTCCTTCTCCCTCTGCCTCTCTCTCTTTCTCGTTCTGCTTCTATGCAGATCGCATTCTGTACATAATCATATCCCTGCTTGTATCTTTGCATGCGGATTGTGTAAATGGATATTAAAAGGAATCAAGTCGCTTGCAACACTCTCAATTGCATGTCCACAATTCGCACACGCAGAGCGAGATAGAGAGACAGAGAGAGGGAAGAGAGAGGGAGAGAGAGGTAAGCACCAACAAAACGCAAACAAATCTGATTTCTATTCTGGAAGCAGCCACAGCTGGAGCTGTGTCGCATCCATTAGTAAAAAAACGTTCTGCCTACGACTGAAATGGCTAAAAGGAAGCGATGCATTGCATGAAAATGAGCTCAAGTGGTAAAGCTACGCTTTCAGGACTGGCAGCACACACGTGCCACAACTGCCACCTGCCAACTGCCACCTGCAGGCTTTAGGCCAACAAGTCCAGGCACCTGGTATAGGTTTTGCCTTGGTTTCCTGCACACCCACCGCCCCCGCCTCCTGCTGAGTGTGCTCAAGTGCTGCTGTCCAGTTGTGATTTTTCACTGACAAAACAGGTGAAAGGCATGCAAAAAAACGTTATACATATGTATATACAATAAAAAAAGGCAGCACAGACACCTAGACGGACGGAGTCGACAAGGATAACGAATAGCAGTCTCGGCCTCATGCCAATTGGAATTCATGTTTCGTTTTAGCGCTCGCTTTCCGCCGGCGGTTTCTTTCCGTCTTTTCATCTGAATCCTGATTGAGTTATTAAACTGATTGCATTAATTATCAAGTTTGTATCTGTATCTGTATCTGTATCTGTATCTGTATCTGTATCTGTATCTGTATCTGTATCTGTATCTGTATCTGTATCTGTATCTGTATCTGTATCTGTATCTGTATCTGTATCTGTATCTGTATCTGTATCTGTATCTGTATCTGTATCTGTATCTGTATCTGTATCTGTATCTGTATCTGTATCTGTATCTGTATCTGTATCTGTATCTGTATCTGTATCTGTATCTGTATCTGTATCTGTATCTGTATCTGTATCTGTATCTGTATCTGTATCTGTATCTGTATCTGTATCTGTATCTGTATCTGTATCTGTATCTGTATCTGTATCTGTATCTGTATCTGTATCTGTATCTGTATCTGTATCTGTATCTGTATCTGTATCTGTATCTGTATCTGTATCTGTATCTGTATCTGTATCTGTATCTGTATCTGTATCTGTATCTGTATCTGTATCTGTATCTGTATCTGTATCTGTATCTGTATCTGTATCTGTATCTGTATCTGTATCTGTATCTGTATCTGTATCTGTATCTGTATCTGTATCTGTATCTGTATCTGTATCTGTATCTGTATCTGTATCTGTATCTGTATCTGTATCTGTATCTGTATCTGTATCTGTATCTGTATCTGTATCTGTATCTGTATCTGTATCTGTATCTGTATCTGTATCTGTATCTGTATCTGTATCTGTATCTGTATCTGTATCTGTATCTGTATCTGTATCTGTATCTGTATCTGTATCTGTATCTGTATCTGTATCTGTATCTGTATCTGTATCTGTATCTGTATCTGTATCTGTATCTGTATCTGTATCTGTATCTGTATCTGTATCTGTATCTGTATCTGTACCTGTATCTGCAGAAATCATATGATTTATATAAGAGTATCTCTGAGTTTACACCTGTAAGCGTATCTATTCTTACCTGCAGACGCATCTGATTGTGCGCACGCTTCGCAAACTATATCTGCATTTGTTTAGGGTGCCTCCAGCCATAGCATATGCCATATTTATCTGAATTTGTATTTCTTATTTGTATCTGTACTATAATAGCAGCATATGCAGGAGTCTCGTCTGGCATCTTGTTGTGCTGGCTGTCTTCAGCCTGCTGTCGGCCGGATGTTTATGCAAATGGGCAAATACACATAGCTTATACAAAAGGATGGCGGGTAAGCTGGGCATGGAGCACGAGATGCCGCTAAGAAGATCGAACTGCCAGACTATGAAATGCTCAGCGAGGCCCGTAATTTCGGCTCGTAGCTGTTGCTCTGGCTGAGAAGTTATGATGGTTTTGCTGGCATGTCTGAATTGGTGGCATCAAATTCGAAATACAAAATCCTCGCGCCACACTGGCTGCTTGGCTGGCTGGCTACTGCTGGCACGTGCTACCTGGTGCGGCACTCGCAGGAGGCGGCAGGGACGACGGAATATGCGCGCCCGTCAACTCAAGTAGGAGCCGAGGATTTGCTTCAATTTTGCATGTGACTGCCAGCTTTCACCTCAAATTGAGTTGATTGTCGACATTCAGAACGTGGCCAGACATTGTTCAAATGCTTTCAATTGTTGCTGCTCTTGCTGTCGCTGTTGCTGTTGCTGTTGCTGTTGCGCTCTGTGGCTTGTGATTGTGGTGCTGATTCTAGATGCTGAATCCAGTTTCTGATGCTGATTCTGATTCTGATTCAGATTCTGATTCCAGATTCTGATTCTGTTATTTTGTTATTCTGTCACCATGTGCCCCACATATTCGCCTAGTCGCGCATATTTGCATAAGTTAAAGCCCGACACGCCCCCACTCCATTGCCCTCGCAGCCCGGCTAGGCTGCAGCTCTTGCGCAGCGAAAAAATGTGGGCGGGAAGAGAAACAATGCGGCATTTATTTTATTTGCCAAAATCCTATATGGTTGCCAGCAGCACTGTTCAAAAGCGAGAACTGGTGGTGTGCGTGTGTGTGTATGTGTGTGTGTGTCTGTGTGTGTGTGTGAGCCATGTTAGCCTTGTTTCGGGCTTAAGCACGCTGCCGGCTTATCAGATTAGTTGCTCGGCGCGAGACAACTTTGAGGTGTAATGCCAGTTATGTTGGCTAGTGTCGGCCTCGACGTAAGTAGCTTTCGGCCAACAGTTGCGGGCCAAGTTTCACTCGGCCATTCATCATTATTGTTAAAGTCAGAGTCAGCCTGCTGCCTCGGCTTTTGGTTACGTGTTGTGCTGCGTTCTTTTTGTTGTTCACCCACGATTCGAAGTTATTCGCTGTGCGCTGTCAGCGGTTGCAAAAACCACAGGGTTCGTGCCGGGGCAGCCGTAACTTAAATTGGTGACAGTGAAGCGCACTTCCGTGTCAACCGCACACACATGCGTTGCAAGTGCTCGACAGATGTCCCTCATCAATTCGCACCTAAAATACTAAAAAATACAAAACAACAAAAACTCGCTCAAAAGTCGGGGAGAAAAAACAAGCGTGAATAGGCGACAGCAAAAAAGGAAAGAAAAAACAATTATGAAGAGGCCAAAACAAATGAGAGCAAATAGACAGCAGCAAAAAATCAATAGGCGACAAATTGAGGCGGCCAGGCCACGCCCAGCTGGTGGGCGGGTCTGCAAATTCAAGCGAATTAAGTCATTTAAACTCCTGCAGCGTGTGATTTTTCTTTCCGGCATAATATTCAAGGCTCCTGCAACAACAGCAACAATAACAACAACAACAACAATAATAATAACAACAACAACAACAACAATAGCAGTAACAATAACAAACAAGACGGAAATGTCTGGGCTGAGAACATTTTATTTATGGCGACTTTATACGCATTCATCATAAAGGAATGTTGCTCCTGTGTGCTCATTCGTGTGTGTGTGTGTGTGTGTGTGGGTGCCGACATAGTCACTTACAGCCGCCTCCCCCCCCTCCACCTCTCATTCGCCCCGCTCTCTCTGCGTGTGTGGCCAAAGCTACTTAACTTGCGTGTGTGCCGCGTACGTGGCCATCTGTGAGAGCGTGAGCTTCGCAGGAGCAACACGCGCACTTGACATTTATGTGCGAAACGCATCTGAAGCCATCGCCATCGCCATGGCCATGTTCCACAGTTTTCCGCAGTGTCCACTCCGGTCAGCGACGCCAACCAATAATATATTTCACATTTTCCTCACGAACGCAACCGCACAACAATAAAAACAATATGTATGGCAAATCTAGTGCAGGCACAAGACGAATACGAAATGCTCTAACAGCTGGTGGAAGATCAAAGTAATACGAGAACAGACATAGATATAGATCAGGTGTACACATGCCTATAAACTCGGTATATAGTATATTAAATGGTATATTAAATATTATAAATAAATAAATCATTTATCTATACTCTATGCCATGTACTATGCTTATCTATATAAATATTGATGTGGATGAGCTAATCATTTTCTTTATGCTACGTTCATCTATATACAAGATACATATGTATATGCATCCTTTTTATACTATATCTGTATAGTATTAAATGATATGCTGATATATAAATGGAATATATTCGATATACATCCTTATTGACATATATAGATGATTTGATCTATACTCTATATACCATATGCTAAACTCATATGCATATATACCTATGTATGGATGCCTGTAGATACAGTAATTAGCTATAAGTTTTACCTTATCTGAAATAAAAATGTCATCTATACATGAATACAGATACTTTAATCCAGACTTTATAAAATATATACCATACTTCACTCTTTCTCTCTCTCTCTCTCTCTCTGTATATATATATATATATATATATATATATATATATATATAGATAAGTTTTTATTGTTTTTCTTTTTCAATATTTGATCTACTGTGTAGAATGTTTTTATATATATGGACTAGCTGTTCTTTATATATCATGTCTTTATCTATATACATATATAACTATGTATATATCAACTGCTGCTATAGCCAGTCTATATATTATGTTACATTAGCAAGCCCAGTCACTTGGCAGTCAGTGTGACATGCAGTGAGGCATATGCCCAGCATGTAGAGCATCAATGCAATTGGCTATTGTGAATTGGCTCTTTCTCTAACAATACCATTCCCATTGTATTGTATTATTGTGGCAAAACTTTCTGAGTAACTGGCGAAATTCCTGGCACTGTCAAAATACTTACCTAGCTAACTATCGACTTTGGCCAGCGCGCGTCCTTTAGGGGCTTTGGACGGTATTTATTGGGGTCAATACAGTTCTTGATGCCCGCTAGCGAGCAGAAGGGAAGAACTTCTGCATAAATATAGTACTATATAAAGGATTTCATAGTGGTATATAGCTACTCCTGCAACATTATTTTCTGTACTTAATTGCTGCCGTGCTCAGTCAACTCTTGGGCTCCTTGTAACTCGTACAATCCTTAAATATTCATATTCTAGACATACAAGCAGATGTAGCAAAAGATTGCTGTGACACCGCCTCCTGCTCCCAGCACGACTACTCTCTGCTTGACTTTTAAGGCGAATTACACTGCAAAGTTTTGCTAAGACGATTGGAAAATCTCGATTTAAATTTCTCATGCCGCATAAAGGGATTTAGGTCTTAAATAATTACCCATTCCCATACCCATTCCCATCCCCATCCCTATTCCATATTCCAAATAAATACAAATAAAATTAAATTAAGAAATTCTAAAAATTTTGTAATGCTGCAGAGCTGAAGAAGAATTTCCCCACTAAATTAAAGCCATAAGCGAAAAACTCAAACAAGAATGTTTACAATAAATACATATATATATTTTGCATACATTCTTTAATTATATATCGTTATATATGTATATTTAAAATTTTGCCTTCGCTGTCCCGCTTTTTTGCTTGAATTTGATTTGTGAAAATAAACTCGCAGCAAATATTTGTATTTTGCTATATTTAGTTAGAGCTTAAGGAAAATAAAAACAGTTTGTGGAATTCTTTTCATTTTTCATATAAATTTATGTTTACAAAAATAAAATCGCATTTCTTTCTACAAATATTCATTGAAGTGTTAACGAGTTGAACTAAATTATTTCACTACAGCTTTGCATATTTAAGCGATCCCTATGGCATGGCCATATTTGTTATCAGAGGGCGACTGTTCGCCTATCAGCAGCCAGCCGGTTGCAGCGCTGGATTCGCTCAGACTTAGGTGCTGCCTCCTGCTGCTGCTGTGGCTGCCTGCTTCCATGATTTATTTGTCGCAATTAAGTCGTCGTCGCGTCGTCGTGAATTGACATTGGCCATGGCCCAGCTTTGCCAGTCCCGCATCGGTAATTGCAATTGCCAATTGTCGGAAGTGGAATCAGCCCAATGTAGTCAATAAAGCGCTTTGCAGACGCATAACAGAAGAAGAAGAAGAGTATGAAGTAGAAGAAGGGCGAAAAAAAAACAGAGGAGAAAAAGAACGCCATCGCTAATGTGAAATTTGATTAGCATGTGGTGTGTTCCCAAGTTGACGCCTCTGCAGTCCCTCCCTTCCTCATTGCCTCCTGCCTCCCTCCCACGCCCCTTCAGCCTCCCTGCCTCTCTCTCGCTTGCTCTCGCGCTCCCTCTCTCTTTTGGGTGCGTGTTTTTGGCTTGTCAACAAAGTTCCTTTCAGTTTAGTTGCCAACCAATTTCCTGTACCGCTCCCCCCTCATCGTTCCACACGACGCGACTTGGTAATTGCATTCACAAAGAGAGCAGCCGCGGCCAATGCGAAGAGAGTGGCAACGGCCTCGGCCTCTCTTCGGACTAAAGAGCGAGCGCTTTGCTCGTCGGCTGCTTCGGCTCGGCTGTTCGAAATTCGAACTTCGAAATGTGTGAATTTGTTTATAACACAAAAGCAACAACAGCCAGTGAAAACGTGCGCAAAACTGAGACTGAGACTGAGATGCTGTGCGTGTGTGTGTGTGTGTGCGTGTGTGTGTGTTGTATTGGCCGCCATTTCATTATTTTGCTTCTTTAAAGCACAGGCAGAGGCACGGCCAGAGGCAGAGGCACTGCTCTGTATACGGGAGACAGCGAAATGTATTGCATACTTATGGGAGTTGCTTGAAAGTTTCTTTTCTTGCACGGAACGTCACATAATTCGCTCTCAACTCCAGCTCCAGCAGCGGCAGCATTCGCTCCTATTTTTAAAATATTTCTACTTGTGAGGACCTGAGATTGAACAACATTTGCTGGAGTTAATCGTATTTTTGCTTTCATTTCTTGGGGCCTGGAGATTAATCAACGTCTGTTCCTTTGGCTTTGTGCTAAGCAAAGAAATATTCACTGCTGAAATACGCCCATTAAGGCCTCTTTTTATTCAGGTCTTTGGAAAATTTTCTGACTTTTCTCATATGTGTATGTATTTAGTTCAGTAAATCAATGCTGCTAGTTGATGTTCATTTTGTGGTTTGCCAACAATTGAATGGCGGTTGCCGAGCTTAAGGAGTTGGAAAGACAAACCTGCTTGATCAGCTGATGTCTTCATTATGTCATATATTTTAGATTCTGAGTCTGAGATCGACAAAAAGCTTGTGAATATTTTTAGCTGTAGGCGCGGGCATTTGCCAGTCACACTGTGCCTCCATTAAGATCGCAAATGAACTGAATAATAGCACTATAAATATAGATAAACACACACACACATTTATATATTTCCATATATATTTTCATATAGTTCATTTGCATTTATATTTATTGGCTTAGGCCTAGCAGCAGCTCCTTCCTTTTTTTTTTTTTTTTTTTTGTTACTTTATCGAAATCGTTTTTCATGAAAAACGAATTAACTGTGCATTTGGGAAACACATTTATCATCAATTTACAGCAATCAATTGCTAAAATGAATGTAGTGTCAAAGGAAATGTATTTTTACAGCAACTCCTGCTGCTACTCCTGCTGCAGCTGCAGCTGTCAGCAGATTCAATTGAATTATAAAAGTAAATTAATAAAAAAAAAAAAAGAAAAATATAATGAAACTGGTTCAATATGTAAATGATGCAGACTAGGAGATACTCTGTCATTAGATAAATAAAAGAGCGCCAGTCGAGACTGCTGGACTAGAAGATACCCTGCGTACGGTCTACACGAATATGCAAAATTTCAGTCTCTAGCTTTTATATTTTCTGAAATCTCGGCGTTCATACGGACGGAAGGATAGACGTACAGGGCTCGCCCCGATCAAGAATATGTACATTGTGGGATCTGCCACGCCTCCTTCTGCCTGTACATGCATTTCAAAAAAACATTATACCCTGATTTTCCATTTTCAGTGTGTTAAGGGTATAAAAATAAAAAAGTAGCTAATTGTAAATAGCTTTCGGATTTGACATAATATATTTTTTTTAATTTAAATAGGGCTTTGGAATTGAGAAAAAAGGCTTACAGGCTTTTTTTTAATGGTATCATAAAAAATAAATTGCATAAATTGCAAAAGAAAATTATAATATGTTAAGCTCCGAAGCAACAATGTAAAGAAATGTCTAATATAATATATTATATAAGGTATATTTTTTTTATTTAAATAAAACTTAAGTTAAATAAATACATTTTATTTAATTTTAATTAATTAATTAATTTTATTTTATTTAATTAATTTAAATAAAATAAATGACCACAAAAAATTTAAAAAAATTAATAAAAATAAATATGGAAAATTGAAAAACTTGTTGATGCATTCTCAAATTTATAATAATATAATATGAATAATAAATACAAGCATATATAGCATTTCAAAGGCATCCAGTTCACTGGGCGATCAGCTTTATCCATTGACTATTCTCGGATAGCAGCTCAAATCAAATTGAAAGTCCTTTTGCACAAAATATAGCCGGAGCTACACAGATTAATTGAGCTCGATTGGCTTTCAAAATTCCACTTCGACTGGAACTGACATCCTGAGCTGAGCAATGATGGAGTTCTGCTGTTGACTCGATTCTGTGCAAACTGAATATTCATTAAACTGAATAAATGATGTGAAAAGCAAATACATGCGCACATATATATGTGTATGTATATATATTTCTATATATCTTATTTGATTTGGCTAAATATGCGCTGTGTTTGCCCACTGCAGCTGATGTATAAATGAAACATGCAGCTCATATTTACAAAATATGCAAGCATGATTAGCTGAGCATAGCCGCAATACATATGCACTCGCACACGCACACACACAGACACACACACAGCCACACAGCCTCGCACTCTCGCAGACAAAGACGCCAGCGGAAAGAGCAAACATGGCAAACCTCTGGGCGGCTCGGTCCACAGGGCCTCACACACGGTTCGCGTACTTGCGCAATTAAAAAGCTAGCATAACGGTAAACACTCGCATGCTGGCCCCGCGTGCGTGTGCGCCGCCATTTCGCCAGCCAGTTGCTGCTGCTGCCGGAAACGGAAACGCGTTCATATAACACGCATATATTTCTAGCAATTACAACAAGCAGCGCGAGCGCCTTTTCCCTCTTCCGTTTCGCTTTCCACCTGCCGCCGTTTGCCTTTTACCGTTTGCCTTTGCATAGCAGATACACACACTCACACACACACGCACACACTCACACAGGGGCGACCACACAGCAGCCGCAGAGCAGACCAAAGCGAGAGTCTTGCAATTTATAGCGTTTACCAACTGTCCAAGTTTATGGTTTTAATTTTTCTATAATACACACAGGCACACACACACACACACACACTCATATCTATATATACACACACTTACATAATTATATACATGGAACACGTGCGTATTTTCAATTTTAACTCATTAATTTTAATTATTTTGTAATAAATCGAAAATTTATTGCTTACAAGTTTTATGCAGCATAATTTTTATCACGTATTTGCTAGCCTCATGCGTGCACCTGTCTGTCTGCGTGTGTGTGGCCAGGTTAGTCCTGTGGCATCAAAAGTATTACCGTTGCTGTTGCGGTGGCTTTTGCTGTCGCTCGTTGCCCACTTCCCGCTTCCCGCTGCCCGCTGCCGTTGCCACTGGCTGTGGCACGTGAGCTTCAGCTGGCAGAGCTGATGCCATGAGTTCATTAGAAACTTTCAAGAACTTTGAAAATATCTATAAATTATGATGTTGAATCATAGGCAATGATCCTCTTACTTGAGACATGATTGCTTCTATGCACATACGAGCATTTCTGTCAGAGCCAAAGCGTAAATTCATTGAATGCGAAAATTTATAGAAATGAATCTTTCATTCAAGTCTGTTACATCAGTTTGCCAAAGAGCACAGCCCATTGAAAAATAGTTTAAAAATAGTTTTGCATGGCTGGCAGCTAACGAGATTTAGTCAGAAATCTATATTTTAGATTGGCCATATCATTTATAGCATCTTCATTTCAAAAGATATATTTACAAAAATTATATCAAATATTGTTCAAATATACATATATTCACATAGCCTAAACTCGATACGAAATTCCGCTCAAAATAGGGGATTTGCCACCTTACCAATTATACTAAATGTGTTGTTAAAGTATAAAGCTTATGTACAGATTCTTCTTTATGGAAAAAAAAAGAAATAATAATAATAATAAATAAATAAATAAATAAAATAATGTAGTCCTACAATCAAACTTTCAGATTAGCCATATCATTTATAGCTGCAATAAAGGAATAGTAATAAGTAGTGTAGTATAGTAGTATACCATGTAGTATGTATGTAGTACGTAAAATGGATACAACAAACTCAATGACAAACTCAGTATGTTGAAAGCAATTCGAAATTAAGATTATTATAATGATAATATAATAATATATAATAATAATATAATATTTTATTAATTTAGATGTCGGTATTGAGTTACTTAATCTCTACAGTTTTGATCCCACATTTAGTATTCGTTCGCACTACTATTACTATATTTATCTTCTTCTTATCTATATGTATGACTAATTTATTGTATAATGCAATTTTGTAGTTAAATGTTGAGTGAATACACTTGACTGTGTGGGGTTCAGTTGATATTCTTATCGCTGTGGCTGCAAGGGTTGCTTTATCTATAGAGGCCGTGGATGTGGCGTTTATTACTACCAGCTAGTCGTTGAGTGCGCAGGAGGCATATATATCCACATGATTGTATGTTAATGCCTGAGCTCTCTGCGAATATGACATCCAGTAATTGATGCCTGTGGTTGCTTTGCTTAATAATATCAAAGACAAATTATGATAATTATGAGTGAAAGTCGATGCTTATTATAAGAATTACTCAACAAACTCACTTTAAGCAGCTCTTGTGTGTTGTCTATGGATAATTCGAAATCTGGGGCAACTCTTTCAATGAACTAGGCGAGAGATCGATACAAATATTGTTGAATCAAAATTCGTAGGCCACACATTGATATACCATTTATATTATATTTATACATATATATCGTTATGGATCTTAATATAGTCCCTATTCATTCGCTCCATCCCAAACATTGAACTTTCCAGTTTAGTTTTGACAAAGTCTCCCGCGCTTGTTGGCTATAAATAATGTGCTACTTTTTGTGGAAATCTTGTGCAGAAAGAGGCGTGGCATTGTTTAATGACAAAGCATCCATTTGGGAAGTCGTCGACGAGAACTATGTAAGTCAACTTGTTGAAGTTTCATGCACAGTTGCTCGACTGCTCGACTCTTTGGCTGTTTGGCTGTTTGGCAGCTCAGTTGCGACATGAGTTCTTGTGGCATTTAAGAGCTTATTTGTTTGCGGCAAGTGCTTGGCCAACTTTGCGAGCTGGCCATGCAGTGCTAGTTAAAGGCAAGCAATAACCAGAACTGTCCAACAAACCAACACACACACAGCAATAGACGAGCAACAAACAAACACAAGCATAAATTAAAAAAAAAAAAACACTCAAACAAACAAAATACAACAAGGGACGCCCCGAACATGAAGAAGAAGCAGAAGCGCTGCACAAAAAGCAAAAAAAAATGTTGTTTTGAATTGCTTTTGCCTGCACAACGGGCAACTTGGCAACTTTGAGCGCAGGAGCTGGCAGGACTAATGAGGCGGCTGGTGGACATGGCGTAAATGAGCGAAGCAACTGGGCGCAAGCGAAGGGCGAAGGGCGGTGCGGCGGGTGCTAGAGCCTGCCTGGCGGTTCGGGCTGTTAAATTAAAGCGGCGTTAGCAAACAGAGAGAGAGAGAGAGAGCAGTGGCCGGGCAGGAGCAGGCAAACCACAGCAGCAGCAGCAGCAGGAGTAGCAAAAAAAAAACAAAATAAGTTCTAATTGTTTGTAGACATTAAATGGGGCGCCGTTTGGAAATTATTGCCATTCGCTTCAAATCTTCAGTCAGAGCCCTTCCACGTGTGTGTGTGTGTGTGCGTAGGTGTGGGTGTGGGTGTGTTTGTGCGTGCAACATAATTGGTCGCTTGGTCGCTTGGCCGCTTGGTCGCTCATAACAATAAGCAGAAATGTTTGACTGCCTGGCGCGCACAGCAACAACAACACCAAAATGGCCGCATGACGAATGTAACGGGCGGTGCGGCTCATAAACTTGCAACAATAACAACAACAAACAGCAACATACAGCTACCAGCAGCAACTAGAGTAGCAGCAGCAGCAGGAGCAGCAGCAGCCATGGCTAGTTGAGCATTTTGGCCACAGCCTCACTTGCTTGTGTGTTAGTGTGTGTGTGCGTGTGTATGTGTGCCTTCATTTCGACGCCTTGTAAGTTTTAATTGTAACCGTATGTGTTTTGTGCGTCTCCAACAACAGCAGCAGCAACAGCAGCAGCAGCAACAACAGCAGCAGCAGCAGCAGCAACATCTTCTGATTATTAGGCTTTAAATAATTAATTGCTTATGTATGTTGTGGGTGTGCTCGACTCTGTGTGCGTGTGTGCGTGTGCTACAACTTCAATTACAGCGCCTCCTCAACCGCATTCAACGGCAACTCACACGACGAGCATTTGCGGTCGTCAGCGAGTCACTTGGGCGCGCGCCCACAAGTCCTTCAATTGCGATTGCAATTGCAATAACATTCTGCGGTTTCGGCCGCAAGAGCCACATGGAATTTAATTTAGCTTGAACACAGCAATAACAACAACAACAACAACAACAACATAAGGCAGCTTGCCTTCATATTCGGACACAATTCAAAGCAATTAACAAAAAGTCAAAGACAAAAACTAATGAAAGCCCATGTCATGGCCTGGTCAAATGCAAATATTTCTTGGACATGGCTCGAAGACATTTGATAGGCAAATTTTATGCCAATAAATGCGAGTTGCAGGCACAGATACCCTGGCAAATCCCCAAAAAGAGGCTGTGCCCAGCAGGCTCGGTCGCTTAGGCCAGCAAGGCTAAGCTCGTGAGAGTTGCAGCTGCTCCAAGTGTCCAGCTAGCGTCTCTTACGAGAGGAAAGCTTAGCTCAAAACAATTGCAATATTGCCGCGTCGCTAGCAGAGTGCTCCTGCCAGGGTTAATAAATAAAAAATGCGCTTCCTGCCAAAAGGGAATATTTGGTCTGTTTTTCATATTTTTTACTTTCCCTTTATTTGCCACACAACTGAGATATTTATTTGAAAGGAATTCGTGCAATTTCCTTAAATTCTGGCGCTCACTAAATTTATCAAAATAAAAGCGAGTTTCACCCGGCGTATACGCAATTTGGGCCTGCTGCACATTACTAATACGCAGCGAGAGCCAAGAGGACTCTGGTCAGTAGAGTATATCGATTTTGCTCAGGCTCGCCTTGATCTCCATCCATCCATCCATCCATCCATCCAAAGAGCCTCAAGGCTGCGCATACGTAACAAGTGCGAGGAAATTGAAACAGCGACGAGTTTGAGACATGAGAAATACATGGAGCAAAACAAATGCCAAATAATATGCAAAAACAACTCTGGAAATTGCACTGCTACATCATGCACGACTAGCACGTACCCTGCACGCAGCAATGGCTGAGCTCAAGAGTCCAAATTTCCTGTGCATAGCCGAGCAGTTCGAATCAAGGACTCGGATCTCTCCCCGCTGTGGCAGTTCACATTAATTGGGGTGTGACGATGGACTTTGGGGCTGTTGGCTGTTGGCCATTGCCTACATTTCGACAGAGCAATTATACCCTCTTCAGCAATTTTTAATGAGTACAGGGCATCAAAAGAAAAATTAAGTCAGTGCCTTGGCCCATGATTAATTACAGCGACCGGATGAGAGCCTAGACCAAAAGTCCAATACACAAAGAGAGTTGGCCTGCGAGGGAGAGGGAGAGGGAGATGGAGGGCGGAAGCGACACACACACGAACACAGCGCCTCTCTCTCTCTCTCTCTCTCTCTTTCTCTCTCTCTCTCTATGTGTGCAGCAGCAAATGATTTATGGCTTTTTAAAGATAGCCATCAACATCAGCGGCAAACGTTGCCCAGATAAAGCGGCCACAATGGCCGAAATAGTCGACCCCTCGCTACGGCTCCGGCTCCGGCTCCGGCTCCGGCTCCGACTCCGACTCGGCTTCTGGGTCGGCTGCGACTCTGACAGCGCCAAGATCCCTGGACCAATACAGAAGGCAGCGGCAGCATTGACTTCCGTTTCCGCTTCTATTACCGCACGCCGTCGTGTCTTGGGGCCCGTCGTGTTGACTTTATTTACGAGTAGTAGAAGTGAAATGAAGTTGATTTCATGATTGCGCCGAAATTGTCTATGAAAATGTAAATGTGTAATTATTTGGAAAATGGCAGGCTATGCCAGCACAAATAGCAACAACAAAGACGAACAAGTGGAAGAAGAGCTCGAAGTAGAGGTGGAAGTAGCAGTAGAAGTAGAAATAGAAATAGAAGCACAAGTAGAACAAGAGCAACCACATTAATGAGGACAGGCCAAGCAAAAGCTAAATAAATCTTGCCCAAGCGCCATGTCGCACACTTGTCGCTCGGCCAGGGACCAAAAACGTGTAAGTAGCACAAAGGACATACTTTAAATTGTGTGCCAAAACATTAAGCACTGTTAAGAGCTGAAGAGGCGGACAACAGCGCACAGCGGACACTGGACAGTGGACAGTGGACAGCTCACTAGCTCAGAACAACTAAAGTTTCATTTCTATTGGCAACTTTTCTGCAATCGTATCTGGGCTAGAAGCGAAGCCCCCCAGCCCACTGCAGAAGTGAGTTTGGAAAAAGCCGGGTCATTCATTTGGAATTTAAATTCACATTCACATTCACATTCGTAGCCAGTCAGCCAGCCGTCCAGCTGGCAAAGATATTTAAAAGCCACAAGAAAAACAAGAAACCTCTTACAATAAGCGGCTCAGCCCAAATTTCTATAGCCAAGAGTAAAGCACAAAAGAATTATGCAATTTCCATAGAATTTATATTTTGAGCACATATTAATACACTATCTATGGGAGAGGCCTGTTGGCTGTTAGATGTATGTAGAGCCCTTCTATGTGATTCTCAGAGAGCATCAAGTGCGTTTTCTATATGTATATCTTGTCATTATTATCATAGCTTGCTGCAGATATATGCAAGAGAGAGACATAGAGATCGAAAGAGAGCGAAAGAGAGAATCATTTGCAATTGCTGTAGCTGTAAATGCAGATATCTCTCGGCAATAGCATAGTATGCACATCCACATTCTCTCCGCCATTTGTTCTCCATACCACATATCCTAGCTATATTCATATACGTAGCCAAAGGTCTATCAGCTCCCCCGGTTAGAGCATTGCCTAGTCGGTTGACTTTGTCAGCTGCTTTTCACTTGTTTCTTTATTGTATCTGGACTCGTACATATATCTAGTTTTCTTTGTTATTATTTTTATGCTGTTTTCTCGTGCTTCGTGCTGCAAAGTTGAAAAGTCATTTGGCATTCAATTGGGATTCACTTACACCACAAAAGCGCCCAAATGAATTTGATGTAAAAAGTTTTGCGCAGAAACTTTGATGTGCCAAAGCCAGCACAGCAAATCGCTAACCCACAACAGATGCACCACCACAGCCCACACCCACACCCACACCCAGCGCCATCGCGGAGCGGTGCACAGGTGCGGCGAGGCAGGACAATGTCAACGCTGCTCCTGCTGCCGGCCTGAAAAACACATTTCAGTCTAGATAAATGCCAGACACTTAAGTCATTTACAGCCAGCGCTCGGGCTGCCGGAACGGGCAGGCCCGCATCTGTTTTAGAGCCGCCAAACCGAATGGAAACTTCAGTTGCACAGCCCCGTAGCCCCCAGCCACCGTCCGGCTTCCCAGCAGCCGGGCCTTGGCTGCTCGCCGTTGGCATTTTGCATTTCGCATCCGCCACTTCAAGAAGTCGACGAGCTGCAGTTGCACTTCAGAATGGCGCAGTTAAGTGTGACAATAATGATGTTGTCTATGGCGACAGCTGCTTAGCCGTCGTCAAGTGGTGGCACAGACCCACCCAAACACCCAACCACCCAACCACCCAACCACCAGCCACCCAGCCAGCCGGTAACAGTTTTGGCAAGCGGCACTATGCGATAATAAAATAATACCACAAAAGGCAAAAACAATACCAAAAGCGATTGCCAGTTGGCAGTTCTAGCCGCTAGATGTCGCCCTCAGTCTCTCTTTTTCTCTCTCTCCGTGTGTGTGTGTGTGTGTGTGTGCAGAGCTCTGGTGTTAAGTAGGCTGCATGGACTGATAGAACGACCCGAACGACCCAGCAGCAGCAGCAGCGGCAGCAGGAGCAGCAGTCGATTGCCTGCAGTGCCCATGCAGCTTAAGCTGTTTTCGAGCACTGCCAGCATTTGAAGCGAGGCTGCCGAAATTGATCTGGCTCTGAGGCTAGTTTGCATCTGTCTGTGTGTCTCCGTGTGGATTTGGATGAGGCGCCTGACTGCAGAGCTTGATATACACTGTGCAAAAAGAAGCAGCAGCTTTGAACAATTCCATGCAAGTGGAGATTTGAACTTGAACGTGCAACTGAGGCAAGGATATGCAAAAAATTATTTAAATTAATTTCAGTTAATCAAATTTGCCGTAACTTGAGAATGTTAGTGGATAATGTGCAAAGTTATCAAATGTGGCAACTCTATGACTGCAAGCGTTGCCAGCTGCAGCTGCTGGACTGCTCCAAGAAATATATGTAATACACGGCTATCCGTATAGTACATATATAGTGTACATATATAGCATATATACATAAAAAAGCTAAATATGAAAAGTGTGGCTACCCCATACGAGCGTTGCCAGATGCTGCAAGCCTCCAAGAAATGTATTAACGTATATATATATATATATATTATATAAGTATAGTATATATGCTTATATATTAAAAGCGGCCTAAATATATGAAGTGTGGCAACCCTTTATGGCGCTGAGCTGGCGTTGCCAGATGCTGCACTGCCCATAGAAATTTGTGTATGAACACAGCGCTGTCTTTCAGTGTATTTATATCGACTATCAAGGGGATCGCATGGATTATGAGTGCACTGAGAATGTGTGTGTGTGCTTGTGTGTGTGTGTGTGTGTGTTATAGGTATAGCAATGCTGCAATGTAAATGTCATTGTAATACTGCTAAATGGCAAACAGCGTAAATGGCAGCACAATGTGTGATAAATGTGCTGGCCAGGCACCAAGCATTAGAGTTGGCACACACACACATACACATGCAGCCAGAAACACACACACACACACAGATGTAAATGGTACTCGAAAATTCCTTTGGGTCTCTCGCCTGGCTTCAAGTGACTGTTCGTGGGTGTCAGCGCGTGCACGTGTGTGTGTGTGTGTGTGTATGTGCGCAATTACAGGTTGCATACTCGGGCAATACTAGTTGACGCACACACACACAGACACACGCATAGATACACCGCCTGGCAGCGGCATTAACATAGAGAAACACTTAAACATCTTTGACTGATGGCAATCCCCCAAACATGCATTTCTAGTGAGCACACACACACACTCACACACACATACACCAACTCGCACACACACTCGCACACTTTTATGATTTATGTGCATAGTGGAATCGAGTCGCTGTGGCAGGGCAACAATCGTAGCACACTTAGCAGCGCTTGTTGCAATTTATTGCCATTCGGCAAGTGCCCACAGCGCAAAGGCAGAGCGCCACGCCCCGCCCCGCCTCTGCCGCTTGGCTCCTGAAGCTGTCAGCAATTAAATGTCGCAGCTGTCAAATTAAAAACAAAAAATCGAATTGAGCGAAAATTGTTTCGCTGCTTGAGCAGGATTTGACAAAATGCCAAACAGACGCCAGACAAGCGAGGTGGACTCAGACCCAAAGCAATACGATACAATAAAAGTTTGTACGAAATAAAAATTTCATATATAAATATGTCTGTATATATACTCTTGTATATGATATGTTGTCTGCCCTTCATAATTTTAATGAATATCAAAGCGGGGCTCAGAAAACTGGCGTATCAGTAACAAACTCAGATATCGCTTAATGCAACAGCGCAGGCAAATTTTTAAAGCTGTAATTCAGCAAATTCGTGTATATATATATATGTATGTGTGTTAACATGTATAATGAAAACGTATACAATGGCTGGCACGATTGCTGTAGTATTGGTGTCAAGCAGAGTGCATGCACAGAGCTGCTGTACAAATATTACCCGATTGAGTTTGCGTCTTAGCTAAACTCTTGTCATCGCTGTTTTGTCTGCTCTAATTCTTACTCTGTGTGTGAAAGACAGAGACAGTGAGCTTCGACTGTTGCTTAGTGCGAGCGAGATGGCCAATCAGCTAGGCTCGGTTGCACATCGGCAATTCAGTATTAAGCACAGATCACAAATTACTGTTGAGCATTTCTCAATGCCTGCAAATATGTGCATACATATTCACATATGGAAGTTTCTTTTACGCACACTATGAGATAGACTCAGAGAGCAGCGGATTGCATCGGCTCTCTCACGAGCTCGTTCGGGATCGGCTAGCAATCGTTGCTGTTCCGTTTCGCTCTTGTTGTTGCCCGACCATTTGGTTGAGTGAAAAGTGCTTTGTGCATGCATTGGTATGTGTGGGAGTAGTTGTCTTCGCTAAATATGAATGCGTGCATGTGAGTGTATGTGGGAGTGTGGTGAGCCTTTGCATTGACTTTTTGAGTTATTCGTGCACGAGTGCGACCGTCAATCGTATCGCTCTCTAAACAATGTTCGCCAAAAGAGCGCCACACGATTAGCTCAACTCAAGGAGCTTAAGAGAAAACGAAACAGAAATTGGCCAGAGCGAGAGCGAATGAGTATAAGTTCATATGCATACATACATGCATATGTAAGTACAGTAGTAGTAGTTTCTTTAAGCAATTTATACTCAGCATTTGTCACACTTCTCATGCAGGCCAATCACTTGCCATTTGAACTTTAGCCACAAGTTTGACTCTGGCTCTGAGCTGCCCTGCCCAAGGGCAATTGTAGTGATCAGCTGTGGACAAACACCAGTTACTGCTCCCAGGCACCAGGCAATTACTAAACTTAGTTCGCAGAACAGCCTCAGCCCCAGTCGCAGGAGCAGGAGCAGGAGCAGAGCACGCTGTACGGTTCGTGGAACCCGAAGCAATAAAACGAAATTCAAGGGAAGAGAATCAAACACCAGTCAAGACTTTCACTTGATGTGTGCTAATTCCAGATAATTCAATTGCGATTCTCATGAGTAAAGAGAGTGTTTAGGATCCTACACGACGGGCATTGAAAATATTATCGGATTTCCTCCAAATATGGCTCGAAAATATGCAATTCATAGTAAAGCCAAAAATATAATTGAAATTCTATTTTTAGCAGCAGGCTGATATTTTTAGGCTTCTTCTAAAATAAAAAAATAATAAATGAATGCGAGACATCAAAGCGCAAAGCGGAGTTCCATAGAAAATTGAAGATTCTATTAGGTCGCAGCTATGGTTTCCCCAAAGACGCGTTCTTGAACGCTGAAATCTAATCAGAATCAAAGTTAAAAGTGGCAAAGAAAGAAAATAAAAGCGAAAATAAGTAAAAAACAAAAAAATGAAGAAAAATACAATTTTTAATTAAATTTTGCGTGATTGATTGCACTTGCCTGCTGGCTGCAGCAGTTGTGGCAGGAGTCGGAGCTGGAGCGGGAGACGGAGTGGGTCGAAGCAGGTGGATTTTGACTTAGGGCTGAAGCAGGCGCAAGCAACAGAACAATTTATGTTTAGCAGGCAAACGATTTGCCGCTGCTCCTGCTGCTGCTGTTTTCTTCTTTTTCTTCTTCTTAAATATTATTTGCGAATGGCAAATAGAAGCCGTCCGCACAATTAAAAATGAAAGCCGCTTAATAAGTTCGCTTCATGTGGCCTTTGATGAGCCGCTCCTTCACTCCCCCCTCTCCCCGCCAGCCCCTCCCAAACAAAAAGCGGCTGAAAAATGACGCGTTCAAATTAAAAAGACAATTTTTGGTTTCACGGGACATGCGTGCCAATCGTGCCTAGACCCAAGGAGCAAGGCCCCAAAAAAGAAAAAAAAACCCAAACTCCAACTAAAACCGAAACCCAGCAGCTCAGCCGGACTCAGTGAAAAATAAGCGCGTGGGCTTTGCGTTAATGAGGCAATGCGTCACTGGGTCCAGCTCGTAGCCGCCTCCTGCCCCCAGCTAGTGGCTGCTCGTCAAGTTCATCAGCATAATTATCCCTGGCATTGACTTCTTCATCAGCTGTCGCATTGTCCCAGCGCCTATGAGCCGCTGAGATTTGGCTGGCCAGAAGCATTTGCTATTTGCTTACTTTCTGGGCCTGCCCCGCCCCGCCCCGGCACGCAGCACGCAGCACGCCGCCCTGGCCATTGGGCCACATAAAGTGTGTTAATTGTGCAGATTTGCCGGCAATGTGAGCGATAAAGAAAATAATGTTTTTGGCTTAAAAAGATAAATCGCAAGGACATCGAGTGGAAGCCGCAGGCGACTAACGACAACGAATTTATAGAGCCGGCCACCCAGTGGGGCAGGGGGCGAAGTGGGTGCGGGTGCGGGGTGTGGTGACAGAGCTAGTTCCACTCCGGGTGGTGCTTAGCCAAATAATTATTGCATTAGTAATTAAGTTGTCTTCTCTCTCGCTCGCCCTCTCCCTCTGCCTCTCCCTCTGCCTCTCCCTCTCCCTCTCGCTCTCTGCACAGCCTCCAGTTCAATTGAACTCACCTATGCACAAGATTAATTGACGGATCGATAGCTATATGGATCAGGGCAATGGCTGCTTGCGATCTCCTTGGCTTCACGCAGTGCTCCGCATAAATCAAATATATCGGTTCGTATCTGTATTCCAGCAGTCGAGCAATGCAGATATATGTTTATGTGTTCTCCTGTGTAGTACTTCATGACAAAGCGCAAAAGTCATCGGCCGATTTCTAAGAACAAAATGCAAATCGTCTGTCAAGCACACGCGCTCTCTCTCTCTCTCTCTCTCACACACACACACACACACGCATGCAGAGGCCATTTATTTATTCCGTATTACGCATTATTCAAAACGCTCAGTGCAGACGCGCGGGGCACGTGATAAGTGGGTGGGAAGGTGGGCAGGCAGGAGACACGTTGCCTAAGCCAGAGCCACAAAAAAGTGCGCAAACGTTGCCCATAGAGATGCCAGAGCGTAAGAGAGAGAGAGAGAGCCAATGTGTGTGTGCGTGTGTGTGTGGTGGGTGGCAGAGCCAGCCTTCAATCAATCACCGAGGTTGACAGTTACGCAAATATCAATCAAAAATAAATCGCATGTATGTAGCAACTTGTTTGCTAGCTAGCCCCGCCCACCGCTCTCCGCCCACCGCCCACCGCGCACCGCACACCGCGCATCTGCATCTTGGCCCTTGCATTAGCTGATGCCGTCGGGCCATGGGCGGCAATCGGGCCAGATTTTGGATGCCAAAGATTTTGACTGTTGCCGCCAGCTGGCAGGAGTCAGCGTCGGGGTTGCGGGACTGCGGGGCTGCGGGGCTGCGGCGCAGTCGAGCTAGCAATAAACTTTCACCACTTTTGCCATATTTCTGTCTTCTCCTACATTTATTGTGGCAACTTAGCATTTGATTGAGGCGTGGCCAGGCCGTGCGTGGCATGTGGTGTGGGCGGGGCGGGCGCTTGGCCGGGGCACGTGCGGTTAACGTTATCGTGGCTCTACTTCAACTTGGTCCTTGACTGCCGAGCAACAGCGTTTGCCCTAACATTTGTCACTTTACAGCACATGCAGGCTTTCGTTTCGTTTTATTAATTCTCCGCCGGAAGCCGAAGGATATGCTACAGCCTCGCAATTATTTAGCGCAGACGTCGTTCAGTTTGTCTTCGTAGCGAGTTCATTAAGCAACATTTTATAATAAGCGATGGCAATTCCGGGCAATAAATATGGTTGAGTGTGTTCGTGAGAATTGCATGGAAAGGCGCTGTAAAACGTATAAATGAAAAATCAAAAAATCATCAAGAATCTGGCAATATCGTTGCTTTGTATCCTCCTACGGCTAAAGAGTCGTTACAGTATGTTAACAGCTTTTCAACATTACCTTAACATGGCTAATGTAAATATTAATGAACATGTGGAACTATTTCTAAGAGCTATAATGCAAATATAGATTTAAAACGAGCCATTAGCTTAATACTAACAGCGCTCCCTGCAGCATATGTTAATTGCACAATGTTAACACTACTTCTACAACTTAATTTGAATACCTGACAAAAACATGAATACTTGCATATGATAGTCGGCAAGAATCGATCAAAGCGGGTGCTTCGTAGCCTCCGATTGCCACTGTAAAGCGCCAAAAAGTAATCGCAACATACTAACAGCTGCTTAACATCATGTTAGCATGGTTAATGGTTAACGTGCAACAACTTATCTGACTATTTACTCAGCTGGTACAAGAGTGCCATAATATGAGCTGTCAGCCCTACTTTAACAGTACTGTTAACTGCATATGTTAACAGCGCACAGTTAACACCATTTCCACAGCGATTTCACTGAATCACGTCAACGTGAATGTTTGCATAATTTGGGAGCATACATCGCACTATATGCAAGACATGCATGCATGTACATGCATGTACACATGTATGTTGTCCTCCAAATGTTAGACTTAACTGTTGATGATTCTGTAATGTCGTTGCGGCTTTAGCAGTTTCCAGTAACTCAGCAGCTTTAAGCGCTGACATGCCTTCAGCTCGCTTCTCTTCTTTATTCTGTGCCTGGCTGCTGGCTTTGGCCTGCCATTTGCCATTCGCCTTTGCCACTTCGCACTTTGGCAGCCGACGTAGTCGTCAGCACGTCACGTAAGCTAACAGCCAGCACAACAACTACAACAACAGCAACAACGTAGCCGCAACCAGCTCCGTACTTAGCACAACAAAGAGCGCAACATTGTTGGCCAAACCGAAAAACCGTAAATAAATATTTAAACTATTTGTGACTTTATTAACTTTGTTCAAGTGCCGCAATTTATTGCATACAACAACAGCAGCAACAACAAAGAAGCCAGAAAAACTATAACAGTTAGCGGCCAGCGAGAGTGCCCAACTGCCAGATACCCTGGAGGAACAGAAGTTACTTAGATGAAGGCCTCGAACAAGTTGGCTATTTGATATTTGTTTTTACTTTGCCTTTTCTATATCCATATCGATTACTATCGATTACTATCGATTTCGTAATAGTCGAAAAGCGATCGATTATTTAACACTAATGATATTCAGAAATTTTTTGAAATTTATGCAGGTTCGCCAAGTCGCCTGAGATTGCCTTCCTGAGCAAGCCAATACTGATTACATAAATCAGCTATACAGCCAATATGCCCCTCAGCAAACAGCTGCAGGGTATAAGAAAAAAATGCACCAACAGAACAACTTTCGTGCGGGCTAGTTGAAAAAATAAAAGCCCAAAGCATTGGCCCCGGATTATCGAAGACTTGATACTCTGGCTGAGCTGGATGGATGGCTGGAGCAGCTATTGGCAATTTACTGCTTAGCTAGGGTAACCGTAGTGCGTGCAACAGCCAGACAGCCAGACGTGACTCACTTTACAGTTACGATTTAACATATTTCCGTTAGCGCTGCAGCTGCACTAGGCGAATGCATTTCCCTTGGGGCTAGGTGGGTAGGTAGGGTATACAAGAGTCCAACTCTATGCGGGACAGGCCAAGAGTGCTGGGAGCCTAGGCACTCCCCGCTCCCCCTCCCCCGTCGCCCCTTTCGGAAGGCATGCGGCATGCAACGAGTGTTTTGTGGCCAAGCGGCAGACGTCTCCAGATGAGAGAGTTTGTTTACATTGCTGTTGTTGTTACTGCCGTTGTCTACGCTGTGCCTTATGCCCCGTTAGCCTAACATTGCGCACGCTGCATGCCACATGCCGCATGCCACCAATGGATGCATTTAATTAAGTTGCGGCATCGCGTAGCCAAGCGACTTTTAATAAGTTACACTCTGCATATGCACATACGATATGCGAGTGTGTGTGTGTGTGTGTGTGGGGTTGCTTCTACTACTCCACTCATTTCTCTAATTGGCTGACCAGCCCCAATGCGCAATCCTTGGGGATGGGAGCTGCGGCAACAGCACTTGCATATTGTATGACAGTCTCCATTACGCATTCGAGCATTCGCAATGTGCATGCTGAGCATTATTATAATGAGAAGGATAAGTGGAAGACGACGAGGGAGAGAAGGATCGACGAGAAGAGGGACAGAGGAGAACTAGAAATACAAGTAAAATAAGATGAAGAAGGCAGAACAAATGGCGAAGCCAGGAGTAAAAGGAAAGAATAGTTAGAAAAGGTAAAAGAAAAGAAGAAGTGGAAAAGGAATACCAAAAAAAAACTAAAAGAAGTTCAATAATAATGTGAAGAAAAAATTGAAAATGGAGCAGAATTGGGACCAGTAAAAATAGAATAAGTAAAACTGCTCAAGTTGAGACTGCTCGACTAAAAGATACCCTGAACCCTACAAGGCGCTGATATGGTTTCTCTTGTAGCGGGACTATCTTCATGAAATTTTCAAAATGTGATCATGATATACATTCCAAAGCAGAAATCTCTAGTACTTGACATACGGTTTTTACAAATTGGGGGTGAAGGAGGCGTGGTATCAAGAGTCTGTACATTGCAAAAACTTTGTATTCATTAAATGTATATACGAAGTAAATCTGAAGTCTCTAGATCTAATCGAATTTATAGTACGCTTAAAAAAGGAAAGCAATTTATCGATTATTCTCGATAAAAATACATCGGATTAGTTATCGAAAAAACATAATAAGCCTGTACTGCGAATGATATACACGACTATACATATAACATTTCAAGTCTCTAGCTCTTATATCTTCTGAGATCTCGACGCTCATGCGAACAGAGGGATAAAAAGTGGAAGAAGAGGAAAAAGTAAAATATGCAGTCCTATTAGATAAAGAAGAAAGTAGAAGAAGAAGTAGAAGTAGTAGGAGAAGAAACAGAAACAGTTTTAATAGAAGTAGTAAAGAAGTAGTAGAAGAAGCAGTAGAAAAAAAGAAATAAGAGAGGGATCAGTGGTGGAGAAAACAAAAGCAGTCAAAGAAGAAGTAGGAGAGGCAACAGTGATAGAAAAAGCAGTAGCAGAAAAAATAACAAGAATAAGAAAAAGGAACAGAAACATCAAGGAGCACAAAACGTTCGTCCAGTTGAAAGCGCATCTGTCACAGCTTTGTTGGCTCACTTAGGCAGCTGTTAAATGGGCTTTCATGTGTGAGTCTTGTTTAGAATCATATGAAAAACTCATAGACAGCATCAAGAATATGATATGAAAGGTAAATATAGTGCATAGAGCAATGGCTCCAGCCATTTGGCCAGTTCTCAAGGGACTCCTCTGATCAGCTATATGCACCAATGGCGTCCAACTCACGTGAGTCTGATGGCGACAGTCTTGAATATGCTATGAATAGGCGCAGCAAGTGGGAGAGGAGAGGAGGAATCGGTTAATGTACAAGTAAGAAAGGAGAGGAGGAATCGGTTACTGTACTTTGGAACATTCTCCACTTTCCATTTCAATTTCACTTTCTTTTGCCTATGCGTGCTATTATTATTATTATTATTATTATTTTTATTACTACGAGTATTACTTCTGTTCTATGCCCAGTTTAACCTTAACTTTCCCTAGTTTCAGACACTTTTTGGAATACAAAAAGTGCTTAAATTCAGGATTCAATTTGGCAACTGCCACCCGCACATTGAACCAGCATCGAAGACTGTGTTTAGTGATGCGCAACAAGTGTGAGCAGATGCAAACACAGAGAGTGGGGGAGAGAGAGAGGGAGATGTGTAAGCGTGTGTGCGCTAAGTTTGGGGGGTTTCGCTTTAGGTATGCCCCGCAGCGAAGCCTTGGGTGGCCCGACCAAAGGCAGTTGATGGGCCTAAGCCAATGGCAGGCTGGCAGTGCGAAAGCAAAAGTGAAAGTCATCACTTTTATTTCATACAATTTTTATTAGGCAGCCATATTTCATTCAGTTAGGCGGGTCGCCAAAGCGATGTCTGTCAGTGTGGCGGAGTGGCTGCATCTGTCGGAGTGCCAGCCATTCCGTTGCCGTTGCCGTTGCCGTTGCCGTCGTCCTGCATTCACTGTCTTCCACTCGCTCTATTTACTTTTACGACACGCCTGGGCCGGCGCCAGGGCCATGGCTAAAAACCGAGCAACAATGCCATTAAACTTGTAGTCGCTAGGTCCACACTTTCCTGGCCCCCCTCCCTCCAGCACTCTCTCCGTCCCTCTCTCTATTTGAAGAAAAAAAAGTGTCGCAATTGTTACATAAATTATTCACATGTTGCGACTCGGGGCCCAATCCGGGCACGAATCCATTTCCTCTGCGAGCCGGTGTAAAGTTACAGCTAAAGAGTTGCCAACGCCGTTTCTAGTTCTTATAATATCTGAAGTGTGCGTGCGTGTGTGTGTATGTATTTTCTCTCCCAGCTGATACATATTTCATGAAAGCTGTCAAGTCCGTCTGTTAGTTTCGTATTTTCGCTCCTGCTGCGCACTGAAACGAGCCTTCGAAACGTGCTCTTTATGTTGAGCATGTTTATGGGGAGCAGAGTCTTACGCTAGACATTTTCAATCCACTAAAATGCATTTTCAATTCCAACGAAATTCTCTAAGCTGCACTTACATTGAACTTCAACTGCCTGGTAAGTCTTAATCATGGCTTTCACTTTCAATTCGAATTACTAGATATGCTGATGCCACTTAACTCTTTTTACAATGCACTAACAATGCACCTCAACTGCCTAGTAAATCATTAGACTAGCTTTACCTATGAATTTCATATATAATTTACACTAAACTGCATTTACAATGAATATCAAGTGAACTTTATTGTTCAATCTCAAAAAACTGCACTTACAATGCACCTCAACTGCCTGGTAAGTTTTTAGCCTAGGTTTACCTCTGAGTTTCATATATAATGTACATTAATATGCACTAACAATGAATATCAATTGCACTTAAACTTTCAATCTCAATTTCCTGCTGTTCAGATTCCACTAAACTGCATTTACAATGCACTTACAATGCACCTCAACTGCCTGGTAAACTGAAACTTATGTTAAACTTGACTTATACTGAAACTTCAATCTCTGCACATTCAAAATGCACTAAACTGATACTACAATCAACTTGCAATCAGATTTAACTGCCTGGCAACTTTTTAGCTTATTTTTAGCTTGGAATATAAATAGGATGGTAAGACTTAAACTCTACTTTACTTTACTTTACGACTTCCATTTCAAAGCAGCTCAAATATCTTACATTGAACCTTGACGGCGTGCCACGTCACTTACAGTCAGCCTTTTGACATTTCCCATTTAAATGATGTAGAATATAGTTTAATTATGTTTCAATACAGAATTCATTTTAGCATTTATATTTGATTGAAAATGCATTTGCGCTTGTCAATTAGGAGCAATTGGCTGTAATTGGCGATTCATTCATATTTAATTTCTTGATGCTTTTTGCTGTTGTTGTGGTGCTTTGTGGCGCCAGTGCGATTTAAGCAATTATCAAGTATTTCTGGCCAACAAGCAAGCAAACAACAACAACAACAACAACAACAGCAAAAGGCAAACAAACAAGCTGGCCGCATAAATTAGTTGACCCAAAGGCCGAATACACAAAAGGCGAGCCAGAAGAACTTTTTTTGTTGCAATTCGCTTGCTGCGGTTGTGGGAGTGAGAAGGAGACTGCTGTGGTGCGCTCATTGCTCTTGCTGAGCAGCACTACAGCTGCAGCTGCAGCCCAACCACAAAAACAATAACAACAATAAATTATTCATATTTCCTTGGGCCAGGATCAGGACGAGCAGCAGCACGACGAGCTCGCAGCTCAGGTGCAAAGAAAAATGCAAATGAAAAACCAAGTCCACAACAATATCATAGATACATATATATACAACTCGTTTATGTACATGTGTGTGTGTGTGAGTATGCCAGCTATATGCAATTAGCAGTTGGCTAAATAATATATTATTATGTGAGCCAACAGCAGCGCATGAGCTGCTCCTTTGGCTTTTGCATAACTCATATAATAATATTGCTATTGCTTGGTATTCGTTTATATACCAATTTGTGTCTATATCAATTACCAATTTGTATACCAAATTATACCAATTTATATACCAATTATACCAAGCTAAATCGGCGAAAAAGGTATAATTTGAAATGGATCAAAAGCTATGCATGGAGAAGCAGGTTATCAGGTCAACAAAAATATCTAAGCTGCTGGTTTCATCTATGCCAACGCGATGTTTTCAACTTTAGCCAGGAGAAAGAGAGAGAGAGACTCATTAGCATTGAGTGAAATATAAAGCTGTAAAGAGATGGCTAGACCAAGTGGGTCTAGACGTCTAAGTACTGCAGCCCTGAGATCAGTCAGCTCAAGCACTAGAACCACGACTAGACTCAAATGCCAGCAGACTCAACGTAGAGCAAGATAGAGTTGAGATACATGAAGACTTGACGTCGCAGGAGGCTTTATTTGTGCTCTACTTAGCTTATTTCTGCAGCTAAACTACAGCTCCTAAGCTTCTTCGCTTCCGTTCTGGCTCTCCTGCTGCAGCTATTCACGATAAACGACCTCACGCCAACTATCGACAGCCTCATAGCCATCGATATAGCTAAGTATCGATAGATGGGTATCTATCGATAGTTAACCATAAAGCTGTTCCCTCTAAACTCTTATTGGCCTACTACCACGTGGAAGAGCATATAATATCTTCATGCTCACATTCTCTTCCAGATATTTGATATATAGATATCAGATATATAGAATATTCCTGGTTGATAGTAAATTCCATTGAAGCCGTCGCAGCTCAGGAAAATTCGAAGTAGCTGAGACAGGAGCAAAGATTCGATTAACTAAAAAAAAAAAAAAACAATCCAAGTATGACTTCTGGCACCTCTGGAGTATAAGAACAAGAGGACATGACGTGGCTGACCAAAGGATATGTATTTATCTCCATATTCTTTTCCTCATATTTCTAGAGCAAATGCCACATTTCTTTGTATGTACTAATTTCCTTAAAAGCCGTCGCAGCTCAGGAGAATTCGATGTAGCTGAGACGGGAGCGAAGATTTGGTTGCAGTCGCCCAAAGACAAAACCCCAACCAAATATGACCTCGGGCACATACTCGTAGCACTCCTGGTATTCCGCAGCTATTGGGCATAGAGCAAGGGCAACTTGGAGCTGAGTCCAACATAAATAATTAGCTGTCGACACGTTGCTCACATTGCATCTGGCACAGGTTCCATGGCCATGGCCATGGCAATTATCTGTCTGCAGGCGAGTTAATTTATGCCCAGATAAGAGGTTTTCCATTTCCCTCTGCCTCTCTCTTTCTGCTCGTTTTTCTATCGTACTCACACACATGGTCTAGCACACATGGCTGAGCCAAAAGTCCAGCGCATGACAAATTTTCGATGCTTCGTCATCTCGTCATCTGCCACTGGAGAACAAAAGAATTGTGCAAATTTCAAGCTTTGCAATTTAGTTGGGAAATTGCAGCCGCAGGATAAAATCCCCGTGCCGATTATTGTATTTCATTCATTAGATGAGAAGCCGAGCGTGGGCCATGCTATTTAAAGAGTCTCAGTCTCCGACTGCCAGAGTTTACCTTCACTGTAATCCGATTATGCACAGACACTGAGTTCAACATTCAATTAGTCCTATATTCTCTTCTCTCCAATTCATACGCGAAGAGTATTCCATTCATGTCGGCGAAACTCTTTGAGTTCGTTGGCATCGCAGGCGAGATGGGGACGGTGCTAGCTGGGCCCAGACAATAAATAAATAACTGCTAATTGCAGAAATCGAACTCAAGACAGGAAAATGTTCCCTGTGAAAACATGAAATATCAAATCAGTCAGCGATGCACAGCTAGAAGGACTCCTCTGTCAACTAATCAAGCTTAAGCTGTCTTCTCTCTCGCCTCGCCGTCCCTCTCTCTCTAGCTGAGGTGAAACCGGCAGGGATCAAATCAATCTCAAATGTCTCCCGCACTGCGATTCCATTTAAAGTGTTTCCAGACTGCGTGACGCATTGGATATGAGTGCAATCGATACGAAAGCTCACACCCAGCTCAGCCGTTGATTTAGTAAATCAAAAATAATTTGATGACGACACACAGAGGGGGAGAGTGAGTAAGGGGGAGGTGCAGAGAGAGATGCACATATGTATGCCAGGGTGCGACGCATCATAAATCTCAGCATTAAAAAATTGAACCATAGAGAACGCGCGCTGCAACACCAAAGCGGCTGCTCTGACGCACACATCGTATATCATTGCACACACACACACACACACACACACACACACACAGAGAGCTGGAATGTGCAACGATATTTTACAATATAATTATGTCAACTACAGAGGACGGCGACAAAATCTACGTCGAGCTCTTAACATCTCAACAATACTTTGTATTTCCGTGGCCACTGCACCACCCGCTTCCTGCTGCCCATCTCTCTCACACACTCTCTCTCTCTCTCTCTCTCTCTCTGGCTTCGCCATTGGGCTGGCCTTTGATGCAGGCCACAACTGGCCAGCCAAGCCGCTGGTGACAGCAACGGCGCCAGCATAGAAAATTATGACACCCTTTGGGATTTAGGGCCGAGTTCTGGGCAGGGGCAGAGGCAGAGGCAGGGGCTCTTGGCAGTCTGGTGTCAGCCACAATGAGCCAACTGCCACATATCTTTTGACTATCTCCATCTAACTCATGAACTGTTTAGCTCAATTCTCACACTGTCTGCCTGTCGCTCCGCTCTCCGCTCTCCGCTCTCTCCTCTTTCCGCTCTCCGCTCTCCCTCTCTGCGTTTCCCTGGAGATGCGATATTCATTTTACTGCTGGCCTTTTGAGCAGCTTTTGAATGCCGAAAGAGGAAACAAAAATCAAATAAATAAATCGCAAATTTATTATCAAAGTTAATGAACAAAATAAATGCGAAAATTTAAAGTGCATGCATATACATGTGTGTGTGTACATATATATATGTGTGTGTGCCCTTTTACACAAATTCGTTTAGGGATTCCCTCAGTTAAGTTTCAATTTTAAATTGCTCAAATATTTATCGTAGAGTATTGAAATGTGATTACGTATTATCTCCAAAGGGTTGGCAGCCCAGCAAATCTCTCCAGTAGCTCCCACTCCACTTCGTAACTGTTCTCTCACACTTACCTATATCTATACTTATACGCACTCAGTGTAACCAACTCCCCAGGTCCCCAAGTGCAAGAGTATATTGATATATTGATATTATTGATATAGCAAACTCAATGTCATTTGAACCATGCTCAAAAGTGCAACTAGAGACGGTGGCAGCTATCGATAAGAGCGAGTTTTGGCATTGGCGTTGCCATATAGCTATAGCTGGGGGAAAGTGGCTAATTCATTTATATACTCGCAATATATGAGTGAAACAGAGCCAAAACAAAATAGGTTCAGCTCCATTATTGATGACATATAAGACTTTCGGGATGCAAAACAAATAATTCCAATTCGATTAAGCTTTTCCGTCCATACTAAATGCAAATTCGTCAATAATTCAAGCCCCTCTCGAAGTATTCCATTAATCTAAGCACAATTCGAGAGCATCAACTTTTCGCTTCGGATAATATTCTGCATATAAAAATGATGCATAACAAATGGCATTTAAATACGTTGATTGTCGATAAGATCTACTACGTATATCAATTTCAAGAGAAATCATAACTCAGACAAAATACCCAAACCATTCGGAATCCGTGAGTCAAACCACATTTGGTTGCTTAGAGTTTTGGAAATGTAATATGGTTCAGCCTTAGCATGTTTAGCTTGCAATAACTTCGATTTCTGGGAATCTAAAAAGCGTGGTCGGCTAGAGTGGGTATCCGTGGATTACCAAAGTAGATTACCTAAAAGTCGAGAAGCTCTTGAAAATCACAGTTTTAATTAGTTTCGCACTTTTCGTGGCAGCTTTTGCGGCTTTCTGTTAAATATTAAATTGAAAATCATTTGTCTTAAGCGACCACAGAGGCGCAGACATAGGCACACACACACAAATAGAGAGAGAGAGGGAGGGAGGGGGAGGGAAAGAGAGGGAGAAAGGGAGGGGGAGAGAGCGAGCTAAGTGTAACCACACTACCATTTGGGGCCGCAAAGTGGGCGACAGCTAAATCGACCTTTGAAAAAGGGAACAGCTGTGAAAATTATGCAAAACTAGCAAGTGAATAAGCCAGTGAGCTCTGGAAGGGAGTGCTCAGCTGGGAAATAATCTGTAGGCATTCGAAAACTCACGCCTTTGCCGAAGGTGCCCCACGAGCGGACTCATCCAGCCAAATGAGGAGTCTAAAGGCATATGGGACACGCCCAATCAACTGCAGCTTCTTGTCGACTTGCAATCGATTCCGAGTGGATCGATAAATGTGTATACAAATGGATCGATAAATGTGTATATAAATGTATATTCCATATTTATATATAAATGTATATCCTATATCTAACAAACTAGAAATAAGTGTGGATTTGCTTCTAGTACAAGCAAGGAATGCCCCTAATGATACGCTCGTAATAAGAATCTACGCGATGATAACTCGTGTAGCCATAAGACTAAATTGTATTATTACGTAATGCTACAAGTTACACAAATTTTACAAATGGTTTAACTCGTTGGACATAATTATTGTTAATTTGCTCCACTGTGCACGCCCACAAAATTTAATCAGCTGCCATTTGTTGTATTCACACTGTTGTTGTTATTGTTGGTGTCGTTGCTTTCCTTTGACTGTCAGCCGTATACCCTGTACACAGTAAAGACTGAATGATGAGCGACATGCTTAACTCATGCAATGAAACTCGAGCTAGAGTACCTGAGCACACCTGTGCCTATGTTCAGGCAGACAAGCTCAGCCCTTCCCATCGACAGATCTCCTATTCACTTATTAAAATATTATATACCGAAAACTCCTCCGTTGATTGAAAAGGGCTTTCATGTGTATTTACAGGACATCTTCTAGTCGTGCACTCTGAACTGCGAAGCCTTCTTCATGTTATTATTATTGTTTCATCTTTCATCTCGTGTTTTTTTTTTCCACCCAGCCGCCTGGTATGAAGATAAATATGTATTTCACAAAATGAGATCTCATAATGTGTGTTTGTTTCTTTTTTTTTTTTTTTTTGTTTTGTCGCCTTCGCATTTTCTTGCCATTTGTTTTCCTCTCCTTTCGCTGTCGCCTTAAACGTTAATTAATATTTATGCCCAATGCTATAACTATTAAGCGAACAGCGTTGCACTTTATCCATTATTCCGGCTGACCTGAAAATGGAGCTCATTACGTAAGCATTAAGCATTTAATCCAGTGAGGATAGCTAGGGAATATACAGCTATGAATATCCATGAGGGAACATGGAAATATTTGAATTACTCACTTGAGTATCTTCTAGATCTTTTACTCGAGTATCTTACAGATACTTCAATGGCTATCTTACAGATCTTTACTTTTGTATCTTACCCTACATATCTTTACTTGATCTGGAATATACTTAAAAATATTATTAATATTTTCTAGATAATCTTAGAGATACTAGCTTGATCATTTTACAGCTACTTGCTTGCATACGTTTCAGATACATCTTACAGATCTTTAACTAGAATATGTTAGAGGATCTTTTTTCTTAGGCAACAGATCTTTAGTTAAGTACCTTAGAGATCTGCCCTTGATCATCATCACAGCTGAGGAATTGCGAATTAAATGAATGTAAACTATCCTTAGTATTAGCAATCCCACATTTAGGATGATCGTAAAAGTCTCTCAGGCATCTGCAATATCCTGAGTCTGCTGTTCTGCTGTCCAGCAGAAAAGTATCTGAAGCACATCGTGTCTTCGGCATCTTGAGCCCCGCTGTGACCAAGGCTGATTGTCACGATCGATGACATGCTGCACGCTGAGTACACATAATCGCTGGGCACGTGCAGCTAGACGGCTCCGACAGGCAAATTAACATAGAGTCATGCATTTTATGCACGGCTAGCGATTGCACATGTTTGGCAAGGCAATCGGGGGCAAACAGAAACTGCTGCCACTGCATAAAGGTGCAAGAGGTTGCTGCTCCTGCTGCTGCTTGTCGAGCGCCGGCACGTGATTCTCATTTCAAAATTGATTTCGATTTGCCTGTGAGCTGGCTGTAGCTACATAGCCGACCGAGTGCAATTGATTTGGCAATGGAGTAGTCAAAGCCAAAGCGATGCTAGAATTTCAAAGTTGGGAGCAAGTGGGGCGTCGCCTTCGCCGATTAATATTTGCTCAGCGCAAATGCAGCGCATTGAGACACGCAGTTAGCTGATAAAAAAGTAAAAATAAATAAATAAATGGATAAATGCAAATAAACAGACAGAATAATAACCGAGTCTGTTTGAAACTCTAGTTGTTCTCTCTCCCCCACACACACGCACACACACACTTACACACAGAGAGAGGGGCCATGGCCCATATGCTGCTTAGCCCACTTGGCAAAATGGTTACAATTCAAATAGGATTTGTATTTGTTTGCCTTTTGGCTGAGCTGCGTTTGCTTTTCCGGCAAATAAATTGCAAGAGAAACTCAACTAAAGCCCACTTGCCCGACTGTTCCACTCTCCCCTCTCTCTCTCTCTCTCTCTCGCCCTCGCTCTGTGCACGCGGCATCCCAAAAGTGTTGGGCAAATATTCGGGGCCAGTTAGTTAGGACGCTAATTTGATGTGCTGCGAAAGTATCTTTCGGATACAGCGCCTGTTTGCGGCCGCGAGCCACGCCCGATATCTGAGCAAATATTTGGGCACACGCGGCGTATGAGTAATGTGTGCCAGTTGACAAAGATGAAGCGCACAGTGGCAGCCACAAACGTGTAACTGAAGCAGGCAGGGGACTCGGAGCTTCTAGCTCGTAAGCATATCTTTTCTTCTTCTTCTGCTTTTGCTCTTGCTTTGTTTATGCATTTGTCCATTCACTTAGCTGAGTCCACTCGGTGATTATTATGATCAAATTGCAGCTTATTAGCGCCAAGGTGTGCCCTGTGCTACCTGCCCGCCGTCCAGGTGTTGAAGGATGCCGCAGCTGTTGACTTAGGCCACTTCATCTTCTCACTCGCCTCCTTTACATAATGCCAACAACTTGGGTCCGCTTGCCCCCGCCGCAGCGAAATACCTGGGATAGAAATGCCAAATATGAGAAGCTGCCGAGTGTACTTGAAGCTATCATAGAATGTTGCTCTGCATAGAGTGTTTGCGACTTCAATCGAGAGCAACAAAGGCTGGCTTTGGGCTCAACTTCCGTCGTAGTCAACAATATTGAATTTGAATTAAACCTTCAGGCGCAACAGCCATGCCATATCAGATGTCATCTCAGAGAGTTGCTGTGGCACTGAGCCCAGTGCTCGATAATGATGGACGAAAGACGTAATCAAGACAAATATATGTAATTCCTGTTGCGGGCCATCTCCAGCTGCTCCAGCTTCAGCTCCTGCTCCAGCTCCAGCTCCAGCTCCAGTTCCAGATCCAGCTTCAGCTACAGCTACAGCCTTGAGGCCGAAGGTCCTTGGATTGCCGCTGTCACGCTTGCAACATATTTGTTTAGGTCTCTACGCTATTTTCAGTTGCTGTTGTTGCCCTGCCTAGTTTATCTCCATCTCCTTCTTCGTCTTTATCTTGGCTGTGTTCATGTTTTTTATTGTCGCCAGCCATGATTTTCCTATGGACTACACACGCACACATGTCCAGCTGTCCGCCCACCCACCTAACAAAAAACCAATACAAAAACACAAACACAAACACAAAACACAAATACAAAGACAAGCCAGCAAAGAGCTAACCAGCGTACCAGGCCTCGGTCTTGGCCACGGTCTGGTCCGCCGCACAGCAGCTGGTTCATTGTATTGCAGTTATTGTATTTGAATTGGACAACTAATGTAAATAATACATCACATACCGTACGTGCCCCGGGATTATGTTGAAGTTTCAGTTTAACAGATTTCGTATTTGTTTGGCTTTTTATTAACTTGGCCAGCTCTACAGGAGCGACTCAGCGAGAGAGAGAGAGAGAGAGAGAGAGAGGGGGGGGCGTGTCAGAGAGTATCCGTATCTTAGTTATGTATCTCAATTTCCATCAAACATAAACATTAGAACTTTCCTTTAAGTTAGGGTCGAAGATATGTATTGCTATGCGATTTTTTAAAAATATAATGTGGGATTTTTTTGTTAGGCGCAGGTCGATTATTAGCTCGTTATATCGATTGTGCCTGTAATGTAACCTCTATGTTAAGCTTACGTCTATCGCTTCTGTTTGTTAAATTCACTTCGAAATTCGAGTGAATGGGCCAAATCTGAGGAAGACAAGTAAGGGCCTATTAGAGCGGATTTGGGCTATTATAAATAATAGATTGCTTTACTTTTAGCCACACTCGGGTATGCCGATTCGAGAAATGGAGCTCTCAGCACTGATTAATGACAGCATGTTAAGCTCCGTGGCGGCTTATCGATGTTTGCTCCCCATCGATACTTATCGAAAATCTCAACTATAAAATTTAAATGTTATTCTAATTGAGAAATAGACAATGAGATTTATTTGCGGCTTCATATACTGACTGGACTGGCGCTTGAATGTCGTATTGGTTCCGCTCTACCTCTAATAGAAAGAACTGATGTTGATACCCTGAAACTCTGTATTGAACACTTGAATTTCATGCAGCTAAAGACACCGCCAGACATCATTCCGCAGTTGGCAATACCGCGATCATCTGAAGTCATCAATCGTATCATAGACAGTCCCAAAGCGGAGCGAACTGTGCCGCTTAGAGCATCCACTATATTCAGTAGTAAGTCCTATATAGCCTATCGATCTAGACTTTGCCTTGAGCTCTACTGAGATTCTACTCGGACTAGGCGTTGAAGGTCCTGCTTGAGATAGGCACTCGAGCTGAGCCGGAAGGCATTCAAAAATACAACTTCAGCCCGACTAAAGTAGACTCCACTCCATTTCAAGTTGCTAGGCTAATCGGCTGTGCCCCATGAAACCAATATACTCCCTTCGGCCTGTGGACGGGCATGCGAGAGTAATGCCTTTCAGCACTGATACTGGACTCAATTGATGATAAGTACTTCGGTCTATCCATATTCAGGCATTAGAACTAATCGACTTTCTAATTGCAGGTCAGCCGGGAGCTAGACGCTTGCGCTTGCGCTCGATTTGACCAAATCCTTTATAATGTTGGAACGCCCTTTTGACCATTTCGACTAATCCGATGTTTATTTGGCCATTGATTAATGGGCGGTGCCAAGGCGTCCGCAAAGGTCGTTGCCAGAAAATCTTCAATCATAGTTTGCCTGGTGTGTTTGCCTCGCTGCTCGCCTCAGCTTTGCATCATCTTCACATATTTCTTCTGTTTTCTTTTGCTTTTTTGCGTCTTTGCTTTTGTGTGGATGAAAATACTTCTGCCCTGTTAAGGGTTTATTTATGCATCAAATTTATAGCATATAGCACGAGCATATTTGTGTCATTAGCCGCAAATTTTTGACCCATTTGTCATTAGGCTCGACTGTGGGGGATTTGCATAAAACAAACACACGAGGACGCTGTGTGTGCGTGTGTGTGTGTGTGTGTGTGTTTGCTGGGCTGCTAAATGTGTGACCGACAAGATTTATCAAGTAATAACAGACATTTCGGACAACCCATAGACCCATTAGTCACACGCTGTTTGACATCGTCTGAAAATATCATTTTAATCACAGGCCAGCTAGCAGCTCTTCTCCTGCTACTCCTGCTCCTCCTGCTCCTCCTGCTCCTCTTACTCCTCCTGCTGCTGCTGCTATTCCATCTGCTTGCCTCAGAATAGCCATTGTCACGGTCCATCGCCCGGATAGCCAGCATGACGATGAGCCACACACACTTGCTCACGTATGTAAATTATATATTACATGTGAGCTATATGACTGGAGTATGGCAAGTGTGCTGCCTCGGCATTCTTCTCGAGCATCGACATCTATCCACTAATTATCCAATTGACCTTTCTCAATTGCTAATGAAGACGTGCGCCCGCACTCAGTGTTGACTCTCCCATTTTAGGGTTACGCTTAGGATATAAAGTCCTTTCCAAGATATTATCCAAGTCATTCTAGGAAACGGCAATGCCAAGGAAATTAAGTGCACCAAAGTCTTTGCTTAGAGGAATGAGTCATAGCCATTCAGGACTCATTGACTCGAGGAAACAACATAATCGACTCGGAAGGAAAATTAATTCAGTTGAAAAAAAATTTTAAAATAATAAAATACATTTTTTAAATAAAAAATAAATAAAAAAATTAATAAAACGATATAAAAAAAAAACAGAAAAAAATAATTAAAGAATTAAAAAAAAAGAAAAAATTAATAAATAGAAATAAATTCCAAAAAAGGAATTGTAATAAAATAAATTTTTTTAAAAAAAAATTTACTATACTAAAAAATAAATCAATAAATAAACAAAGAAGTAAATAAGAATCAATTAAATTACAAAAATAAAAATCAATTAAAGTAAATTTCTAACAGTGAAATTTATTGAGAAAAAATTTTTGATTTATTCAGTTGGTGATGATTAATTAATTAATGAAATGATTAATTTTTAGCATCAGCATCCGCTGCAGTCAAAATTCAGTCCAGAGCCGAAACAAACTTCACAAACTTATCAGCGAGGAAGCTGTACTTGCTCTTGCCATACACACGCCTATAGGTGACGAGGTTATCCTTCAGGGTGAAGATGAAGGTTGTGTGTGGACAGTCAATGTTCACCATGGCCTGGCTGATCTCGCTGAGAAGTAGGTGCATCGTCTGCAAGCATTCGGATAGAGTCCACGACTGCTCCTAAAGGGGAACGACAAATAGAGACGACAGATGAGTTAATGTCAATAGGAACTTTTCAAGCTCTGCTTGCCTTGATGGCAGCCTCGACGTTCAGGACGGTAATGGGCTTGAGAACTACATCACTTTTGATGGGGGCGAATTGCATCTCCTCTATGCCCACCAAATAGGCATTGAGCAGCCAGCGCTTCATGTGGTAGCTCTGGCGCCAGTTTGTGGCATGATGGGGATAGACACGCACCGATGATAGGCGACATTGATTGAGTACCTCCGGATCATTTCTATCGAATGGAAATCTGAAGGTATTACAAATGCCCAAAGGCCTACTTCAAATGCTTACAAATCGCCCAAAGGCTCAGTGTTCAGCACTCCGAATACTTCCGCCGTGTAAAGCATGCGGAATTTGCCCAACTTGGCCATAAAGATGCCGATATTCTGCTTATTCAGATCCACGCAGGCTCTGGTGTTGGGCATATCGCCCGGCTCATCTGTGAATTAATTGCACGAGAATGCAAACGGTTATCTGATCCGATTCGATCCGACCCGAATGGGGAACTAGATGCGAAATGAGAAACACATGCACTCACCCACATACAGATATTTGCGCAACTTGAACACACTGCTCGAGTCCGTCCTGAATACGTTGCTCGGCATTTCTTTCAAGTAAATGCAATTACGGTATCTAGTCACCATCAAGGTGAAGTAGTTCTGGCACATCATCTTCGACAAAGTGCTGCGACTGGTGCAAATATCGATATTATCCAGGACAGTCAACGGGCGCTCCAGTTGCATGATGTAGTTGAAAGAGTGCATCCCGCGTCCAGTAAATATATTTACGAACGATTTGAAGCGCCTCAGCATATCCAGCGGAAACTCCTCGTCAGATGGTGCACGAAAGTAGCCCAAAGTTCTGGGCTTCGAATAAGTTTTGCCCTCACGGCGAAAAACGTTCACCATCTTCAGATCTGACAACTTCCATGGTAGATCGATAGCCAACGAGCACAATACTTGAGCCATTATAAAGTTTAATTATTTTCGCAAGAAAAAAAAAATGCTGACAAGAAAGCAGAACTGAATTTTCCACGTGTTTCAACGCAAATGGCAGATTCTTTAGCTGAAGGCATCGATGTCCTGGTATCGATGCTATGGAAGGAATGTTCTAGCACCGATGTTGGGCTTTCGATTATGTAGCATGGAAGTTTCTAGAAGATTTTCATATATGCGATTTTTAGCCACGCATGAGCAGTTGGTTCATTTTTTACTCGAAGAAGGTAATTTCTATAAAGCAAATCACTGATGCTACCAAACATACATACTTAGCTTTCAATAAAGGCTTAAATATCGATGTTTTTCAAATAGCCCGCACTTGCCGATATATATTGTTAAACCAACTTGAACGAACTGTTAAAAGATGAAGCTTATCGAAATCGAAACCGAAATTTTGGTAGTCCAATTAACAGAGCTCAAATCGGAGCTGTGACGTCACAAACTACATATAACCGAATTGAGCTACAAAGCTATTGAGCAGAGGTCATTGTTCAGTCACTTCTTATTGAAGCTACTCTTCTCGTCCCCCCTCCTTTCCTCTCTCTTCTAAATTTCTTTATATTATATTAATGCTATGTATGCATGTATATATGTATGCATGTATGTATGTATCTACACCAATTGAAGCTTGCAAAATTTATTATACAGTTTGTCCAGAAATACTTCACACACTACGAATAAAATACATATTTTTACTTTAGATGGATATATAAAAGTAAACCAATTTATTTTGCTAAACTATTTAATAATAAATAAATACATTTTGAGTTTAATGATAAAAATAGGTTTACAGAACTAAAAACAGGTAACAAAACAAACAACAAAAACTAACATTATTCATTTTGTTTTTAATATTAAACTTAAGTTTTTTTTTTGCTTAACATAACTTAAAATAATAAAAAAAAAATAATAAAAAAATAATAATAATAATGCTAACTTCAATACCGGTTTTTTATCGAATCGACCAGATCTTCTAGGAATTCGATGGGTATTCTTTGCCACTCTTCTAGAATAGCAGCTTTCAGCTGTGCGCGGATTTTAGGTAGGCCCAAATATGCTCGATGCGGCTCATATCAGATCTTGTTGACATCACTCTTTGAATATGATATCTCTCAAATGGCCGCCTTGAGCTTCTACGGCTTATAGTGCCCGTGTCTATCAAAAGGTATAGGGCTGCCAGATGGGTCATTCGAATATGGAGAACCCTTTATATTATGTATGTACTAAGTATATGCTATATACTATTTATATTATGTATACATAGGTATATGCATATCTGTCTTCTTAATTACATACGTATGTATGTGCATATGACTGCATTTTGCAGTCAGAACTGAAATATTATGGATAAGTGAATAATCATGGAAAGTGGTTAGAAAACGAGCAGCAGTTATCACTCGATTGAGGAGAGAATGTGTATGTGTGTGTGTGTGAAACGCATGTAGATCTGATAGTGGCATGTGTGTGTGTAACAAGGATTAGGCGATGGAGCGATAGAGCGATGGAGCGATAGAGTGGATGGAGGAATGAACAATGATTGATTGTATTATGGAATCCATAACAACAGGCCGGGCGTAACAAATCTGTAATGCAAACACGAAACACTCGTGGCCAATGTGTCGTATGAGAGATTACATGCAATCATTTTTGCAATCAGGCAAACGACAAGAGACAGCCCGGAGCCGACTACCGGACGGACTGGCTAGCGGACTGGCTGACGGACGGACGGACGGACGGACGGACGGACGGACGGACTGACTGGCTGACTGCCTGACTGAGTGCATGCTGAAATAGTTATTACATTTAAAATAAATGACATTTAAATTGAAGCTTAGACAGAGCGTGACAGAACCAAACAATAAACCGAGACAACGAGAACAAATATGAAAGAGACACACGACACGAACACACACACACACACGCACACACACACATAGCATGCGAGCCTTGTCAACGGCAGTTGGCTGGGTTAATGCCCAATGATTGCATTGGCATAGCAGGAGCACAAGTATATTGTCATTTGATTAGATTACAACACAGCTCTCGTGCGCTCTCACTAGCACTCTCGCACGCTGCATCTGCCCTCTCTGTCACGCCGCTGCTTACTTGTAAGCTGTTGATCTGAAAGCAAGGACAGCGACTCTTGAGTGCCAGACCCGTTGATATACCATCGCCAGCTGCGACTCTCTCTCGGTCTCTCGCTCTCTGACCACTTCTTCGGCTCTTACGGACATTCACAGCTTGGACAATTCCATGGGCGGACGCAGTCAGGAATCTAGCGTCAGGAAGTCATCGCTAATGCCTCTGCACCTCGCTCTCTCTCTCTCTCTCTCTCTCTATAACATTCTCTCTCTTTCTCTCTCTTACTCACTCACTCTCTGTCGCTGCAACATTTCATTTTCAGACCCTGGCTCAGGCTCTTTAAAATTTCATTTACATTTACATGAGCATGCGGCTGGGCTGACAATCCGGATACATCTTGGTCTCGTCTGTCTCTGTCTCTGTCTCTGTCTCTGTCTCTGTCTGTGGCAGCTGCTGCTTGGTCTGATGCCCCATTTGATTGTCACTCTTGAACTGTTATCATATTGTAAAGACAAATTAATTGTAAAGTCATGTAATTGTTTGACAATGTTGGCCTCGAATCATAAGTCTTTCGGCCACATGTACCTATGCAGTTGCCAAGCAACATGGCCGCAGACAGGCGGATAGACGGACATACGGACAGACGAAAAGTGAGAAACACAGACACACACACATATATATTCGAGCAGCAACGTTGACGACAGACAGCCCACACTTTCGTCATAATCATTTTGAATCATTTTGTATATTCGAGTGTAACTCAATTAGTTTACAAGCTCTTCAATATGCCTTCCATTTGGATTTCAGGAGGAGTGTGTGCTACGGCCTCTCCGTTGTAATCTAGAAATGCAAATGAGTCAAGTACAGTTGCGAATATTAGTTGAATATTATAGCTCACTCTATGCTACAGATAGATGTTATATGATTATATATACTATGATTATACAAGAGCAGAAAGTGTAAACTATGTTGAGCTTTGATGGTTCTGCTTGAGAATGACTAGCAGGAGTGCTCGACTAGGAAAGATCCCGAAAGCTGCATAGAGCTGATATTACAATCATTGCAACACAATGACAGCTATTTATCAAAGCACAAAACTCGACAATGTTAAAAGGATTTTCAAAAGGCTTAGCCAAAATCCAAAGTATAATCAAGCGGAAGATAGGAGAGACATCGATGTCCTGATCAGGAATATATATGTCTGTTACACACACTTTCACAAAGCCAATATGCCTGAGCTGCCATTTGTTATGCCTTGAGGGTATAAAAAAATTATTATACATTCGAGTATAAGTGAATATAAAATCTTCATTAAATGTCATCCAAAAAGAAAATAAATAAACAAACTTTAAAAATTCATATCAAAAGCACACTGAATATATGGACTTCAATTATTTTTGAAATATTTACTCATGCATGCAGATAAATACATATATGCAGTATATACAGGTTATAATTTGGCTTATGAAGTGAAAGGAAAATGATTTGTAAGTTCCTTTTATTGCATTGGCTCGCAATTCGATTCGAGTCGAGCCGAGAACTGAGATAATTCAAAAATTGACAAATCGAAGCCCATAAACAATTCAACTCAACAGAGCTGTTGAGCATTAATGGGGTTAACAGACATTTAGCCACATAATTAACGGGGCCAGTGTGCGACGTAATCTGCTAAGGATTATTTATTATATTTACGCCTGTTTTAACAGATATCTGCGACCGCAGCGGAAAGATGACACTACACAAGGCAACAGCAAACATACATACATATATATGTACATATGTATGTACATATGTATATGCACTACATGAGGCAACATGAACATTATCTGATAACTGTTCTTGCCAGCTAACGGCATCATTAACAACAACAACAACAACAGCAACAGCAAACGCCAGCCGGGACAATCATTTTTGCCGCTTCCGGTTCCGGTCACACACACACACACACACACGCTCAACTATGCGGTATAAATGATATGACGTGATTACGCTGCGAATACACACACACACACACACACACACACACATGCTTGTGAGTGTTTGTGTACACATTTAGCTGGAAGCAAGAGTTCGAAGCGATTAATTATCAAATTGTTTTGTTCGTGATTGTCTTTGGTGCCCTCTGCCCTACGCCCCGATAAGCACAAGGATAACAATAATTATGCTGGCTGCCTGCATTGCTCACTCTCGATACACACATATGTATGTGTGTCTGTGTGTATGTGTGTAACATGGTTGCCTATGCATAAGTGTATTTTCAACTCAATTTAATGGCATCCTAATTGGCCCCTAGCCTTTTCAATTGCCCCATTTGCATTTGATATTGAATTTGGTCAGCACAAATTTAGGAATAGCAAATCTTCAGCATGATAACATAATAATTCCACATGATAATAATCGTATTTAATGTTATGTATATAAAAGTATATATAAAACTACATATATTTATATTTATATTTATATTTATATTTATATTTATATTTATATTTATATTTATATTTATATTTATATTTATATTTATATTTATATTTATATTTATATTTATATTTATATTTATATTTATATTTATATTTATATTTATATTTATATTTATATTTATATTTATATTTATATTTATATTTATATTTATATTTATATTTATATTTATATTTATATTTATATTTATATTTATATTTATATTTATATTTATATTTATATTTATATTTATATTTATATTTATATTTATATTTATATTTATATTTATATTTATATTTATATTTATATTTATATTTATATTTATATTTATATTTATATTTATATTTATATTTATATTTATATTTATATTTATATTTATATTTATATTTATATTTATATTTATATTGTATATAGATATCCTTTTATATTATGCATGTATATGGAAAAATCAATTAAAGTAAATTTCTAACAGTGAAATTTATTGAGAACAAATTTTTGATTTATTCAGTTGGTGATGATTATTTAATTAATGAAATGATTAATTTTTAGCATCAGCATCCGCTGCAGTCAAAATTCAGTCCAGAGCCGAAACAAACTTCACAAACTTATCAGCGAGGAAGCTGTACTTGCTCTTGCCATACACACGCCTATAGGTGACGAGGTTATCCTTCAGGGTGAAGATGAAGGTTGTGTGTGGACAGTCAATGTTCACCATGGCCTGGCTGATCTCGCTGAGAAGTAGGTGCATCGTCTGCAAGCATTCGGATAGAGTCCACGACTGCTCCTAAAGGGGAACGACAAATAGAGACGACAGATGAGTTAATGTCAATAGGAACTTTTCAAGCTCTGCTTGCCTTGATGGCAGCCTCGACGTTCAGGACGGTAATGGGCTTGAGAACTACATCACTTTTGATGGGGGCGAATTGCATCTCCTCTATGCCCACCAAATAGGCATTGAGCAGCCAGCGCTTCATGTGGTAGCTCTGGCGCCAGTTTGTGGCATGATGGGGATAGACACGCACCGATGATAGGCGACATTGATTGAGTACCTCCGGATCATTTCTATCGAATGGAAATCTGAAGGTATTACAAATGCCCAAAGGCCTACTTCAAATGCTTACAAATCGCCCAAAGGCTCAGTGTTCAGCACTCCGAATACTTCCGCCGTGTAAAGCATGCGGAATTTGCCCAACTTGGCCATAAAGATGCCGATATTCTGCTTATTCAGATCCACGCAGGCTCTGGTGTTGGGCATATCGCCCGGCTCATCTGTGAATTAATTGCACGAGAATGCAAACGGTTATCTGATCCGATTCGATCCGACCCGAATGGGGAACTAGATGCGAAATGAGAAACACATGCACTCACCCACATACAGATATTTGCGCAACTTGAACACACTGCTCGAGTCCGTCCTGAATACGTTGCTCGGCATTTCTTTCTTTCTTTCTTGCCTATGCATAAGTGTATTTTCAACTCAATTTAATGGCATCCTAATTGGCCCCTAGCCTTTTCAATTGCCCCATTTGCATTTGATATTGAATTTGGTCAGCACAAATTTAGGAATAGCAAATCTTCAGCATGATAACATAATAATTCCACATGATAATAATCGTATTTAATGTTATGTATATAAAAGTATATATAAAACTACATATATTTATATTTATATTTATATTTATATTTATATTTATATTTATATTTATATTTATATTTATATTTATATTTATATTTATATTTATATTTATATTTATATTTATATTTATATTTATATTTATATTTATATTTATATTTATATTTATATTTATATTTATATTTATATTTATATTTATATTTATATTTATATTTATATTTATATTTATATTTATATTTATATTTATATTTATATTTATATTTATATTTATATTTATATTTATATTTATATTTATATTTATATTTATATTTATATTTATATTTATATTTATATTTATATTTATATTTATATTTATATTTATATTTATATTTATATTTATATTTATATTTATATTTATATTTATATTTATATTTATATTTATATTTATATTTATATTTATATTTATATTTATATTTATATTTATATTTATATTTATATTTATATTTATATTTATATTTATATTTATATTTATATTTATATTTATATTTATATTTATATTTATATTTATATTTATATTTATATTTATATTTATATTTATATTTATATTTATATTTATATTTATATTTATATTTATATTTATATTTATATTTATATTTATATTTATATTTATATTTATATTTATATTTATATTTATATTTATATTTATATTTATATTTATATTTATATTTATATTTATATTTATATTTATATTTATATTTATATTTATATTTATATTTATATTTATATTTATATTTATATTTATATTTATATTTATATTTATATTTATATTTATATTTATATTTATATTTATATTTATATTTATATTTATATTTATATTTATATTTATATTTATATTTATATTTATATTTATATTTATATTTATATTTATATTTATATTTATATTTATATTTATATTTATATTTATATTTATATTTATATTGTATATAGATATCCTTTTATATTATGCATGTATATGGAAACATCAAGTCAATGAAACTGGCAAAAACTTTTCAAATTAAATTCGTTTTTGTTTTCCTTTTGGCATTTGAGACATCAGTTCTGACTGACGTTGTTTTCATTCAAGAATTCGTATTGGAATCCATTTGTATTTAGCTTTTTAATTGCTAGCGTGGGAGCGGGAACGGGAGCGGGAGTGGGAAGAGGAAAGAGATACATAGATGCGGTATTTGCGGAGCTGGACAGCTCAAAGGGTAGGGCTCGCAGGAGGGGAGGGAGTGGACGTGACGCGACCCGGCAAGAAGATGGACCCACATCAATGGGCTGTCAACGCGTCGAGATCGTTATGGCCATCACGGAATACTCTGTTGTTGTCCATTTTAATTGCATGGCCAGAGTCATGCATTTTTCAAGTCATCAGCATTTCAATACACATTGGCACACACACACACGCACACACACACATGTGTGTGTGTTATCATATGTTTTTTACTGCACATAGAGCGCGTGCCTAGAGGTCTTATGCTCGTTAGTTTTACTAGGTCCATTTTTTGGGATGATAGCAAGCTAAATTTTCAAAAAGCGGCTTGTGCTGCAGTTTTCTAAAAAAAGGGTGCTTGAAAATACCCTAGGAAAAACGTGCTTGACGACTGGCAATGGCATTTGTAGTTAGCGAACAGCGAAATGATTGAAGGAAATTCACGCCAGTTGAAAGAAATGGAAGGGAAATCGCATAGCTCCAAATCAGCCATAATTGCATGAAGAATTATGAAGAATTGAGATAAATAATTAAATAATAAATACTTAATACTTTGAAAAACAATTTTGCAATCAACGGATTCCTATCAAATTGCTTACACTTTGCTGTCAAATGAATGCGAATGCGAATGGCCCGAACTGGGATCCCAATAGGTGCTAATTCACCTGAGAATGGAAAACAATTCGCGCTCTCTATGGACCCTTAGAGTAAAGCTCAGTTCTCAGCTTGCAGTTATTTTGAGTAAAATTTAGAGTTTCACTTTCCCGATATATATATGAATCATCCGAATCAATTATCTAATATTATTTTCAATTATCAATTATCTAATATTATCATCAGGAATTTAATAAGTCAAATAGGTCGTGAGAGAGCTAAAGGGCTGTCTCATTATTCGTATTGGCCGAATTGAAGTAGGCCATTAGGAATTAGAGGGAATATCAGTATAGTCAACTATCGATACTTAGCTATACGATAGTGCGATCGATACTTACATAGCTGTGTCATCGATACTATTGTGAGTGCCATTAGTGGAAGAAGAATTATGCTTCGTTCAGATAATGAAAGCCTTGCGCAAAATCAAAATACTAGCTAAAGGTCGAATGCATTGCCAGTCTATTAATGTGTGAGGAACTGTATCGCCCAATGAGTGCTGCGACTGTGGAAATCACTAGATCTGTGTACATATAGAACTAATTTTCCCACAAGCCAGTCAGCTGCATTGCCTTTGTTAGCTTTAGACTGCACCGCAAATCCATATAAGGGTGGTCCACATAAGGAAGCCTGGGCTGCTGCCTTCTGGTTTTGCTGTTTAAATAGAGGCTGCCAGCAGGACTATTGTGTTGTGGTCACCTGGCTTAGGTGTATGCTTTTAAGAGTCAGTGGCCCTCGGCAATGGGTTTTCCACTGACACAGGCGGGCAGACGTCTCTCTCTCCCTCTCTCCCTCTCTCCCTCTCTCTCTCTCTGTCAGCAAGAAACCACTTTTGATCAGGAGCAACGCCAGCGTCTTGTATAACTGATTTTTATGCACTCCCACATATACATATATACATAGTATAGAAATTATATTTTTATGTGTCAAATCTGAATAAATTGAGAAAAGAGAACAATGCATCAGCTAATGCTGTGCTCATTTTTTTATTGTCAGCCGAATTACCAAATACAAGGCTGGCTCTTTGAAGTACCTTGTATATACATGTATGTATGTATGTATACACGCATAAATATATGTATGTACATGTATGTACGTCTCGATTAGGTCAAAGTGAATTTTTAAGCTATAGTCATCTTATAGATGGGGTTTCCCGCTTTCATTTTTATTGCTGCTTAGTCTTTTGTGATTTGCATTTCAAACCAAAGCTTTATAGGGTTTGTTGATGTTTTTTATTGCTTTCTATGCTCGTTTATAAAGCGTAGAGAGTATATTGGTTTCGTAGCAGCATGCATTGCTTGGGCTTATTATTGACTGATAATTAATTAAGAGTTTACTTTACCTATAAATTATATTCGACTTGCAGGTGAGCTGCTCTATAGTAGATACTGAAGGTGTTCCAGCTGGGATCAGCCTGCGTTACAGGTAGTCTCGAACATTTAACTTTCTAACCCAAGGATACATTCCATTCCATTTTGTTGGGTTCTGGCATTGTGAACCTTCATTAAGCAGCTGTTTGTGCCCGAATATTTCTGGTAAAGGGTAATACAACATGCTCGAATACCAGGTGTAGTTGGTGTAGTTCAGTATTTAATATAAATGCAAAGAGTAGTGCAGCTCATGGCATATGTGTATATACAGAAGATAAGGGAGAGCCTCAAAGATCTCAGCTCTTTGATCCCAGCTAATTACCGAATTATCACTGAAAGTCTTCTGTTAATTATGAAACTCCTATCTAAATGTGCACTCATCACCGAGTGGAATATTCCCATCCAATTCATACTTACCATAACTAAAGGGTATCTGCAGTTCTCTCCAGTTTGGTGGCTCTATATTTCCGCTTTTGTTCGTGTTATGATTACAGCGAAGCGCCGAGATTCGCTGCCACTCATATGTTAATGTTCTGCCCTCGGTCTCCGGCATATTCAGCATTTCGATTTTTCGCTCTCCTTGCAGTCGGTGTTTCCTTTGTACGTACATACGTATATTAAAAATTTAATTAAATCAGCATACATAAATAAAGAAATAATTTTGTTTGACGCTACGCATTGCACGAATACCCGAATTCAAATACAAAGTGAAAACATTATCAGCAGCAGAGAGCAGAGTTCCCAGAATAGGGCCGAGGAAGGCGTCAGGGGCGAGACGCTGACTCCAGAGTATTGCTGTCGCTCCTGCTGCTGCTGCTGCTGCTGCTGCTGCTGCTGCTGCTTCGGCTCTGCTTTCACTTTCACTTTTGCTTTTGATTAACATATTTCTTTTATCTGAGGAGCCGCAACTGTAGCGGCATCCAGGCGCGAGCTGAGAGCGGCTCCGAATAAGCATGTTATTGAAGTTATGAGAATATTTGAAAACATTTTTCAACGGCCTCGACAGCAAATCAAAATGTTCATGCCCAGCCACATATTATGGACTTACACAGTGTATATGTGCATATATAGATTCATTCATCCCACGACTGAGTCGTAATCAATACTGAATACAGCAGCCATCTGCCTCGCAGTTTCCAGGAAAACACACACCAAAAGAAAACTTTTTTAATTAAAGCCTAAATTGATAAAGGAACAAAAACAACAACAACAATTGGAACTTGAATGGAAATAATTCCATGGACAATATCTTTAACTGACCAGAACATAGATTCTACATTATATAGTATTGGTATCAGCTCGTATACCCTTTATAATATCCCATATATAGGGTATACTATGTAGGTGCTGCGCCAACCCTTTAATAACTGATCCAAAACCCGTATTCAATTTCTGACTATTTAAATGTCTTCAAGTGTGCTGAGAAATAAATAAGTAAGAGTGCTGCAGGCGCCATTCGACGACTAGCAAATACCCTAAGTCTCGGTAAGGATTGCTCTTGCACTAGGACTACTAGAAAATGCCGATCATATTCGAGGGCGTCTAAGGAGAACCCAAATACAGATAGTAGAGTATGCATAGACTCTATACGATTAATTGTAGCTAATGCTGCTCGATTTATTGTTTAGGCTAAGACAGATTACACATGTCCATATATACCCTACCCCAATTTATGCATTTCTCATCAATATACCCGCTCTGTACAGGGTATGTTACAGTCGTTCGTCGAGTGTTCACACTCTCCGCTGCCTGTTGTGGCACTTTGTTTATTTTAAGCGATTATTCCGCTTCATTACCGTTAAATCGCTTAAACGGCAGTCTTTTGTATGTGTTTCCATCAGCTTTCCTTATTTTGTTCTACATTCTTTTTCCTTTTCCTTTTTCTTTCCTCTTTTTTTTAATTTAAAGGTATTATAGATTATGCTTTGTCCCTGGTCCGGCACAATTTAGTGGTTCACCAAATCAATTTGCCATTGATGCCCCAAGTGCTTTTGAAGACACACATACACACACACACACACACACAAATTGAAAATCTATATCAATTGAGTTATGTAAACTTGGCTTGGGCGCAGGGCTTTAAGAGATAAGAGCACAAAGCTTATGTTCATAGCTGCAGCATTTATAAAGGATTTTACATTGCATGTAGAGCGATTCGGGCGATCATTGACCAGGTCTTCAAGCTGATGTAACAATAAGTGTATTCAATGTAATCATTAGATAGACACATAGCTGCATATTGTATGGTATATTCGTTGGCATTAAAAATGGGCAGTCAGGGTATAATGGTCTTTTTGTGGAGGCGTGGCAGATCCCACAAAATATACATATTCTTGATCAGGGCGACGAGCTGAGTCGATTTATCCCTGTCCGTCTGTGTGTCCCTATGTATAAGCGCGTCGATCTCAGAAGATATAAGAGCTAGAGACATGAAGCTTTTTTCCTAGGTCCGTGAATATATCGCACATATCGAGTTCATTTCGAAAAATCGATAACCACTCCCATTATTATTGATTAAAATTCAATAAATAATCAGAAAGGCGCGAAGAATCATTGAACTATAAGCTCGTCGAGTGGTTCAGGGTATCTCGTAATCGAGCAGTCTCGACTAGAGCTTTCTTACTGGTTTATTTTTGTACTTCCCTATTGCAGCATCAGTACTATCTATTATGGTATTTAGTTTACATGTTTCGGCATCATCAATCCGTATTCATTTTTGTCAGTGCAGCACCTGAAGATGAAGCTCTAAGACCGGAAACGTTGCTCTCTCTGAGCTCGGGCTACTTAATCAGAGTCTCAGTTACTCGAATTTCTATATAAAATTGGATCGATTTGTAATACAATAGTTTTCTGTAAAATGCAGCTGAGTAGATTAAAGAAGTCTCAATACAAATCAGTCGCAGATTGTAAGCCGCATAAAGCTATATAATGATGTGACTATATACAAATTTGATATAGTGTGTATGCGTGGGCTGTTTCATCAAATAAAAATGTTGTTTACAACTCCAGTTTTATGAAATGTGAAATGCGAGATGGGAACGGCATGGTAACTACCCGAGGCGGCGCACAAATAATGGGGCAAGTGCAGTTTCAAATCGTCCACTAATGGAGGTGCTCCATCGATGATGAGGCAGGCAAATCGCCGCCACTTTATGGTGCATAATATATTGGCTTCGCCTCGGCCCGATTGCGACTGCCCCGCCCCCGCCAAAAGGGAGCGCCTGGGCGTGCGTGGCGACTGCTTGCTGTTGTTGTGGGGGTCAGTGGTGTGGGGAGGCAATTGGCAAACATTCTAAAAGTTATTTGGCAGCTGCTCTTTGCGAAGCGTCGTACACACATTTGAGTGCTGTTCCGCTGCTGTTATTGTTATTGTGTATTATTATTATTATTATTATGATTATTGTTATTGTTTTTGCATTTTAAAGCAAATGGACTTTTATGCGTTTTCCTGTATGTGCCTGTCTCACTCTGGCCATCTCTCTCTCTCTCCTACTCTCTTAAATTAGCCCAGAATGATTTTGGCAGTCTTTTGCTGTACAATTTGATGCTTCTTTAACTGCCTGTCCGTCGCCCATCAATTTTACTTACTGTACAGTCAGGCCTCGCAGTATTCGCGCACATAAAAACACAAATTTCCGCATAAATTACCAGCTCAACATTTTTTGATGGCTTTTCTTCGGCCTCGTCTTACACTTCTCTACTTCTTCTCTTCGCCTTTCTCCACATCTGCTTCTCCCTCCTTCCTCCTCCCTGCGATTATTGCTGTTATTCTCGGTTTGCTTATGTGTAAGCATACGTAATTGATGCGTTTATATAAACATATATTTCTTTATTGAAAGCTGCTCTTCATAATGCCGAAGATTTAATACCCTGGGCCATTGCACGTCATAGGCGAGGTTGAATGTCCTTTCCCTTCCTCTTCTTCTTTCGAGTGACAAATTTTATGTTTTGAATGTGCTTGAACTCTAGCCATATTCCAGTTATTGCATAGCTGAGGGCAAATTCCAAGCTTCTATGTCGCTATATTTAAGAAGTCTAAAGAAAGATATTATTTTGCTAAACAATTTTGTTGCTTTATATATTCCAATTATTTATTATAATTTTTAAGGAATCTTAGAGTCAAGTTTCGAGCTGCTGCGGATAACGTATATTCGATTCCCGATCATTTTATAGGCTTATGTTGTTATCTTACTCTTTTCAATTCATTCGAAATCCAAATAGGTGGAAATTCACAATCAGCATTATTTTTTGAATAGACCCCGAGTCTATCTGAGCTCTAAGATTCTATATAGTTCACTTGGACGAATTGTCTTATTTAGCATCCGATGAGAATTGCGTAGAAGGGCACAACATAAAGGAATTTCGATAAAATACTTAATTACCTCTGTGATAACGTTTGAACGAATCAAAAGCTCAAGCAAATGGAAGAACAAGTTCGCCCAATGAACCCAAATGATACAAAGAAATAATAAAGTCAGGTTATAGACAAGTCGGCCTGTCTATCTATAACAGGCTAAAGGCAAAGCAGCAACTTTATATCTAGCTCAAGTCTCACAACAATATATTTGCTTAAAGGGCAATTAAATTTGACAATTATTGTCGGACATTCATTTAGATGTATGAGCTTTATACTTTTTACTTTTGCTCTGCTCTCTTATAATGTGAACAGGTGGAGAGCCAAAGAAAAAAACAACAACAAATCAGCAGGGGCGGCCGAGGCAGCCTAGCGATAAGACCATAAAATATGATGTACGCCAAGGGCTTAGAAAGTGTTTTATGTGCGTTTTATGACATGACATGACATGACCCAGCCAACAGCTAGCCTTGCGCTGTCGAATGTGACCTAAATACAAACAGACAGACAGACAGACAGACAGACCGACAGACAGACACACAGACAGACATACATACGTACGTTCATACGTTCATCTATATAAACATAAACTGCCTATATGCTGGGCGTATAGCGAGTGAATAGCGAGAACTAGCGATGCCTCTAAGCTCTCAGCCAAAGTCGAGCCAACGATGATTAGCGCTGACCTCTGGCCTTGATAGCGCCCGATGGGCCCGATAAGCAGCGCTGGAAATATGGAACTACGCATCGAGGCGTTGATAACAATGCGAATTTAGTGCCACTCACAGTCGCAATCCGAATTTAGAGCATCGCACACGCTAAGAGCCAGTCGAACTACCAAAAAGAAGAAATGAAACTATTGCAAATTGTGCTGCTGTGCCTGGGCCTGTGGCTCTGCCTGTGTCCGATTCCTGGAGACGCGCGACGACTGCAGCGCGAGGCCAGTGCGGCGCCCGAGCCGGTGCAGAATGCGGAGCTGGCGGCCGGTGAGTCGCTGAAGTCGGAGGAGTTTGTGTCGGATGCAACGACCACGCCGAAGCCGCTGGGCATTGTCTCCATCAAATCGCGCGCCATCGCCATGGACCGAGCCCTGTGCAAGGAGCAGTCGCGCTACCATCCCCACTTCCCCAAGTGCTATCAGTACTGCAAGCGGCTCGACCACTGGATTGGCCAGTGCTGGCGCGAGAGCTGTCACTGCATCTCCTGAATGCAACGCAGCTGAGCTACCAGTTCCAGTTCCAATTCCAGCTCCAGCTCTAGTTCCAGCTCCAGTTTTTGCTCCATTTCCAGCTACAGCTCAAGCTCCAGTTCCAGTTCCAGTTATAGTTTCAACTCCAACTTCGGTTCCAGTTTCAGCTCTAGTTTTGGCTCCAATTGCAGTGCCATCTCTAACTACAACTAGTTCCAGTTCTATCTCTAGCTACAGCTATCACCATTTCCTGTTCCAGTTGCCATTCCAGTTCCACGTCTGTCTACAATTCCAGCTCTAGTGCAGGCTGCAGCCTCCAGCTGAAGCTCCAGTAACAACCTCACACTCAAATTCAGCTTCTGCTCCAGCTCAGTCCAGCAACGGCTCCATTTCCGACTACACCCTCAGCCGGCATTACAACAGCTCCAGCTCTTAAGTCAGTACTTCAACGCCATTTCCAGCCCCTCACCTTTGCCAGCTGCACCCACTCCTGCACCGCCTGCTCAGCTGGAGGTCCACTTCCAAACTTTGTACTTACATAATTCTAAGATTTGTTTCATTAGCTGCCCATTACTCACACTTAGCTGTGCACTTGTGCTTCGCTTCTCTCTTGTGCACCTCCTGCTATTCACACTTATCTCTCTGTTTGCATTTGCACTAAGCCTTAGCCTTACGAGATTCGAGTTTCTGCTGATTAAAGATGCAACAAATTTTGTTGAGTTAATTTCCTGTGCCTAATTAATAAGTTCAAGTTTGTTTTCATTATTTGTTTTTGATTTGTATTCTGGCATTTCATATCATTACCAAGGCGAATTCAAGATCCTCTGAATTTGCAGTTCAATTACAGTGTTAATAATGTATATTCAAAGTGAGTGGAGCGTGACGAGCTTCCGTACCGGGAAATTGTAGAGGATTTGCTAAATAGTAGCCTAAAGCGCTCTAATGATGATTCATGAATGAGCTGCCTTGCTTGCGAACCAGTTCAATTGACACAGCTGTAATCGAATCACATTCGCATAATCAAATGGAACATCTCATTGAATATTTCAATATTCCGGCGAATATCTGGAGGTAGTGTGGTCCCTTGCCTCCCCCCCCCCCCTTCGCATATGCGAGGTGCTCAAATTTCTTATGTATTCTGTGATAAATATGCATGCAGATGGCAAGCTTTTGCTGGAATTGTCTCAATTGGGCGTGGCTAGATACTTTGATATGTGCATATGTAAGTGTGAACCAAAAATAAAAATCCGCACGTTTTGCAAATTTTGCACGAATGTCCAAAACCCTTTCACATACATGCATATATGAGTGTGCGTGTGTTCTGCCAGCACTCTCTCTCTCTCTCTCTCTCTCTCTCTCTCTCTCTCTCTCTCTCTCTCTATCTCTCACTCTCTCTCTCTCTCTCATATGCTAATTTAATAGTAAACATTGGCAAAAATATGCGCCCAGTACGTAGCAGCAGGGGACACAAGCGACCCAAAGTAGGGGACATCTCTGAATGCGCACACATGTAACGAGTGACAGTTACTAATAGCACACACCAACACACCAACACACACACACACACACACATTCACATCCTCTAGTGCTATGTGGGATCCTGTTGTGCCATAGTAAGCACACAATATGCATATTCATGAACTAAGTGGCTGCATTTTCAGCGCGCGCGCGTTTTTTCAAAAAGATTCTTTGTGCAAATTGCGAGCATTAAAAACAAAAACAAACAGCAAACAACAACAAAATGGGGTTTTTATTTTAGTTGCTGTCTGCGTTTTGCTGTTTTCGTTACATTTCTATTTTATTTTTCACTTATTTTTTACGCTTTTACACCAGTCTACAGTGCTGCCAAAAAGTGCATGCATACAGTGCGCCATTCGCGTCCTACACATCTGACTTACACGACTTCGTTCTTCTTTATTTTTATGAACATATATTTTAACTGGCAATCAATGGAGCATATCAATTGCGCGCACTAGCGACCAGTGTTGTATAGCTAATAGTGAGTGATATTCCTAGAGGTTTCAGGAGGAGTTATAAACAGACTTCAATTCAGATTGAGGCCAATAATATTTATAATCTTAACTAATAGAAAAATAATGATTAAGGCTATGATATCAGGGTATATAAAGGTAGAATGAAGCCTATTCTATCATGTTCGGCGTACGGCCGTCCTGTCCTGGAACTGGATCGGAACCAGCAGCTGATTCAATCAAGCTATATCCATCTTGTCATCCATTAATTCGCTTCCTTCCCTTTGCCTATTGGTCCTTCCTTCCGTAATATTCATCTATCCATCTGATTGGACTGGAGCAGGATCAATAGCCGATTCAATTTTTGTCAAATACATCATTCCGTCCATCCAAAGAATAACAACTCGCCCTACGCTCATCTGTTCACTCATCCGTCCGTCTACATATTTCATATATACGTCCATCCATCTTTTCGCTCGTCCATTCGCTATTTCAGCTACAAGTCTTAACTGAGTCAAGTGAAAATCTTATTCAACATTTAGCTATACTCAGCTGGCATAAATCAGTGTAAGAGGCATACGTATATGTATGTATGTGCGCAAATAGTTGAAGTGGAAAGCGCGTAACGGCTATTTCAAATAACTGTCACCCGCTATCGCTAGGTAGTATCAATTAAAGAGGCGTTCCCAGAAATGATTAGCACCGCTTGACATTAACGAGGAGCGAACGTGGAGTGCCGCATTATTAGCCCATTTGATTGATCTGATTGTCTTCCCATTCAAATTTAATGAGCTACGAGAAATGCCAAAAATATATGCTCAAACATTGAATATTCCAGGCGGCTCAAAGTGCGACACGGACGCGTTCAGCCAATGAGGGCAAAGTGTGAAATATTGAATGGGAAATGTGAGTTTCACGCTTGAATACCCTGTAGTCGATGAGACGCTAAGCTGAAAGTGATAAGCGGGAGAATTATATGAATCGTAAGTCCGGCGTTAGAAAATACTGCAGAGATCTGCAGTAGATATATATGAGAGATAGGTAGAGAATATTTGTATAATCGACATTAATTCATGGTATCTGCTAGTTGAGCAATGCTCACTCTTTCTCCCTTTCACTCCCTCTCTCTCTCTCTCTCTCTCTCTCTCTCTCTCAATCTCTGTTTGCCGCAGCACTCTAGGCCCTGTCTTTTTTTCTGTCTTTCTTGGGGGCTCGCTGGCTCAACTGATTTAGCTCAATAATGCGACGCGTCTCTCACTTTGATAAGGGTCCCGTTGTCAGCAAATAATAACGGCAACATCAACAGCGACGGCAAAAACAATAAGTGGCAGGACAGCAAACACGAGTTCGTTATCTTTACCGCAATGTAAACACTGCCACACGATTTTGACGGGGTGGCAACGCTGCGCCGCAAATGCCAAACAGCCAGACAAAGAGCTCGCTGCTCGCATTAACAACTGAAAGATTTATAGAAATATACAAGCGCTTATAGCTGAAAATATACATATGAAATATATGTAAATAGGCTGCCGCTATATAAATAGGCTGCTCTTGGTTGTAATAATTAAAATATTCCTCAAGCTGCTGCGCAAGAGAATGCTTAAAGTTTTGCTGTGCTGAAATTACCTCAAAGAGTATGCAACTCATAGGACTTTCTTTCAAATTGCCATGCGTGGGCTATAGACAAACATTTTTTACACCCGGAAGCCATTGAAAATAAGAAACAGATATAATGCAAAAGGCGGCGTTATAGGGCCCCAGAGTATATAAATGTATATTCGTGATGAGGATGATGAGCAATGTTTGTAGCTCCTCCTAATCAGACAATCTAGACTAGAAGTTTCTTATATCTTCATACCAATATACCTGAATCTTCAGATACGACAGAGTGTAGCTCATCTTAAACTTTCCAACTTCCTAAAGATTTATCGCAATATATATATACTGGATATCCCGGATCCCGGAGCAATGCCTTAAAGCTGCCCATGCAGCAGAATGGGCTGCCCAAAAAGTCTTGAGAAAATTTGTTAAAGTTGAGTCAGAGTGGACTGGGCAGGCGAGTGGGAATCTAAATGCCTTAGCAGATACACGTATACAAGGAATACATATCGTATAATTCATATAAATTTGCTGAGCACCAGAACTCTCCCCGGGGTGCATTTAACTAAACGCAGCGCAGCGCAGGGCAGCCTGAGCAGCCTGAGCAGCGCTGGGAGGACTACTCGTGGCAATTATAAATGGTTGAAAATAATTTCATTAAAAATATAAAAAGCGGCATCAAATAGAAAACTGTATTAATAGAAGCCAAGCTCCTGGTACTGGCCTGGTCCTGGTCCTGGCTCTGGTCCTGGCCCAGAGTTGGCGCTCGAGCGAGAGCATCAGCGGCCACAGCAGCACAAACTCTAGACTATCCAATGTTGTCGTACATTTTGGAGTCGTTGTCCGTATCCGCCGGGTCCGTGTCCGTATCCATGTCCGTGTCCATGTCCATGTCCGTGTTCGTGTCCGTGTCCGTGTCCAAGTCCGTGCCGGTGTTGGCTACGTGCTCCCATTAACTTAACTTTTGCCTTGCACACCTTCACTCCTCCTCTCTCTCTTCCACTCTCTCCCACTCTATCTCTTTGTTAGCAGAGAGACATTGTCCTGTTATTATCGTTGTTGTTGCTGTTGTTGTCCGAACTTTCGACTTCCTGTGCCCAAAAGGTTTGCACTTTGCGCCTGCTATTTGGTTTGCAAATTTAATGCGTTCGTAAATTTTCGACTGAAATTTCATTTGCGTTAGTTCATTTCCAGTGCTCTCTTTCACTCTCTCACTCACTCCTTCAATCAACCCAACTAGAGTTAGGGCAGTCTCTGGCTAGTTACACTTTTAGTGCCATCATCATTTAGGCTTCGAAAAAGAGACAGAAAGAGCGAGAGAGAGAGCGAGTGAGAGTGAGAGTGAGAATCACCCATTGTGTTAACAATGTGTGCTGTATCTGTATCTGTATCTGTATCTGTATCTGTATCTGTATCTGTATCTGTATCTGTATCTGTATCTGTATCTGTATCTGTATCTGTATCTGTATCTGTATCTGTATCTGTATCTGTATCTGTATCTGTATCTGTATCTGTATCTGTATCTGTATCTGTATCTGTATCTGTATCTGTATCTGTATCTGTATCTGTATCTGTATCTGTATCTGTATCTGTATCTGTATCTGTATCTGTATCTGTATCTGTATCTGTATCTGTATCTGTATCTGTATCTGTATCTGTATCTGTATCTGTATCTGTATCTGTATCTGTATCTGTATCTGTATCTGTATCTGTATCTGTATCTGTATCTGTATCTGTATCTGTATCTGTATCTGTATCTGTATCTGTATCTGTATCTGTATCTGTATCTGTATCTGTATCTGTATCTGTATCTGTATCTGTATCTGTATCTGTATCTGTATCTGTATCTGTATCTGTATCTGTATCTTTATCTGTATCTTTATCTGTATCTGTATCTGTATCTGTATCTGTATCTGTATCTGTATCTGTATCTTTATCTTTATCTGTATCTGTATCTGTATCTGTATCTGTATCTGTATCTGTATCTGTATCTGTATCTGTATCTGTATCTGTATCTGTATCTGTATCTGTATCTGTATCTGTATCTGTATCTGTATCTGTATCTGTATCTGTATCTGTATCTGTATCTGTATCTGTATCTGTATCTGTATCTGTATCTGTATCTGTATCTGTATCTGTATCTGTATCTGTATCTGTATCTGTATCTGTATCTGTATCTGTATCTGTATCTGTATCTGTATCTGTATCTGTATCTGTATCTGTATCTGTATCTGTATCTGTATCTGTATCTGTATCTGTATCTGTATCTGTATCTGTATCTGTATCTGTATCTGTATCTGTATCTGTATCTGTATCTGTATCTGTATCTGTATCTGTATCTGTATCTGTATCTGTATCTGTATCTGTATCTGTATCTGTATCTGTATCTGTATCTGTATCTGTATCTGTATCTGTATCTGTATCTGTATCTGTATCTGTATCTGTATCTGTATCTGTATCTGTATCTGTATCTGTATCTGTATCTGTATCTGTATCTGTATCTGTATCTGTATCTGTATCTGTATCTGTATCTGTATCTGTATCTGTATCTGTATCTGTATCTGTATCTGTATCTGTATCTGTATCTGTATCTGTATCTGTATCTGTATCTGTATCTGTATCTGTATCTGTATCTGTATCTGTATCTGTATCTGTATCTGTATCTGTATCTGTATCTGTATCTGTATCTGTATCTGTATCTGTATCTGTATCTGTATCTGTATCTGTATCTGTATCTGTATCTGTATCTGTATCTGTATCTGTATCTGTATCTGTATCTGTATCTGTATCTGTATCTGTATCTGTATCTGTATCTGTATCTGTATCTGTATCTGTATCTGTATCTGTATCTGTATCTGTATCTGTATCTGTATCTGTATCTGTATCTGTATCTGTATCTGTATCTGTATCTGTATCTGTATCTGTATCTGTATCTGTATCTGTATCTGTATCTGTATCTGTATCTGTATCTGTATCTGTATCTGTATCTGTATCTGTATCTGTATCTGTATCTGTATCTGTATCTGTATCTGTATCTGTATCTGTATCTGTATCTGTATCTGTATCTGTATCTGTATCTGTATCTGTATCTGTATCTGTATCTGTATCTGTATCTGTATCTGTATCTGTATCTGTATCTGTATCTGTATCTGTATCTGTATCTGTATCTGTATCTGTATCTGTATCTGTATCTGTATCTGTATCTGTATCTGTATCTGTATCTGTATCTGTATCTGTATCTGTATCTGTATCTGTATCTGTATCTGTATCTGTATCTGTATCTGTATCTGTATCTGTATCTGTATCTGTATCTGTATCTGTATCTGTATCTGTATCTGTATAATTTTTTTATCTTTCTACTATTAAGAAAATGGTGGATGAATCGCTAAAGAGTTCCGCGTATCGTGTCTTTAATTGAAGCAACATATTCCCGTCGTAATTATTTTGCTCTTGCTCTCACTCTATCGGTTTCCCTCTCTCTCTTTCTAGCTCGCTCGCTCTATCTGTGTGTAAAAATGCGAGCAGGAAGCAGTTAGCATTAAATTATTTCAACTAATTTGCTGTAAATGATATTTGGTAATGCTCATTATTAAAATATGTGTGTGTGTGTGTGTGTGTGTGTGTGTGTGTGTGGGGGGGGTGTGTGTGTGTGTGTGTGTGTGTGTGTGTGTGTGTGTGTGTGTGTGCTCGTCTGTTGCCCTGATGGCTGTGCGTGCTCATAACTTTGACAGCACAAGGAGCAGCATCTGGGCCAACATGTGGTATGAGTGATGTGCTTCAGGTGGTTACACAATCGTGCACCTAAATAATAACAGACTGTTTATTTTTGCTGTTTACCTGACGCGGGCGGCCAGAAGGGTTGGTGCGCTGCCATCAAAAAACAGGGACGAGCCAGCCAGCGAGAGAAATACCAAGGCCTGAAATGTTTACTTAAATTTACTTCAAATGTAACTAATTAAATACTTTGACGCAAATTAAAAGTCAGCAATCAACAAAAATGAAGGAAATTGTAACATTAGCGGTACTGCAACCAAAAGAAAATTATCAAAAAATATAAAACAAATGAATTTATTACTAGAGTTAATTTACAATATTAAATAAAATCGATGCTGAAATGGCGTGGCAACGGAAAAGTTGTGCGAAAGCATTTGAAAAATTTGTTTTTGTTGTCGTTTCCTTCCGCTGCCGCATTTGTTGGTATTTTAGGCAATTTAATTACATTATGTCAGTGGCATTCCCAAAGCCTTTCCAATTATATTTCAAATGAAAATTAATACAAAGCCAAGAAAGCGAATAAACAGCTAACATGAACATGCATTTAACAAAATTGTGCGCTCGCTTCAAGCAGAAAGTAGACAAAAACAAAAACAAAAATAAAATAAAATACAAATAAAAATGAAAATAAAAATTATATATATAGATTCAGATATTAATATCTGCAAATTAGCTTAAATTTTGCACGCACCACTGAAACGCAGCGGCCCGCACGGCTCAGTTCCCAGTTGCCGGCGATGGGAAGTGATATAATTGCTGGGGCCGGAAACGTTAACAGACTGAAAGAGTAACTCGACTCGACTCAACTCTACTCAACTCGACTCGACTCCGCTCGACTTCACTCAACTCGACTCAAACGCCAACGCCAACGTCAACGCCAACGCCAACTCCAACTGCAACTGCGACTACTCAGCTTAACTGGCAATGGGAACTCGAGCTAGAGCAAATGAGATTATGGGCTAAGTTGTTAGACCAAAGAGCAGATACTCTACATGGAGTTGGTTTATATCATTATTTTTTTATTTTTATTCTATTTTTACTTCTTATGCTCAAGAAAAAGGTTGTAGTTACTGAAAATAAATATATTTGAAAAACATATTATATTACATAACAAATATTTTAATTTTATAGACAATAATATAAAAATATTAAATTGGAAATTTAATATAAAGAATGGTGCATATTTTAAGATATTATATTTTTTAATTTTTTTCATTTAAAATAATAAAAAATTATTTATGGAGAAAATAGGTAGCACACACAATTTCAGATCTAATAATACAGAAAAATTTTAAATGAATACAAAATTTTTTTTTATTTTATCTAAATTATTATTTACAGATATTTTACAGTTATTAATATTGCGTGATTTTTCACTTTAAAGCAAAAAAATATTATATATTATTATTAATATATATATATATATATATATATATATTATTATTATTAATTGAAAAACTTTCTGTAAAATTAAAAATAATTAAAAATATTATTATTATTTATTTTTTTATTTAGTGCATTTTTTCTATTTTAATAGATATTTTTCTAAAGTTTAACCAAATTGTATTGTTTATAATTTGGTAAATAAAAAAAAACGATTTATAGTAAATATACTCTCTAAGCAACTCTACTCTGAACACCCTATGTCTACAAGTTGACTTTACAGGGCATGCGAAAGAGCGCGCAAAATAAAATAAATAAAGTATTCAAAGTATTCAAGTCGGCGATGCGCCCAAAGTGTTGCACACTTGACTGCGCATAGGGCGGCCGGCAGAGGGGGGCGCGTGTGGGAACGGAACCAAAACAGTCGGTGGGCGTGGCCGATGGCAATGCGGCTGTATGTCGGCTCACACGAAGCGGGAGGCGCCAGGCACAGATAAAAATTCATTTCACAAATGACCTCTGCGTTAGCCACAACCAAATTCAAGATCCACCTCAACTGGGTGTGGGTCAGCTCCAGTCTGAGTGTGTGTGCGTGTGTGTGTGGGCGAGTGTGTATGTGTGTGGGCGAGAGTGGGTGTATTATCATTGCGTCTGCATGTGCGCTCGCATTTATTCATATTTTACACAGCATAACTTTGCGTTTCTGCGAATTAGCATACCCGACATATTAACATATTTATGTATGCATCAATATTAATATGCGCGCACAGCGACTAGGCCAATTTACTGCCTGAGGAGCTGAACAGATATGCCAAATTATTAAGCTTGAGAGGACTGCGTGTTCATCTGTTCTCTCTCACAAAATATGTATATTTGCGTCTATGACTCTCATTGTTATATCCCTTTCGCTAGAGTTTTCTCTCTGCCTCTGCCTCTTCCTCTCTCCTTCTTCTTGTTATTTTTCTTTCTACTACTACTACTACTACTCCTACATCTACTCCTCTTTCTACTCCCACTTCTACTCCTATTTCTACTGCTACTTCGCCTTCTACTTCTTATTTCTACGGCTTTTCTGCTCGCATTTCTACTCCTACATTACTCTTTATCCTCCTTCTTCTCACTTCTACTCCTACAATACTTCTACTCCTCTTTCTCTTCCTTCTTCTAACTTCTACTCCTAAATGTACTCTCTTTTCTACTTCCTTTTCTACTCCAAATTCTACTTCTACTTCTATTCCCACATCTTTATCCATTTTCTATTACCACTTATACTCCTTCTCTTTCTTCCCTCTGCTCCTACTCCGTCTCTTTTTTACTTCTACTCCTACTGCGTCTCCTTCTTACTTCTACTCCTAAATCTACTCCCTTTTCTACTCCCTTATGTACTCCCTTTTCTACTCCCACTTCTACTCCTAATCCTATTCCTTCTCCTTCCCTCTACTCCTACTCCTTCTCCTTCATACTTCTACTCCTACAATACTTCTACTCCTCTTTCTCTTCCTTCTTCTAACTTCTACTCCTAAATCTACTCCCTTTTCTACTACCTTTTTTGTACTCATTTTTCTACTCCCACTTCTACTCCTTTTTCTACTCCCATTTCTATTCCTACTCCTACTCCTTCTCCTTGTCCTTCTTACTTCTACTTCTACATCTACTCCCATTTCTACTCCCACTTCTACTCCTACTCCTACTCCATCTTCTTCTCCTACTTATTTTTACTTCCACTCCTTTATCTACTCCAACACCCCACTCTTGCTTCAACTCCTCCCTCCTCCTCCCTCCTCTATCTTTCTCACTTCTCTCAACTCTATTGAGGATGCCTTCCATTCTATCAGCTGGTGCCTTTTATTGGCCACCTATGTATATGCAGTTAGTCAATGTCAAACTGAAATACAATATTTGCACTCGGCTCTCATATGGCGAATTGTGCACAGCTCGAAACTGCAGACACTATCGATGATTCGATGCCGCACTGGTGCAGGAGTGGGGCAGTTGGTGCAGCGTTTGGGGCTTTTATTTATTCAAATTTGATAGCTAGTTGTGGCACAATTTTCAGTTAAGCGCCCGTCTCATTGTTGCATCCATTTCAGTCGGGCAATGCACAATAATGAACTAAGCTAACTTCCTATAACGGGGAGCTCCACAATTGTGGGGTCCTGTCCCCGCCTCCTGCCCTTCGCACTCTCTGGTCCAGCTACCAGCTATCTGGCACCGGGGAGAGGCACAGGGGGCTTGGTAAATTGTGGGCGGAAATTTCGTTGTGGTTCGTTCGGGCGAGCATGGCTGTACGCGGTGGGGGCATGGACGGGGGCGTGGCTGGGGCGTGGATGTGGGCATCTCGTACTCGTGACTCCTCAACAAATATTTATATTGCGCACTCGAATATTCAGTGAGCAAATCGACGCTTGGTCAGCAATTGCATTTAAATAGTTTTTCATTTGACTGGGCAATTCGCGCTGCTCTTCTGCTCGAGCCCGGGCCCGAGCCGGTCCCGGATCCGAGGCCATTTGGACCGTGTTCATTACGTGAGCTCTTTTTTTTTTCCTTCTTGTATTTTGTACTTTTGGTATCAGATATCAGTTTTGCTCCATCAATGGCCAATTTGCTGATCATTTTCAATTAGTGCTTGGTTCTTAAATGTGTTTATTTCCTCCATTAGTTTCTTGCACAGTTCAAGGACTTCTATATAGATTGGGCGTGAGCTCAACCAATACAAGTTCTCTAACTGCTAAAGTAAAGGTTGTTAAAGGTACAACTAAAGGAAACACAAGTGGAATCAAAGCTGATATCTAGTTTCCTTAGCATTGGCCATAAATTGCTCTCACACAGTCATATTTCACACATTCGATTGAGTAAATAATTCTCGAGTTCAATGAAAATCGCATGGAAGACTTAATGAACTAGAGCGAAAGAGTAAAAGAGCGAGCCAAAAGTTTTCGCTTAGTAGAGTGGACGTACTCAGAGGGCATTTATACTGCTGACGGGCAGCTTGGACTTGAGGTGACAGTTGGGCAGAAAATTCGGATGGGCTTGGGAATTTCATGGGCAGGTGAACAGCATGACAGTTGGTTTAGAGCTAGACTCTTAGTGTAGATTTTATATTGTTTCTCTCCATCGACCTCTATCTATCTCTGCCTCCCTTGTTAAATATCTCTCTCTGTTGACCCCTCTATTCTGTTTATTTCTATCTCTGTGTATCTGGCTCCCTCTCGCTTTATCTCTCCCTCTCTCTAATTAGCTTTCTCTTTCCCTACCTCGGTATTTCACTTTTTCTCTATAATTATCTCTCTCTCTGTCTTTACCTCAGTTTCTCACTCTCTCTACCCCACTCGCTGTCCCTCTCTCTTTTCATTTTTCTTGTTTTTTTCTTTGTAACTCCCTACTTTTCTCTCTCTCTCTGTGTTTCTCCCTCTCCCGCTCTCTCTCTCTCTCTCTCTCTCACACTCTCTTTTTTCTCGCTATATTATTTTCTTCTTTCTCTGTCTATTCCTCACTCTCTATTTTTCTCTCTCTCACTTTTTTTACCTCCCTCCCTCCCTCTTTCTTTTCTCTGTATCTGAGAGCGTCTCTTTCCTTTCTTATCTCTCTCTCTCTCTCTCTCTCTCTCTCGCTCTATTTCCCACTCTCTCTGTATATTACTAAATTTATGTCCCTTTAGTTTTACACACTCTCACTTCCCTCTGTTGTTCTCCCTCTCTTTCCATCTCTCTACCCCATTCAAGTGCTGAGTATCTCTAAGTCGAGCAATTTTAAGCAAAGCAGTTTACAAAAGTTTTGTTTTTTTTTCGCTTTCACAGCATTTTGCAGCATTTTGTTTATTCCCTTGTCCAATTAAATGCGTTTTGCTGCCCGCAAAAATAACAACAAACTTTTTTGATTAAAATTAAAAAAAAGTTTTGGTGTTTTTTTGTTTTTATTTTATTTTATTTTTTGTTTCTGCGGGAGTGGACAATCCGGGCGTAAGTTCCGGCGGGGCAACAAGTGGCGTTGAGCTGCTGTGTGACGCTGGCAGGCGATCAATTTGTGGGCAGACGGTTAGTAGGGAGGGGGAGGGGGAGGGGGTGTGGGTGGTATGGGAATGGGAATTGAAATGGAGTGTGATGTGGGTACACAAGTGCATAAGGCGCTACGTAAAAAATAAATTACAATAACAATGAAATGAGTGGCTGCCGAACGGGCAGGAGACCTGCCTCATCGCCTCATCGCCTCATCGCCTTGCGTCACGTTGCCTCCCGCCGCTTGGCAGCGCCTGGTGGCTGCGGGCGGTGCGTCTGTTTCAATTGCAACAGCGCCTCGAGTTGTTTACTGGCAAAACTTTAACCAGAAAAATTACAACATCGCCGCAAATTATCTGCGCCAGTGTCGCAGCTTAAGCAGCAGCAGCAGCAGCAGCAACAAATTGGCATAATTTCAATGTGAAACTTATTCAAAGTCAATTGTTGGCACGCGGCGTGGCAGCAGCAGCAGCAGCAGCAGCGAAAAGCGAGCGAAGGCGCTCTGCCACGCCCCAACACCAAAGCGCTTCAATTGCGCACTCACATTCAGCGACAGCAACAACAACAGATACAAATGAGCATTTGAAACATTTTCATGGAAAACTTTTTCTTTATCCGCGTTCGCTTGCTCGCGTTTTATTTCACTTTTCTTTTCTTTTCTTTTTTTTCTTGTTTTTTTGCTTTTCTTGCTCGATTTTTTTCTCGGCAGCGCGGAAGTCGTAATGAATAATTTTGTTTTCAACTGTTCGGATAGCCCCGACAGCGGCACCAAATCTGAATCCATATACATATATAAATATATATACATATATATGTATTTGTATCTGGTTCGAATCGTTGGCTGCTGGGTTCAGTTTTTGACTTGGTTTGGTTCAACTTTGCTGCGTTGACAACTTGACTCAGTGGCCAAGGCATGCGGCATGCGGCAGGAGGCAGGGATAGGTGGCAGAGGCGTGGCCAGTCGCTGACAAATGCACAGGGATACGCAGAGGGAGGCAGACAAAGCCAGGCAGCTGTAGAGAGTGAGAGGGCGTTAGAGCGTACGTGATGAAATAATTCAAAACAATTGTCTTTAAATCAGATTCCAATTGTGCCAACTTTCAAACAATTTGAAAATCCCAAGATCAATAAAGCTATAAGTGAAGTTCAATTTAAATGCTTAAACTATTATTAATGAAACTTCGTTAAAAATAAAATAAAGATATTTTAGCCCGCTTATATTTGATTTGGACCTTTGACCTCAGATAAACCAATGAGAATCGCATACTAGGGCTCTACTCAAAAAGACAACGCACCTGCTAGCATACAAATAGCCGCTCACACACACACACACACACATACAGAGCTAATGATGATAATAATAAAAAATAATCAAACACAAACGCTCTAAGACTGCAAAGATTCATGCGAATTGCTGAGTAGAATGACACTTGAAGTTGTATAAATTATAGAGACTATAACAAATATACAAACACACACACACACACATACAGCATTCATACATGTATATACATATATCCCATATATACGCACATATCTGCTATAAACTTTTATTGTCATATCGAATACACTAAAACCACTTTTTAGGCTAATCGCATATATTTATGTTGATCATTAAAAATATGTTACGAAATGGCATATATCCATGCATGTATGTATATATGTATATATCAGATATATTATTTAATCCAAAGCCAAATTTCTGTTCCATCACCGGCAACATTTTGTCATCGTAAATGAAAATATAAATAGCTTCCACAGAGAAAATCTTGTTTTTCATTTGAAATAAAAAAGAAACTACAAAAAAGGCATAAAACAAACACAAAAAAAAAAAAGAAAAACAATCTTAAGAGTAAAATCCGCAACACGAAAGCCATGAAAAGTGAAGGAAAAACTTTATGTGAATGCATTGCGTATATGCGACATAAACATGCCCCATAAACAATGGCAGAGTATTAGTGCGAATAATAAAAATAGGTATAAAATTGTTAAAAAATATATTAAACTTATTTAATAGCTACAAATATGATAAGCATTTAATAGACACCAAATAATAATAAATACGAGTAATATATATTAAATGATTAAAATAGATAATAAAAAATTATCAAAACTTGAGCAAGCTGATGCATCTGCAAACTTCGTTGGAACTTAAATATAGTTTTTTATATGTCTAATAAGAATTAAGATATGAAAAATACGATAAATATTTTCCAAACTGTAAGAGCTTTGCAAAGAATATTAATTGTACACCAATGCACATTTAAAACAATAAGCTTTCACAGCGCGTTTTTTATTAATTCATTCATTCATATTTCGGTATACATAAGTCCTTTTCTGCTTAAACATAATCATGTATACACTGGAAATTGATTTGTTTGAAAGTAACAAATATTAACTTAGCCTAACATAGATTCCACACAAATTATATATTATTGTAAATATTACATACTCCATCCAGTATTTGTAAAGTCAAAAACTTGTGGAGAATTGCAAGTATTATCAATCCCCATGTGTATAGAATTTAGACAACAACCTTTGAAAATACGTTAAAGTTACTTAAATAATAATTATAGCTTTATCAACACAATAAAGGTCTTTTAAAGCTGCAAGTTAAAGTAAAAGCTGATTTTTTTTTTTTTATTTTCTTCGAATAGGTTTTTAAAATCATATACGTAAGCTGGATTGTTTGTTTAAGCTTTACCTTAACAGAGCCAAAAATTACTAAACATTGGGCCATTAGGTAGCTTTAATGTGCTTTCAATGCTCTGCAGTTGCTTTTGCAGCAACATTTTAAAGCTCACTCCAAATATATACTTTGCGTATTCCCATTGCTGAGCTTAGAATGCAATACGCTACACTTAAGCTGCTTTTCTGCTTTAAGAAAATCAAATGCCTTTATTGCCTTCAATCATAAGCCTTAAAGGAAAATAAACTATAGTGCTTTACCAAAACCTAATGTGCCTTTAAAGCTTTTATGTGAATCGCGTTTGTTAATCTCTGATGATTTTCTCTTTTTAGCATAGCGCATTCGGCCTTGTGTCTATGGCCGAAACTACTCAAAGAAGAAGGCCAACTTGAGCTGGCGACTTGACCGCATAGTCAAAGCCATTTAAACCAGTTCAACTGCAGAAACGCTTTAGCCTGCAGCCTGAAGCCGGTTAGCCAGGCAGCTAGAGCTCTCTTTGTTGATGCTGTTACACCCATTGATGCAACAGCAGCTGCGTTTCCGTGGCAATAAAAGCGCCAGCTTCCTTTTTGGCCATCACAAACTTGTTTCCAGCATGCATCAACTTCAACTTCAGCTGTATCTGGATCTGGACTAGCTGCCGCTGCTGCTGCTGCTCCTGCTGCTGCTGCTGTTGCTGGTGCGCTGATTTAGTTTTGTCTACCCACTGGCAGGGCAATTGCATAATGCGCTTTCCATGCGGACTCACGCATAGCACTTCCTGACATGTGTGCATGCAGTCAGTGCTCACTGTATTGCTGCCATTGGGTGAGCTAATTAGTTGTCAGGCAGATAGACAGAGAAAGAGAGAGAGAGAGAGAGACAGACAGACAGGAGACAGGCAGCCAGCCAAATAACCGCCTTTTTTGGACAACTCGTATATATGTATGTAGTTTTATGGCCAGCGAATAAAAAAACCAAACTATTTATCATGAAATTCCATTTGGTGATTATGAAATGACATTAAATATAATGACAAGCCAAACATTTGCGCAATTCGATTTTCGCAACTGCAAGCGCCCCTCATTGTAATTATGCGACGAGTTCATGCGAATTTTCACAACACATTTCGATTCGTAATTCTCGGCAAATTGTCAAACGTATTCAAATATATGTATCTATGATGGGTTTGTTCTACTTTTCGTTATAATTTGATACTTTTGACAATGGCGCTCAATGCAAAATTCACTGTTTTCACTCTTTCTAGTCGCTTCTCTACGTTCGCTGGAAACTATAACGATCCTGTCTGATTAGCCACAGTATGCCCGTCCTGCTCTCACTCAGCCACAGTCGAAGCTCTGGGCTACATTCAGTTGAACAGCTAGTGCTGTTTCGTTCTCTCACTGAGTGACAATTAGAGGATATAAAATACAATTGAGTATCGCTTAGCTGAGACGCAAACCTACTCGCATATTTTTATAACAAACAGTGTGTCAATTATGTCTTCGTACAGCAGCCACTCTGTGGGAGCGAATAGAACTCAATTAACTCAATAAATATTTATTTTTTTAAAGCAAGAAAAAGAAAAATATATTAAATACTAATTAAATATTTTTATTTTGCTAAATACAAATAATATATACATATTAGTATATTAGTACTGCAATAGGTATCTCCTAGTCGCGCACTTTCGACTACAGCACATAAAATTATACAAAATTATAATATTACAGCATTACAGTATTTAATTTATTTATAATGAGACAAGTTCATGGAGGAATTGTCAGCGATTATAGAAATATACATATATATATAAATGAATATACACATTTTAAAAACATACATTTGAGAATATCCGATTTGCTATATTATAATCATTGCATATTTTGCATAATTTAAATTTGTTTGACATTTGACTGTCCTAATTTGTGCTACTGACTCATAATACTAAATTCGGCAGCAAACAGCGATTCTAGTTCATATGATTACTCTAATTAATTTAATGCATACCAATTGAGCAATTTCTGGCATCAGTCAGCGCTCTTTGGAAAGGTCGTAGAGCCTGCTTGAAGCACTTCTCCTACTTACTAGCTCAAGGAACAACTAGTACCAGGAATTGTCTTTCATCTTATTCTATATATAAGTAGTGCTGCTCGACTCCTGCAAAGCAACTGTTGCCAGCTAACGAGTGCTTTGCATGCAACAGAGCGCTGCTCATACTCAATTTACTCGTTTCTGCTGAGATGCTAAACTGGGCCAGCAAATGCAGCGCGTTGACAATTGCAAGCACAAACAAGCCAGAGGTGCACTCTAGTCGCAAATGGGGCATGCTCGACTAGTAGACACTGTGCAGACAGCTTTTAATAGGCATAGATTTGGTTGAATCAAATGCACTGAGATGCACTGTGAAACGGAACTTTATAGACTTAACGGTAATGACTAGCCATTGAAATCGATAATTATCGATTTAGTGATGATATCTGCATACAAATATATCTTAATGTCTTCTTTGACGACTTACACAGCGAAATATTAGTTGTGATTAGTAATAATCACACTTAAAATACCGAATCGATAATTATCGATTGATAACCATATGGAAAACCATGCACAAATTGATCGTTGTAATCACAATCTCTTAATGCTTCTTCTTTAACCCGAACCAAAAGCTCTGACAATACTCGAGGTTTTCTGAAATTACTCAAAATGCCAAATCGATAAATATCGATTTTAAATGATATGGAAATCAGCAGATAAATCATGGTTCTTCTTTGACCTCTTTGACAATTAGCTCTGCTATTAGTGGAATAATCTTACTATATATACCTAAAATACCGAATCGATAAATATCATGCTGAGTAATATAGACATCATAATAGCTCTATGTACTCTGCCCTGAAGCCAAGAAACTCCAACTTTGTTCCTATGCGTGCAGAGTATGACAGGCAAACAGCAACTCCAGAGAAATACAATGAGGGGGAGGGCGGCGGGTAGGTAGGCAACGTGAGAGAACTGCTATTGTAGCTCTTTCTAAATCCTCTTTGTTTTTTTTATTTCCTTTATATGTGGAACAGCAAATTAAACTGTGTCGCTTGAGTCATAAACAGGCGCTGCTGACTCGTCAGCAGAACGAGCCGCAGCTGCTGTCGTTAAAGGATTTCTGTTCCCTTTCCGTAAGTGTGTGTGGCTGTGTGTGTGTGGGTGGGTGTGGTTTTTTTGCATTTGAGTCAACGTTTGCACGGCTAATTATAACTGTTTTACACCGGTGCTTGGCCACTAACAAGAACAACAATAACAATTAGGGTCGATCGAGGCCAGAGGCGCAGAGGCACAACCATCTGATCCTTGGAACAGCTTTAAGCTTGCCGCACATAATCTATGTGTGTGTGTGTGTGTGTTTGTGAGTGTGTGTGTGACTGTAAATTGGGGCTTTCATTTGATATAACGTAGGCATTATGGACATTCATTGTTGCTGTTGTTGCTGCTGTTGTTGCTGTTGCTGCTGTTGCTGCCAGCATTGGGAGTCACTGTTAAGTTTTACTGAAAGCCACTTGAATTTATTAGGAACACTCATAAAGTCATTGCTGCTCTTGCTCTGGCTGTTGCCGCTGCTCTTCCTCTTCCTCGAACTGTTGCTGCTGCTGTTGGCCAACAACAGCTAGCTGGCTCTGCTGTGGGTCGCTGGGCTGGTGAGGATGGTGAGGATGGTGAGGAATGTGCTCAGCTGTTTTTATAGTGCCAAACTCCTAATGGATGTCAAATTTGCCAAGCGCTTGTGTAACAGCAATGCGATGTGCCGAAAGTGAAAGGCAGCAGCGGAGCTGAATAGCAACCAGTAGATACCCTGTAAACAGAGTCTCATGTGTTAATGCTGAAGAGAGAGAGAGAGAGAGAGAGCGAGAGAGAGAGAGAGAGAGAGAAGGAGAGAAGGAGAGAGAGAAAGAGAAAGAGAAGGGGAAAGAAAAAGAAAAAGAGAAAGAGAAAGAGAAAGAGAAAGAGAAAGAGAAAGAGAAAGAGAAAGAGAAAGAGAAAGAGAAAGAGAAAGAGAAGGGGAAAGAGAAAGAGAAAGAGAAAGAGAAAGAGAAAGAGAAAGAGAAAGAGAAAGAGAAAGAGAAAGAGAAAGAGAAAGAAAAAGAGAAAGAGAAAGAGAAAGAGAAAGAGAAAGAGAAAGAGAAAGAGAAAGAGAAAGAGAAAGAGAAAGAGAAAGAGAAAGAGAAAGAGAAAGAGAAAGAGAAAGAAAAAGAGAAAGAGAAAGAGAAAGAGAAAGAGAAAAATATACCTCGCTCCGTTACTCATTTCAATTTACAGGGTATATGGAAAGAGTCAACAGAACAAAAAACAACTAATTTAATTGATGAAAATATGGAAAATTGCGAAAAGACGAAAATACTTGAAATGCATTTGCTGTGCTCAAGCGTCACTCGAGCAGCTCAAAAAGTCTGTAGCACATGACGTTGCCCTGTTCTCCATGGTCAATTAGCTGGAGAGAAAAAGATTAAAAGCTAAGTTCACCTATGCTCCCCGGTCAGTTGAGGCAAATGCACTTTATGCCGTTGCTGCTGGCTTCAGGCTGACTTCGGCAGCAGCTCCCACAATCTTGACTTTGGTCTACCCTATTTGCAGCGCATAACAGCTGGGCTGATTCAGAGTTCGTAGGCTCCCAAAAAAGAGGGCGCTGTTGCCACTCTGATGTCCTTCAAGTTCCATTTACCTAACTCAATCTCAGTGAAGTCAATTCAGTTGGTTTGCTTTGTTTGCAGTGTATTCGAGTCTGTGCTTCATGTTTACTCTAGCTAAGCAAGACTCTGCGAAACTCTAACAAATGAAGGAACAAGAACGTTGCAGTCGGGCGCTACTGACTGCGGAATACACGGCAGAAACACAGCTAGATTTATTTTCTGATTAGCCACATCCCCACAATTGGCGTATTTATATCCGCCATATGAACTCAAGCTATTGCCTTCAAATAATATATCCATTTCACCTGACATATCTTGAATGAATAGGTTGATAGGATAACTTGATTGAATATCTTACTTGGAATATCTTGAATTAAGATGTGATATGAAATTGTTGAGTGAATATTTTGATTGGATATCTTGAATGAAGTTATTGATTAAATATCTAGAATATTGTTTTCTTATATAATAGAATCTCTTTTTGAATAGCTGAAATGAAGATCTGGAATGAGGATATTGAATGCAAATCTTAAGTGAATATCTTGATTGAATAATGATTTGAATTGAGTGTCTTGAGTGAATATCTTGAGTGAATAACTTAAATGAATATCTTGTTGCTGTCATTTCCAAGTTCCGTTTGCTTCCCCTACGATTCTTCCGCACTGCCGCCTCCTGCGCTCAAGGCTCGCACATTCAGTTAACTAACTCGCCCTTTCCCGGTCTCCCGTTTCTACTTTATTAAACAGTCACATGTCCTCCATATTCCACAGATTAGCATAGCTTAGAGTGCCTTTAGTACAGCTATTGATTAAAATTCTTGTAAATAAAAAAGAACATAAAAGGCAACAACATACACCTAAACAGGCTAATTAAAGTGGAAATGCCGCGCCTGGATCGTGGCGCTCCTTTGCGTATATGGATTAATAAATATAAACTGAGCACGCAATAAATTCCAATGCAAATATGAAGCACAAGCTCATAAACTAGAAGCAGATGTTAATGGCAAGAGCAGGAGTGAGAGGGAGGGAGAGAGAGAGAGCCAGGGGCGAAACAAAGAATGTGCAAAGAAAATGGAACGGCAGCGGCAGCGGCAGCGGCAGCGGCAGCGGCAGCAGCTGGTGGCAGGAACAGTGCCACGACACGGATGCTGCTGCTGCACAAAGAATGACAGCAACACGGCCTGCAACAGACAGAAAGACAAGCAGGAGGGGTAGATGGGCAGCGTCATGGACATGGTCGTGGACAAAGCAAACTAGATGCAGCTTGAGGCAGCTACAGCGCTGCCCGCTTCACGCGGCCCTCTGCCCGCCGCCCCCTGCCGACTGTCGGTTGACCAAGGCAAGTTTTCATAATGTTTGTTGTTGCCGCTGTTAAGTAGAATTTGCATTTTGCGGCAGCAAAGTGAAAAACGAGAAAACTCAGAAAGCCCCGCCGCCAGCGACAGCTAATTGGTAGCAATTGCTGTTGCACTTGATGCTCCAGGCAAGGCAGCAACAACAGCAGCAGCAGCAGCAGCAGCAGCAGCAGCAGCAACAACAGCTCATAGCTTATGGCTCACAGGCGCCTCACAATGGCCAAGGCCAACTAATTATAAGCACTCGATTATGGTCGCGATTATGCAGCAAATGAAAACAAATCCCCCGAAACGAATGCGAAAACTCCAGCGAAAATGAAATGAAAACAAACGGCTGAATAAACGCTCTTATTGTTCAGGTGCTTGCACCCATGTGGCAAGCTGCGAGCTGCAAGCAGCAAGTTGAGTGTTGCATGTTGCATGCTGCATGCTGCATGTTGCCCACCTGGCTGCCTGCCACTGCCTATAAAATGCGCTGCAGCCGCACTGCCAATTTCACTCTCACTTTGTTAGCTAACCACGAGCCAGCAGCGAGTCGCGCTTACGCCGCGTATACGTAATATATTTAATTGCGCGCGTCGCACGCCTAGCATATCGCATATCGAAACCTAAATCCGTCTCTAATACAGTGTGAATACATACATATATATCTATATCTAGATATATATATATAACTCCATGTGAATTTTTTGTGTTTGTTTTGTTTGTTTGCTTTTCTTTTTTTTTTTCTTTTGGCAATACATTTAAAATATATTAAATAAACAAAGCGTTGGCAAACAATGTTGTTTTTAAAGGTGAATACAAAAATGTCTACAAAAAATTAGAAGAAGAAGAAGCAGAGAGCGCAAAAAACAGCAAATATTATAATAAACCGCAACATTGTTTGCTTCCATAATTGATTGCAATTTTTGCGCTGATTAACATGTGATTTAGTTGATCAAAAAGAGTTAAATATTAAAAAAAAAAAACAGTATATATATATATATATATATATATATATATATATATATATATATATATATATATATATATATATATATATATATTTATTTATTTATTCAATGTGCTCAAATTTGATTTTAGCCTTGTGCCTGAATGCTTAAATGCTTTATAATTCTATTATTTATGGCGCAATCAGAAATTATAAAAGAAATCATTTAATAAATATATATATATATATATATATATATATATATATATATAGAAAGTTACAAATATATATTTTTACTCTTAATTAGCTTTCATCCATAGCAAATTAATTGAATATTTAATGAGTCGAACATTTCATGCCTCACGCACCGAAAAACTAGAACTTAAACGCAATTTCATGGAAGAAGAAGCACATAGGTCTATCATAGCTGCTATAGAAGCAATTTAATCAGTATATATAGATAGAATGATAGATAAATAAGTGATTATTGAAATCTTCTGCCAAAGCAATCTGACAAAGATACTCAATATAGATAGATAAATAATTAGATTGATAGATAATTTAGTATTGATCAATAATAATTCGATAAGTTAGATTGATAGATTTATATATAATGAGAGCTCAAGAGGGGCAGCAATATCTGGAAATTCAATACATTATTAATTAGAACTTTTTGACTTACTGTAGATCTTCGATTGATTAATCTAATATATGAGCCTTAAAGTATTGGCTGCTCTTTTACAGTTACACATGAATGATCATAAAATTGAGAATTGAATAGAAAATTCGATGACATATAAATATATATATATATATATATATTTTTAATATTTTTCTAAATAGAAAATTCGTTGACATTTATTTATTTTTTTTTTTTTTTAATAGCTTAGAAAATTATAAAGTTTGATGACATTTCTTTATTTATTTAAGATTTTTAATTAATTTTCTTATAAGAAATTTTACTGTATAATTTATGTGCAATTATAATTATGATTATATTATGTAAGCTGCAAAACAAATTTTTACACAATTTTCGCAGAATATAACATTTTATATGATTTATATATAGCCACTAATCATATATCGGAAGCATTTTTTTATAAATTTCGTGGAGTAAACTCTTCGATTTCCAGATCTCTGCTAATTTTAGTCATATTACCATAAAGAGTAAACTTGGTTCGGGGAAGTGAACGTCGAGAGTGAACGTGGCTCAAGGCAGCTCTGCCCGTGGGATCCACTCTGAAGGACTTTCATGAAATCGCAGCTCTGCCTTCAGTGTGGTTCGTGGTAGCCACTCTGAAGGAGTTCCATGAAGTGGGATGAAAGCATTAGTTTGATAAACCAATTTTGAAGCTTTAGCTGTTGAATGAGTTGTCATATAAAGCAGCATGGCCAGCTCAGATTGCTTCCTGTTGATTCATGCAAAATATTTGACAAACATGCAGATATTGTCCATGCACATTTGTGATGTGCCTACGCTTCGGGCACTTCCTAAAGCTTACAGGTTTATGGTCGGACATTTTAGTAACTTGCAGCTATATATTTACGGAGTCCGGTATACACCATTCCAAATGAATGTCAAATATTTTAGCTTGAGCTGTGGACGCATTTGCCTCCGCCCAGTTGGCTCTGCTTCAATCATTGGCCCAAATGTGATGTCAATTGACTGATGAATTGTTTTGCCTAATGAAATATCCGCATGGCTGTAGCTGAATCTGTCGCAAGCTGATTTACGCTCACAGCTTGCAGTTGGCCATAAAGTTCAGCTGTTGGACAGGTCGACGTGGAAACTTGGCTCAAACATTGTTGAAAACTAATTACGGTTATAGCTGCTAAACATTTTCAACTACGATCAGGTTCGCTGGCACGTGGCAGACATTAAGCTATGTGTGTGTGTGTGTGTGTGTGTGTGTGGCAACATAATTAATAGTTTTTAATTATGTTGCACAGTGCAATTATGGTTGTAATTGTAGCCACAGCAAGTGCAGCAACTACAATTTGTTTAATCGTGTGCGCTGTCGCAATTCAAATAATAATTCAAGATTTAATAAAATTATTGTATGAATTGTAATAAAATGGAAACGTGTGCAACATGGAATCAAGTGTTTGCCCCGCCTCCCGCTCTCCGCCAAACGTGCATTAAAATCCGATTAAAACTGTCATTTGGAAATTATTAATAATTTTCAAATTAAATATGAATTCAAATTGATCTCTATCTCTTTCTCTCTCTCTCCCTCTCTCTCTCTCTCTCTCTCTCTCTCTCTCTCTCTCTCTCTCTCTCTCTCTATCTCTCCCTCTGCCAGCTTGCCGTGTGTGGCCTGTGCTGCTTCCTGCTTGGCCAGGCCGCCGAGCTGGAGACGAAGCCAGCGGCTGAGCAGGCCCAGGCTGAAGCCGTTGCCACCACAAAGCTAACGCCCAGCGTCGAGGAGCCAAAGAGCAAGACGGAGAAACGCGACTCATCGGATCAGACAGGTGAGTGAAGATTCTAATGAGAGTGGGCTTATAGGGTATATTGGTTTTGTGGAAATGTAGGTAACAGGTAGACAGATAAATGTATATATACGCATGATCAAGACGACGAGCTGTCTTGGGCGTATGTTGTATGATAAATATACAAGTTTGGAATACTTTGGATCTTGAATACCACAAATTCCAAATAGTTGAGAACTGTATTTTAGCAAGCATAGAACGCTCTGAAAATTTGAATCGAAAATTCCAACTAGATCAAAAGTTATGCAGCAATAAGTTTCCCATAGTAAAGCCCTTAAGCGCAGCCCAGAGTGTGTGTTTGTGTGTGTGTATGTGATTGCTTGCTAAATATGTCGAGTGAATATCGCTCAGGGTATCTCCTAGTCGAGCATCCTTCTCACTTCTTTACAATTAAATCAAGTTTTCTCTGAATTAATTTTCTTAACTTTTACTTAATTTGCAGATTCCGTTTACACAAGCAAAGCAGCCAAAGAGACGGCCTTCCGACCCATCTACCCATCGACCGCCTACTACGAGGCCGCCGAGAATGGACCCATCTTTGAGCCGACGACGGTGCGCTACACGGCAGCGGATGCAGCCCCACAGGTATGCAGCAGCAGCAGCAGCAGCAGCAGCAGCAGCAACTGCATTTAATTAACTCACTTCTTGCAGAGCTACTACGATAAACCGGGCATACGGTATGTGCCGCCCTCAGCAGTGGAGCAGAAGGCTGGCCTGCCAGGTCCCCTGCAATTTGCACCACAGCAACAACAGCAGCAGCAGCAGCAGCAGCACATTCCGCATCGATTTAGATTCGCTGTGCCGGCACAAGTGGAACTGTATCAGCGAGCAGTGAATGCCAAATCGCCGCAGAGTCAAAGCTACAGCTATGTGGAGGCCGAGCCGAGCATTTATGAACGCGCTGGCTCGCAGCAATATCAATATGGAGCAACCGCTGCACCGCAGCAACATCTACAGTTGCCGGGGCATCGCATACAGTACATTATCGCCATACCGCTCTCATATATGCGCCAGCTGCAGCAGCAACTGAGCGCCGGCCTCCTGCCAACGGTGCCCAGTACTGCCGCGAGCAGCAGTAGCAGCAGCACTACCACCACCAGCACCACCAGCACAGCAGCACCAACAGCAACAGTTGCCTCAGCCGCCAGCCAGCCCATTATGCAACTACTCGGCCCGTTGGCACGCGACCATCAAGGCATCTACCGGCCGTACTATCAATCGGACCTAGTTAGTGCGCCCTCGGCTGTGCCCACCCCAATTGCTGCCTACGGGCAGCATTATTTACAGATACCAGCGAACGTATTGCTGGCTGCCGCACAACAACTCCAGCAGCAACAACAGCAGCAGCAGCAGCAACACCAATTGCAAACTGTTTATCCAAAGGTGGCGCCCACATCTGCTGCTGCCCTCTATCAGCCTCTCATTTATCAGCAGCCAAAGCTGGGACCCATCCAGCATCAGGTCCAGCCTCCGACCCAGCCCCAGCCCCAGCCCCAGCCCCAGCTGCACCTGCAGCGCATCTACCAGCAGACCCCAGCGACCTATGTCGAGCAGCCGACGGGTCAGCAGAACGCGTTGTATGGTAGGTAAACAAATCTCGAGAACGGTGCTTGACTCGTCCGTCTGTCCGTATGCATGAGCCGGGAATGATTGGCATACACCAATATCGATAATAGTCGATATATCGACTTGTCTCTTATTCACGAGATAAAGACGTTTCAGAGATGAATCCTCAGCTTATGAATAAACTGATTTTGATATTAATGTTTCTTGATAGCTCAGTTTATGTTCCTAGCATCGATAATAATCGATATTTTGATTTGGTTTTAAAGACATAGCTTGAATATCATAGAAGCTAAAGGCGATTCGGAGATGAGTCCACAGATGAAGAATAATTTTGATTAGGTTCTTGTTGACGTATACAGTGCAAATCTACACTTTTATCGATAACGCAGTCCATATTCCTAGTATCGATGATAATCGATATTTAAATTTGCTTCGGCAGGCATGAGTAAATGATCATAAGACTTAAAGAGGTTTCCCAGGTGAGTCTACAGATGAAGCATATTTCGGATTTTGGATGCCTCCCCACAGCTCCCTTGAAATACGTGTAACCCATTCAAAACATCCTGAATTCAGCTTCTAAACGTATGAAAATAGTCAAAAAATTCAAATCAATTCGCTTTGACCTGATATGACCTGCTTTAATTTGAGTATCTCAGGATATGTACTACAGGCCTGGGCACTCGAGATGTAGCCTACACATACGTAATATATCCCCATGTGAGAGGAAGCCCCGCTACGTAAAGACTCTATTTTGCTGATGCACTTTAAACTGATTCCATATTCCTTTTCGGAAGCATTTGTATCCCAGCTGGGCGTGACAGTGGTTCGTCTCATGAAATCCGCTTATCGCATTACAATTGTCCCACAGCCTTCTATTGGGCTCTGGGGGCAATATGTCGCCGGTGCATGGAGCTGGCTAACAGTACATAAATCCCATAGAGCCAAGCCACAGCGTTTGTGTTTCTGCTTGTGTTTGTGGTGTCATACAGCGTCGAAATGAGACAAAGTCGAAAACTAAACAGCGAACTGCACACATGTTGCTGGTGGGCAGCAACATCGACAACGGCAACGGCAATTAGAGTGAATCGCATGCAGCGCTGAGCGCGAATTGCCTTTGGCAGCGATGCTGATGATGAGCCAATGACAACTGCAGCGTGAAACTGATGGCTGGATAACATTTTCTACAATTTTTCTTTTTTTTTTAGCATATCCGCTGCAGCAGCAACACCAGCAGCAGCAGCAGCAGCAGGCGCGACTATTGCGGCTAGGGCTTAAGCAGGCGGAGCAGCAGCATAAATATGCATCGGTGCCATCAGTAGCTAGTCCATCAGCCACAGCGCCAGCGACAACAGCACCAACAGCAACAACAACTTCCACATTGGTGCTGCCCACGCCAGCAGCACTGCACGGCCAACATCATCAGCATCAGTCATTACCCATCGTCCACTACAATCCAATTTATGTGCAGGCGCCAGCCGAGCAGCAACATCATCAGCAGCAGCAGCAGTTGCAACAGCAACATCAATTTGCAATATTGCCGCGCTTTAGCAATAATAACCCGAAGGCGACATACAATCTGGGACATGAATCAACGCCACCAATTCATGTAGTCCGATTGACAGCCGCGAACGCATTAGGACACCAGCAGCCACAGCCGCTACACCAATACCAACACTATCAGCCAATGCTGCAACACCAACAGCAGCAGCCACAATTCTATCAGAGCCATGCTGGGTCCTTGGCCGGCTTTGCCGAGGAGCAACAGCCGCTGCAGCAGCAGCAGCACTCGGGGAGTCCTGCTGTAATTCCATATTTTAGCCATCCGGGCGCCGTGCATTATGGCACGCATTTGTATCATCCGGCAGCTGCAGTCAGCACAAAGCAACAGCACCAACAGCAACAGCACCAACAGCAACAGCAGCAACAGCGACTGGCAGCAGCGCCAACCGCAACAAGTGGAAGGCTGGCAGGTGACAATGGCGCAGGTGCTGCTGCCATTAAACAGACGTCAGCCGCTGCGAACATTGTGAAATATCCCTAAGCGCTGAGCCAGACGACATCAAAGGCAACAGCAGGAGCAGCAGCAGCAGCAACAGCAGCAATCATTGCTGCAGCTACTCATTTACGGCAGTCTATGTGCATGTGTGTATGTGTATGTGTGTTTATCTAGGTGTAAGTTTGGCTTCACATTTCTTTTGAAACCTTTTCAAGAACCTTTTCTCTGCATATGTTGCTGCTGTCTGTGAATTATTTTGCATAATCTTTCAGCCACATAGATTTTAATATTATAATTTTTTTTTGTTTTTTTTTTTAATGTTTTATTGGTGCTGTGCTGCATAAAGATTAATTATCAATAAAAAATGTATTTTTTACATTCCTGAATCTCTCGAAATTCTGCCAACTATCGCTGTGGTTTTCTGTGTAAATATTTTTAATTTCAAATATATACCCAATATGTTTATATATAATATATGCAATGTGTGTTTCATTTATGTAGATATTACCGTGTATACATAAATATATATACATATATATACATACATATGCATGTTATATGTATGTACATATATATGAATTGCTCTTTTACATTTTTAATTGGTGAAATTAGAGTACTCAATGCTTAATCGGTTTTGTATGCTGAACTCGATTGCCTTATTTGCAGCCGATTTCATCCATTTACACGGCTGTCACCTGTTTCCAGTTGTTTCCACATACAAATATGATTTAGCAACTACATTAATATTCCTTGTGTCTTCATTGAGTGCTTTCTGCTAGCTAAGAGCTATTCGACTCTCCATTTCACTCACCTGTGAGTGAATTCTCATAAATAACATTTTGAGTGCAATCAGCAACCAATACAAGCAAGATAAATAAGAACTGCAACTCTGCTCATAGGAGATACCACTCCAACACATGGCAGCATACATATGTAGCTTGCTAATAATTTGCCGTTTCTTCGTTTTCCACTCACACACTGCGAGCGCCATTTGCATCGACTGTTTCACGAGCTCGTTCCCGATCGGTTAGCAATCGTTTTTGTTGTTGTTTGTTTTTGCTCCGATTGCTCCCCAACCATTGGGTTGAGTGAAATTAGGCGAGAGTGTTTGTGTATTGGTATGTATGCGATTGTTTTATTCGCTAAGCATATCTGTTGCGTACGTCCATTGAGCACGGACATGCGAATGTGAGTGGGAGTGTGAAGAGAGTTTGCAGTGACTTAATGAGTTATTTTCGAACAACTCCGAACGTTAATCATACATACACATGTATCTCTCCCTAAACGATGTTCGTTAAAAGAGCGTCATCACACGAGCAGTTCAACTCAAGGCGCTCAATGGAAAACAAAAGCGAAAAGAAGCATAGTCTTTTGCTTTGGAGCGAGTGAGAGTGAGAGTGAGAGTGAGAGTGAGAGTAATATTTGAGCGTAAGCAATCAAATACTCAACTCTCATTTGCAAGTTAGGATTTATAGCTCTGCTGCCTTATGATATATGTATGCAGATATGCACATATATGTATGTATGTTAAGCTCAATTGCATCCAGATTTTTCTAGCAAATAATACAACAAATTGAGATGCAGTTTTGACCATGACTCCTCAATATCCAAATACTCAATATAAAACATGCAGAGATTCATACACATACACTTACATATACATATAATTAATGTATCAAGTTATAGTGGAAATGATTTAATATACATATATAATATATAATATACGGCTATATAGTGGCCCGTTGGCCATTTTAATAACACTGATAATTTACGGGCGCAATGACAAATCGTAAATCGCATATCCATTAATCGACTTATGCGGGCTTTGATTGGGGGCTGTTGGTGTCGGCGTGTCTCGTTGCCGTTTAATTGAAAACATTTCTGCAAATATGATTAAGCTGAATGCAAAAGCTCTGATTTGGCCATAAGCGGGATGTCAACTGCAGCAGCAGCAGCAGCAGCAGCAGCAGGAGCAGCGTGCGGCATCAATTAAAATTGTTGCATTTAATGAGCAGCGATTGAGAGAACTAAAGCAGATGACAGCATGCGGTGCTATTCGCGTCTTTTTTTGTTAATATCCTGTAAATTCATTTAATAATGAGCAGCAGGATTATGTAATAAGCGCTTCAAAAGTCCATGGCCGATGGGGCCATCCCACGCTGGCGACGCTTCAGTGTCAAAGGCTCATAAAAGTCACAGACCCGCAAATCCGTTGACATGCACACAACAACAACAACAACAACGACAACGACAACAACGACAACAAACAACAAAAAATGAGCAAAGATAAAAAGGCTAAAAAGGATAGTTATCTCCGCTTGGCCACCGAACCAGACACACGGCTATTATCTGCATGCATTTTATGAAAATCACTTTAAAAACAAAATAAAAATCAAATTAAATTCGCTGTTAATTGCTTGGCAGACTTGGCAGACTGCTGAATACACTGCTCGAATTTTCAACTAAGTTTAAATGAGCTACTAAATGGCATAGTATGAGTCTAGTTTAAGCTATACTATATAGAAAATATTGGAAAATTTGATTCCCGTCAACAATGGTCAACAAAGCTAAGCCGCAATTCTATAAAAGATCGAGGAATTGAGTGAGAGGCGCGATAGATTGAGGAAGAGAGTAATATGCAGATAAAATGTTTGCTTTCTTTTTACATTAAAAGCCACTAAGTTTTGATGAACCATTCATATTATGTATATATCCTACATCCCTGATGTAGACTAGGTTTATGTAATATTATCAAAGTTCCAATTAAAAATACTAAAAACAAATATACATTTTACTTGAAATTTTATTTATGGTAAGTGCTCAAACCCAATACAAATTCGTTTTTTATCGTTTCAAAATGATATCAAGATCTCAGCTTTTTAGCAGGAGAGCAGAAGGTATCAAGTGGAGAATCTTTGTGAATATGATCTTGCTGATTATCCACAATTATTATTATTATGCGCAAGAGTCTTACTGTAGTGAATAAGATCTGCTCTGAAGATCATCGGCCAAAATATAGTTTGATCAATAATCATGTCTTTGCCATGATATCATGAAGTAGCTTAGCTGCATATTCTTTATTTTACGAATAGATTTATTGGAGAGAGCGTTTATTCATAACGAACTTTAAACAGGAGACATTGAGTCCTCAAATTAAATTGAAGAAGAATTTTATGCCCGCTCATAAAATAAAAAAACACACAAAAGTGCAGAATTTTACCATCAGCAAGCCAAAGTTTATGCCAAGCCGAGTCAGGCCTAGTGTGTATACATATATATACATGTATGTATATACATATATATGTATATATAAATGTCCTTTGCCCATTCACATGACACTTTCATAATTATATTATCAACGGCTAGCGCGCATACGCCGCGTTGCTGCCGGCAACGGCATAAGATAAACAACTTCCGCTGGACGCCATTGGGTGACACTTGCATAAAATGCGCATATCCGGTGGCAGCTGAATATGAAAATGGCGGCACGCACGCATTCAGCAGAGCCCTCCATGGCCTCCCTCCATGGCGATACGGAAGGCCGCCAGTCGCTGGCCATATTGGGTGAGCATTCGGTTCAATGGCTTCGCATGCACAGCAACTGACTCGATGGGGAATATGGGAAAAACGGCCATTAGATGTGACATGAGAACAGGTTGAATATATATATATATATATATATATATATATATATATATATATATATATATATATATGTGTGTGTGTATATATATATCTCAGTTGAATAGTAGCTCGAGTGTCATTTGCGCTGCTACAGTAGAAGGTATCCTCTAGTCGGTAGGACTCCTACTTATTTAACAGTGCGTGCCAATTATTTTAAATAATATAAAGCCTTGCCGTGCGACTCTGTGTGTGTGCGAGTGTCCTACGGTATTCGCGGCGCTTTGCTGCTTATATATGCTGCCTATATATATGTATGTATATGCATGTATATATTTAATTCTTCGATTTGGCTTCATTCAACAGCGTGAACATAGTATAGGCTCCCTTGATAACCTAAAAAAAAAATTAATAAAAACCAGGTCAACGATTTAAACGAAAAAGTGTTAGATATATTATAATATCTAGTTTTTCCATATCATAATTGATTTGGTCTGTTAAAGTATATGTAGCAGGCCGAAGGAAACGTATCTGATTCAACATTCTAGTCTGCCCATGTTTCTCCATGTATACATCCATTTGTTAGTCCGTCCATCCGTCAGTCCGCCCATCTGTCGTTCCGCATAACAACCAGTCCGACCGTTTATCCTTCCAAGAGCTGATAAGATCGTCTTTCCGTTCGACTGTCAAACCATTCACACATATGTTACACCGTCCATCCGTTGAGAGGTCCGCCCATCAATCCGTCCAACCGTCTATTCGTCCAACCCATCCGTCCTACTATCAGTCCGTCCATATGCCTCTTCATCCGTCTGTCTTTTCATCCGTCTTTCTATTCGTTCGTCTGTCCACTTAGATGTTTGCCCATCTGTCAGTCCGCCGGGAACCCAGTCTGACCATCTATCGACTCTCCTCGTCCGATCATATGTCCGTCCGTCCGTTTGTTCATCCATCTGTTCGTCTATCTGTCCGTCTATCTGTCCGTCTATCTTTTCGTCCATCTGATCGTAAGTCAGTCTGCTCATATGCTCGCTCATCTGTCAGTCTGTCCGTCTATCCTTCCGTCTGCTCTTTCGTGTTCCTGTTTGTATGTATGTGTTTTCGCCCGGCTGCGTGTACATGCGTCTATCTGTTTAAAGGTTCCGTCGGTACGACAGTTTCCTACGAAGTACAGTGAATCTCACAGCCCCTCTACCCGCATACAGTAAACTTTACCTACCGAGAACAGCGTTGTCATGCGCACAGGCAATATATTGCCGGCCACAATGCAAATGGGGCGCTGCGAGCGCATTAGCATGAACACCAGGGTACGTCGAAAAGAGACCGTCTGATTGATCCAGTTGGTGTCATAGATCGCAATGGCTATCTGTTCGCCCTCGTGGGTGACTTGCTCGGAGGCATAGCAGATGACGAGCGTTTCAATAATGATGCTCGTTAGCATGAAGAACAGATGCAATATTCGCAAGAAGTTCATCTCAATGTAGATGACGATAAACGTGAGGCTGCACAGGGAGGTGGCCGTACAAACGAACTGAATGATGCAGGCGCTCGACAAGGAGGTGGTCAAGATCTTCAACAATCTGCAGGTAAATAAATGAATGAATGAGAAAGAAAAAAAAAAAATATATATATATATATATATATGTATTTATATACTGCAATATAGTCTGATGATCCTGGATGCATGCGAGCAGCTGCTGATGCGTCTGCTGCTGGCTCAGAGCATTGTGGCCCAGCTTGGTGATGCGTAGGGCCAGCGCCTTGCAGTGTGCAGCGACCATGACGAGATAGACTAGCGGATAGGTATCGTTGCTTGCGGACATTAATGCCAGGATAAATACGCTCACACACTGGACTGCGAAGGTTAGTACGTAAATGCCCTGGGATTCCTGGAAATCCCACGGCGTCCATGTCGGAAACGGCAATTGCCGTCCGGGTGAATAGACCGCAAAGCAAATGCCACTGGCAATGACCGCCATGAAGAGTCTCAAGACATACAGACAGATCTTCTGCGACTCGTCGATCTTATCGCGTATGACTTGACGTTCCGGCGTCGACTGTAGGCGTCCATCGAGCTGCCCCATGATGCCCTGCAGCTCCAGCAAATAGCCACGCACCCGAATCACATTGATCAGCTTCATCTGCTGCACAACGATGATGACGGTCAGATAGAAAGTCTCGCAGAATTCGGTCAGTGAGTGACTGTGGAGGCATTCTATGTAGAACGATAACGGCACACAGATCACGGGTACTACATTGACCACAATGCTCAAGGCGCTGTAGTGGCGTGACCAAAACGAGTTCCCTGTTGGCGGATGGAGGCCAATGAAGCGCCAGAAGTACCATTGATACTGAAAGGCCCGCGTCGAGTCTACCTCAGTCAACATCTTGTCTGCTATTGCACTCTGCTCTGGGCAGGTCCTGGACTATCTTTATAGCCGATCCGAATTCGAGTCAGCATTGCTGTTGATTTATGCAAATTGCCTGGAAATTGGCTGGCAGTTTTAATGGCCAACACCCTAGCTGTTCCTTCCACCTTCCCTTCCCGCCTGCTCAACTTGTCGCCATTGAAGTCCTCTGTCAGCTAGTTAATACAATCCATTGATGGCCACACTTTAAGTGCGCCCGATATCTATTTTAGTTCCTTTCATTTTCTATGGCTCACAAATTATCCATAAACGCATTCGTGGACTTTATTTAATTATTTATACCAATTGTCTATTATAATGCAAATGTTCTGCCCTTTGACCATGCCGAATTCAATTGGTCAAAATGTCTGAAGTTTAGCTACATATAGTATTAGAGTATGTATATCTTTATATTGCCTTTCATTGCTTCAGTTCTTCCGAGGCTTAGATCTAATCATAGTCGGCCCAAGTTAAGCGAATTACTCATGTAACTTGACTATTGTAGCTCGCATAATGACGGAAAATATCATATAGGTATTTTGTAAAAAAAAAAAACTATGAGTTCTTTTCGTATATTCTACGATCTCTAGTTCATTCATGGCAAAAAAAAAACAGATTCAATCATGAATCTATGATCACCTTACACCTTACACAGGCAAACCGATAATTAGGATATAGGGAGATACCCGTTCTTCAAAAGTTCGCACTTCAAAGGCAAAGATACCCACAGGCTTTCGAGAGTAATGAAAGCCTAAGGAGACATAGCAGACATTGACAGAGAAATGTTTATTTGTTAAAAGTTTAGAGTAATTGAAGTTTAGATAGAATCGAATAGATTTCAGATTTTCTATTTAATTTTTTTATATTTTTAAACTATATGTTTTTACTTATTTAATGACTTTTAATTTTAATGTAATTTTTATATTTATATATCATTTTTAATTATGTCATTTTGATTGAGCCATATTTTTTTATTGATTTTTTACTATGTTATTACTTTATTTTTATTATTATCATTCATATTTGATAATTATAAAATAGCTTTCATTTTTTTCCAATTTTTATATTGTTTTAAACTAAGTCATTTTATTTTCTATTTATTTCGGTGTTTTATTTTTAATGTTTTTTCTATATTTTTGGTTATATTTTTATATTTATTTATATATAGTTATATTCATAAATGAAATAATTGGAATTGATCTTTCATTTATTTTAGTACTTTTAATTTAATTTCTATATACAATCTATATATTGTTTTAAATGACAAATTTTTTCTTTTATTTGTGTTTTTAAATTTAAGTTTTTTTATTAATTTTATTTATGAATAATACACATGCCATTCCTATTTTATAATTTTTTATTTGTTATTTATTACTTAGCTTATTTTTTATGTAATTTGTAAATATTTTTAAATTGAATATTTAAATTTTGTAAATTATTTTTTTTTTATTATTATCCCTGCCCTTCACTTTTGGAAATTAATTCCTATCGACTGAATTTAATCATGTCAAAGTTTTGTAGTTTGGCTCTTGGTGACCGAATCATTTTGGCCTATACTTTTAACCTTTCAAAAGACAACAAGAAAGCAAGACAGTTAAGGCAACAGCGAGTTTCCATTAAGGCCGACTAAAGCAAAAGAACAAATTAATTACTAAGAAATATATATACATATATATGCACATATAGCATTAAAATCAACCAGATTGTTGGCCAATTTCTAAGCGCTTTATTTGGCGTTCTATCTCTGTGAGGGCAATTGAATTGTGGGCGTGGCCTGGATTTGGATGTGGAGCTGTCCGGATGGGGCCACTGGGGGTGCACGGGTGCTTGCACAGGTGTCAAGCGCGGCGTGTATTCAAATTAATAATGCCAAATTGATTACATAACATTTGTCAATGGAAATCTGGTTTTCGGCCGAGTCTAGCACGGGCTTAGCCCATCCGTCAGCTGCACCGCACCGCGCCATGATTGAATATGATTGATTTAGGCGGCATAAATTATGAACAGGCCAGGCCGGGACAGGCTCTCGGCTTGGCACAGGGTGCCGCAGGTATTCTTGCCATTCACCGCCAGTTTGATTTGCCTCCATTCAGCCGCCCCGGCCAACGCGACCTTGGGCATTTGACAAATGAGCTGCGTAAGCCGTAAGATTTGCAGAAGACGCACAATTAAATGACTGCCAGGCGGCAAATTGACATTGGCCAGGCCCGAATGTGCCCAACTGCTCAAGGCCAGCTGTGCCATCGCATTGCGTCTCAATCCACCCAAATGAATAATGTCAATTGCAGGTCGATTATTGGAAATCGAAGAATACTTGTGAAACTTGGCCAATCGCAATTTGACAATTTCAATCGGATTGCCAATTGGCCCGCACGTGAGCCACATTCAAATGGTCCGCATTGCAAGCAGTTGCCGCAGTGCCAATGGCCAGCGAGTTAGCTGAAATTACTATCCTACAAACTAAGTATATTGCCTTGACTGTGGCTTCACTATAATGACATTTTAGAGTCAAGTATACTTACCTGAATCTGTCTAATCTTCCTTATAAATATATATAATATATGAATGCAAATTCTATAAGGGATCCTTAAAAATTTATATATACATACATATCTCCAAAATTATTTTGGTGTATCTACTATTTTCATTATGAGTGTGCATATTTATATCGATATTTCAAGATTATTTATCGAAGATAAATTCCATATTTATTATATATATCTTTATATTGTATTCAAATAAATCAGATTATATTATGAATGTGGCTGTAATGAAGAATTCTGAAATATATATGCCGCTATTTTAAGAATCTGTATCGAATATATCGATACAAATGTATATATTATCGATTCCTTATCGATACTACATTTATCACAAATTATTTTACAAAAGTTTCCTCTATATAATATGCAAGTCTTACGTTCTGATCTCACCCAGTTCTTCTGATATCCCCCAGTTACAATTTATATGCTATCGATATATCGTTTGCCGATTAAACACAATCATAATAGCAGCATAATTGAAGCTCTCTATAGGAACTCTTTACAAGTACATTAAAAAGTAAAGAAAAATGTATCGATAACATGGCACAGTTTTACATGGTTATCGATAGCAATGATCGATATGCTTTGCGCTCAACATCTCAATAGCTATCATCGTGTCATCGTACCAATATGAATGATATTTAAATCAAATTAAATAACTAACAACAATAAATTCACAATTATGACTGATAGACAACATATCGATAGCTTGTAGCTGTGTCAGAAAATGAAATAATTTATTTAAGCGGCTTACTCAACTACAGATATAAACTTAAGCTCTCTTTCGTTTTTAAAGCATTTAAAATTATTTAAGCGCGTTTTTTCCACATATTAATTTTATAAAGAACTTTTTCAGCTTTTGTTTGCTTTTGTGCGCTGACATTTCAGCCAGAAATTTTAGCCAGAAAAAGTTAGCAGAGAGAAAAAACAACAAATTTAACAAATTCTATATCCACATTTAGTGTATTTATTTAGGCATTAATTTTTTTCTTTTCAACAGATATTTGTACAATAAAAAAGCAAACTTTGTCTTTTGGGCCGACGGAAATTAAATATAATGAAAATGAACAAATCTGTTCTGTGTTTACAAGCCTACATATTTTTCGTATCCTACAGACATCCGCTCGTACTTAAATTAAAAACAGAACTGAATGGCAGCAAGAAGTCGAGAGTGACCGACTGTGAAATACCCTGAGGTCTCGGCAGTGCGTGATAATTGGACTAAGGACCGTCTTAGAGCGGGTGTGTTTATCAAATTCGATAATTGCGATACATAACTTATGTAACTAGTGTTTGTTATCGATTTTTATCTATTTTATGAAAATTATCAAAGCTATGTATACGCTATAATGGACAGTTCTTCAGCAATAATGCCTAAATAAATTTGATAACTAGTGTTTGTTATCGATTTTATGAAAATGATCTGAGAACGAAGATATATAACTTATAATCCTCAAGTTTGTTATCGATTCTTATCAATTGAAAATAGAAATGATAAGAGCTAATACATGGAAAAACACTATTTCATTTGATTCCGATCAAGAATATATATATTTTATACTATCGTATCAAGCCTCCTCAATTTTCAATATATACAATTTCATATTATTAATTCATATGCTTTAAATGTATATTTTATATAATATATTTTGTAATATCCATAAAGCTCGCGGCATCAATGAAACTATGGATATACTTATTTAATTGTAATTAGCATGTTATACATATATCTCCACATAGCGATACAAATCGTATTTACAAGCCCCGTTTTTGGAAACGTGGAAAAGAAAAACAAACGCCTTCGTTCAGCTACAAACTGCTGGCATGTAGGCATTAGCATATGCTGATAATTTAATATACAGCTGACCATAATTGGCAGCTCTGTAATTAATAATGCGCATCGAAGTATGTGTATATATAGATATATATTCGCATGTATTTGTATATATAGCCAAGCAATCAGAGAAATGTCTTAACTATGCGGGTAACTAAATCAAATTAAATGACGACTCGCCAATAAATTAATTGAATGAGACGAAATTTCGGCAATTCGTTTGCGAAAACACCAGCTGCGTATATATGTGAGACTGCTGATACCCTGTAACAGTTAAAGGTTGTAAATGGAGCCGTGATATATGCAGATACTTCTATGGTACTTCTTTTCTATTATTCAAAAAGTGTTGTTTAAGGAACTGCATTTCTTTCTTTATCTATAAGTAGCTAAATTTTCTTTCCTTTTCGCATTCCCTGTCTGTCTCTGTCTCTCTCCCTCTCTCTCTCTCTCCCTGTATCTCTGTCTGAATGACTCTCTTTCCGTCTCTCTATCTCTCACTGTATCTCGGACTCTCTCTCACTCGCTGTCTCTTCCCTCTCTCTCTCTCTCTCTCTCTCTCTCTCTATCTCTCTATCTCTCGTTATTTCCCTCTCCTTCGGCATCTCTCTCCCTCTGGCGCTCTCTGCCTCTCTTCTTCATAATCTCCAACACGTGGTATCTCATAGCATATCATTTGCAAAAACAACATGGTTTTTAGCAATTCATTAACGTTAACAATGTTTGTCTTCATTTGTAACTCCTAATTTTATAATTTGTTAAGCTTAGATAGAATTGGAAAGTAACAAAATTTAGATATAGTATATAATATATAGTATAATGTAAATGTGCATATAACAATTAGTCTTATTAGGTGTTAGATGGCACGAAGCCAGTTTTGAGTTTATAATACAAACAATGTGAAATAAAGACGCCCACGCATGTGATGAGAACCTCCTAGCCTAACCAGTCAGAAGTCGTCAAGTACGCGCTTATAAATAACCCAACGGCTGAGCTGGGCGCTTCACCTGCTTTAATGAATGAACAAGTAAATGTGAGTGAATGACGGATGGACGGATGGACGGACGGACGGGGGGACGGGGGGACTGACTGACTGACTGACTGACTGTATATTCGCAAAGAAACAGCGAATGTGGTTTTTGAAACTCAGAGCAACAATAAAGCATCTCAATCGCATGTGACTGACTGAAAAATACTCTCCAAAAATTGACAGATTTAACTCATTTTGGGTTTACTTGTGGAGATGAATTCAGCTGTGATAAAAGAATACTTTAGCCTCTATGCCATACCTCCAAAATACTTACTGAATTGGTAGCCAGTTCTTTGAACTCTCCGAGAAGTTGTATCAGAAAAGTCTCGAGATTATGGAGTGGCGCAATCAGGTTTGGCACTTTATGGGTAAGAGCGAACCAATATGCCCTTTTCGCAGCATGAGCGCGTATGAAGAGTCAAACAGAGCGACAATAAAAAGCAGTTCCGACTGTGCCAAACAGAGGCCCAAGTTTGTCAAGTCAACTGAGTCGTGGCTGACGTCTGGATGACGCCAACATTGTCTCAATTCTCAGCTGTTCTCAGCGACCTTTTTGGAGAATGAGAGAGAGAGAGAGAGAGAGAGAGAGAGAGAGTGAGAGAGAGAGACTGTGACTGTGACTGAGCTGGAGACGGAGGCGTTTGCCTGGCCTGGACAGACTTATAAATAGCCCAAGTCCGTCTAGCAGGCGCTTCAGTTTTAATTTAACACTTCGAGTGGCATCAATATTTCACATAATATTCTTAATTAAATAATACTTAAAGACAAATCAAATATAAATATATTGTAGATATCAATTCGTTCGTTGCTCTTAAGAACTTTAACTAGAAAATGGTGAGTGGCCAAGAGCCAAGTGAAGACAACGATTCACTGTAAACAAAACGCTTCAAAATAATGAAATTGTTTTCATTTTTTGTTGTTTTTTTTTTTTTTTTTTTTTTGCTTATTTTTTCTCATTTTTTGTTTTAAATAAAACACATAGACAAGACATAAAAAATGCATTACCTATGCTACGTGAGCAATATATATTCAATGACAATATCAACAACAACAACAAATAATAAATAAATAAAGCGAAAACGAAAACGAAAACGAAAACGACAAAAACAAATATCCAAAGTCGGCGTCACTGGAAAATCCCTCGGCTTGAGTTCTATTTGAAGTGTTTACTTCCGGCACTAAAGTCAAAATGCCAATAAATCCGAATCTCAGCTGAGGCCTTTTGACTTAGCAAAGTAATCAGTTCAACATGAATCGGATGAGTGTAGGAAATTATCATATTGAAATTTGATGGGTTTGCTCTATGCGAGATCATAAAGAAAATTGTTTAGAATTATAAATGTAATATAATATTTATTATAATATTCATATGATCAGGAAAATCTACTTCAGCTTAATTTCCTTTCCCTTTCTGTTTATGGAATGTGACATATATATGTATATAAAGAAATAAGACTCTAAGTCTCACTCTTTAGGCCTAGATAGAAATGTTTGACTTAATGACAATATTTAACAATTTTTAATACTTTATTTTTCCATTATTCATGATCATATAATGGGTGCGTGAACTGGGAGTGTCCAACTGGTAAATACCCATAGCCCATGTCATTTAGGTTCTTTATAAGAGTTTTATGAGATTTTTACGATTGAGTACACGAGAGCTATCCTTACCATCCAAGTCTATATGTAAAATGATGAGGCCTTGCTGTTATTCCTGCCTTTTATTAGTAATGAAGAGACCTAAAATAAGAGAATCTATCTTTCACTTTGTATGCTTCTATTCGTCATCCACTTCCCATTTAAATTGAATTTCTCTTTATTCGATAGTTGATCAGTTACTCGTCTTAATCCGCCATCTCCCAGACATCTAATCGGTGGAGAATATATGGAATATTTGTATATAGTTACACTTTAGATAACTGTATACAGCAATACGAAATATTATTGAAATGTAATCAAATTTCATATGGATTTCAATCGATTTAAAGAAAATTCTGCTAACTTGACTTTGATTTCCTGAAATTGATTAAAATCGACATCAAATTTTACTTATATTTCAATCTTATTTCGTTAGGAACTATGCACATACATTTTCTAGTCTTTGCAGACAAATGATTCCGATATAGATAATGACCGAGATACAGCAACATATCAGAGTCATTCCATTGCTTAAAGCGCTCTATTTTCCTCTACCTGTTACACTTGAACAAAAACTTGACACTTTCAATGTTCTTAGGGCTCTCAATAAGCAAGAAAGGGCATCAAGTTTGAGCATCGTTCGACGATTGCTCTATTGCCTACTATGGCAGTTCTTAACTCCTCTGTATGGACTTATATGGGAGTTTGTAATACGCTCAGCTCACAAATGGGTAATACCTATAATGAGCAGTTCCAGGTATACACAAGAGCTGTAAATGCTTGACAATAAATGAAACTGAACGTGAAGTGCGAGAACAAATTTGTAATTCCTATTTACACTCTCGATAGATAAACTGCAAAGATTTGTTAACTATCGCACTTACGTATCTATTTTACTCAATAATAAATTCAAGTTTCTGTACGTTTAACTTGTTTCAGTTAACGAATTACCCAAGATCGCTTAGGCTCTAAAAAGTCAAGGCACTAAACTAGGCTAATCCATCATGTCACATCGACAGACATACGCCAGAGTAGCTTCTGAGCTAATTAGCTTAAATGGCATTTGTCACCAAGCTGAGATCAGCCAAAGTTGTACAGATGCAAATATATATACATACGTATATACATATGTATGTATACATATGATATATGATAAGAACTTGGAGGTATTTCCTTCAGTTTGTATTATTAGCGAACGCCCACTCCTGGTCAATTCGACCTTATGGCAGCTGCCGTATGACTGAATTATGCCCAATCGGGCCAAAAGCGATTCCGTCAACCAGCTGGCCATTTGCATAATCTGGCCTAAAGCGATTTGATTCATATTTAAGCTGAAATCGAACAAGTTTCACGAAATGTGTCATGCTCGAAGCAATGATCAGCTGCCGTGCTAACTAACACACACACATACATATAGAATCGTACGTATTTCAATCTAGTTGACATTTCTGTATAGGCCACAGAGCAAAAGTAAGCCATCCCCGTTGCCAGCTACCAAAATTGGTGGCACAGCTGCTGCCCAAGCGCAAAGGTTTCAATCGATTTCAAGTAGCCCAGCTAAAAAACAAAAATTTCATCTTGGCCGGACATAAGACTAAACATTCAATCGCATTTGACCACACGATGACGTCTTCACTTTATGTATGTAGAGTATATACTCTCTCCCTTTGGGTACTTTGATTGAAGCGCACGTTTGGCTATAGATGATAGATTTCCTGATATTTGATAAGGCAGTGGCAAGTCCAAATGCCAGCTAGTCTAGTCTATATATGAATACAATGCATATGTATATAGATATACATATATGAAACATATACCATACAAATACATATAATATATATAATTATAAATCATCTTTAAATTTTTGCCCACTTAGCTGAACAAACACAAAATCTTCTTGCGCCTCTAGCTTGACCCAGCACGATTGATGCTAATTTCGATAACTCTATTTGAGCAACTATGCTAGTTATCGATTAAATTAAATTTTGAAATGTTCCATAGGCATTGCCTTTAAAGTTTTGACTATAAACAGTCAACATTCTGATCAATTTAAATACAATGAAATTCACAAAAGTCCATTCAGCCCAGATGAATTTGAATTTCGAATAATTTCGTGACAACCAAAATATTTTATGTCATCTCTTTTAAGTAGAGGGTAGCTAAACTTCGATCTATTGTTTTCATATTGTTGTTTAAAGTAAATTTTGTTGTTTCTAGTGAATCCCATGACGCATCGTCTCGCACGTTTAGCATTTTTAAAGCGATTCGAATCGCGCTAGCTCAGTGATTCAACTTGAGCTTTGACTTTGAATAGAGAGAGACTCTGTTATCACTCAATATATATAATATAATAATATCATATAATGTATAATATAATATATTTATAGAGTATACGCTCGTCGACTACGCAAGGGCATATTTATTAAAGCATATGAAATGAAAGTAGATGCAAGTAAAATATTTGAAATTAATTTGTAATATCTCTCTCCCGTCTTTCTCTCTCTCTCTCTCTCTCTCTCTCTCTCTCGCCCTCCCTCTCTCTCTACAGCTTTCGCAGCCATCTCAGCTAGTGGGCGTGGCATTGGTACTACTGGCCCTGGCCTGCCAGAGTACAGTTGGCAAGAAGTTAGAGAAGCGCTGTGTCAACTGCTCATACCGTACGTATTACACCTACGGCGACGGCCGATCCCTGCAGCGCGTTATCTATCAAGATCCGGTCTACACTCGTGGTATTTAAAAAACAACAAATTCCAAATTCTCTAAGAGCACAAGTCTCGTGTCTATGCTAACCGAACAGCACCAGCTACTGACCCAACTATGAACTAGATATGCATATGTATATATGTGTGTAACAACTGTATATAAGCTAGAGTTATATAAGGTATATCTAATGTAGAAGAGAGCCTTGCCCAATGAGTAACATTCATTAACAGCACGCACACACGCACTGCCTCTACCCCCCCCCCCCCCCCTCTCACACACACACACCCCCACACTGACCTCACTTCCATAGCTAATCACATAGCGTAAATTAGCATATCACAATGCACCAAGAGACACCTTTATGCAATGTTCCACACCTTTTTTGCTCCACCCCCACGTCCGCCCACTCGCCGTTTAGCTGCCCAGACCTATGGCTGCAGTGGAAGTCCGTGCGGCGTGAATGCCATTTGCCAGGAGGCTGCCGGCGGCCGTCCGGTCTGCTCCTGCCCGCCCGGCTACAGCGGTAATCCGCTTACGCACTGCAATCGCGGCGAATGCCTCGACAACATCGACTGCCGCGGCGACCTCCAGTGCAAGGATAATCGCTGCGTTAACCCCTGTGTCGGCGCCTGCGGCATTGGCTCCAACTGTGAGGTGAGTGCTGGGCCATCCTGGGCCCATCCATTGCTGGCCATTTGGTTCGACCACAAATTGTTCTCCATCTCTTTTTCATTCTTCGCTTCAGGCCAGAAATCACGTGGCCGTCTGCAGCTGCCCAGCCGGCTACAATGGCGATCCCTACACCGCCTGCCACCTGAACGATCCAGGTAAGAGTTAGCGAGTTCTGTGCCGGCAGCTTACGTGCTGGTCCTCCAACAGATCTTAGCTATTTGGCAGCTTTAAGCCAATGCCACTCTAAGCTATTTCTACTATAATACTCGCTCATTAAGTAAAGCGAGCATATTAGTTTGATTCCATTTTGTTGCGGACAAAAGTCTTATAAAGTGTTCATTTGAGACGTCTATATATACCCAATATACGCATAACTGATGCCCGATCTAGGCCACTTAATATGAACAGAAATGAATTCAATATACATCTCCCTAGAGCTATAGACCGTGCTAACATAGGATATATATCTTACTAAGAGAAATATCTAGTCAAGAAACCGATTTTGGGGCGTAGTAAATTCAGTTAGAGCTTTTGGGATCATTAATACATTTCTTTTAGGTCAAGATCTTGAAAATGCAGCAACTCCAGGTCTTAACTTACTCTGAAAAACATCATTAGCGATGCAATTGTCTAAACTTCTTAGTAAAAACTACTAGAGCTCTACAGCTGGCTTAGCAAGACTTGGCAAGAGACAAACTGTTGATTCTCTAAATACAATATCGACTGAACAATCTGAGCTAGCTATACCGATAAGCCACATTGACCTAGTCTAGTCTTGGGCTAAGCTAACTGAATAAATTTATCAAAAATATAAATATATATATATTTTTTTATATATATTTTTTATCAATAAAAAATACAATTTTGTTGAGGTCATCGATAATAATCATATTATTTGTTTCAAGTAGACTCGTGCACATCACTCTTTGAATATGATATCTCTCAAATGGCCGCCTTGAGCCTCTACGGCGTATAGTGCCTGTCTCTGTCAAAAGGTAGAGGGCTGTCAGATGGGTCATTCGAATATGGAGAACCCTGTATATAGCATACGCAAATCCGGGTTCAAATCCCAGCCAAGCCCAGCCTCAGCTCGAAATAGTTGGATCGATGCCTTCCACATATATTCGATATCCACAACAATATATAGTTATTGTTATTGATATTGTTGTTAATTGCTGAAAAGTCAGTCAACTGGTTTTGACCAAAAATTACCTTCTTTGGGGCTAGGTCGCACTATATATATGTACATATGTATATACATTCGTATGTAGGTTGATTTGCTGACATGCATAATATTTGCGCTGAACACAATACGAAACAATGACAACAATAACAACAAGCAACAACAACAATAACAACAACGACATACGCCCAATATGAGACGCACTTGCTTTCTGTAACATTATGGTAATTAGCTGGGTATTTTGTTACGTAATTGTCAAGATCAAGGACAGGCCAAGTAGGCGAAGGCGAGACAGCGTAGCAAACCAGAGGCGAGTCCAAGTCGATACCCGTTTAGAGCAGCTGCTGCACTACGGCCAGCCAGGGCATAGCCGAATGGTAAAGCAGTTTGACACCTAAAATAAATATATCGAAATTACAGGGTATCTGCCAGCCAGCAACTGACCTATAGCTATTTCAAACTCAAATTTCATGCGAAATGTGATTGAGCAACAGCAAAACTCTACAGTGAAATCGACATCGATAAGCGATTCGATAGTCGAGGTATATTCAAAGCTCTAAATAACTCTAAATAATTAATCATTTTCGATATCATAATTCTTATCTATTTAGATTTTTCAATATGAAAAATTGTGGACCTACGCAGAACCGATAACATACATATATATTTTGAGATCGATAGATATTATTGAAAGCAAATCGTAAGCTATAAATTATCGATAGCTTTGATCGAAAACTATTATTGAAAACAATATGTTGCAGCATAAAGCAGATAGTAAATACAAGTCGTAAGCTGAAAATGATCGATAGCTATGCCTATAATTATCGATAATAACATGCAAAGCTACTTGACATATTTGTTAACTAAATTTGAGCTCATCGTAAGAATCCCTGATTGGCAATTCTAGGATAGCACAATCAATGCCTATCGATAGCCGCATTTATCGATGACTGGTACTAGCTCACAAAGCTATAGATATAGCGTATGGATATGATTATTGATAACAAAGCTGAGATTATTAATCCAAGTACGCACTCACTTATCGATAAGTGCACTTATCCATAACCACATAGCAGCGATAACCATAAAGATGAAAAAAGTCAGCTAAGGCCTAGCTTTCACAGCTTACTACCTGAAGCCTCAAGTTTAAAGCTCCCCTACTATAGTGTATACCATAAGTCGGCTATGGAAAATTGTTGTTATTGTTTTAGTCTGTGTTGTTGATGGCCTTTCGGTGCTGCTATTGTTTGGTTATTGTGTGATTTATGCAGGGTCATGTTATTCATGTACAGGTCTTTGGGTCCCCGGCATTGACCCCTTAAGGATAGCCGCTCCACGCGCCAAGCGTACACCTCGCACTTATCCTCACACGCACTTGAGCACAGCAACAAAGCGCAAATAATTGTTACTGGGTGAGTGGAAGCGAGAGTGGCGGATGGTGAGGGAGAGGGAGTGAGAGTACAGGCAGGAGTTTTAGTTAGGCCGCGTCCCACTTGAAATGGCACTGAATAAATCGGCATTGGGGCCATTGCCGCACATTTCTGACCCTGTTCAAATACTACATAAGTAGTCAAAGCTCATTTATGCGCATAATTTTTACTTATAATTTGCTTTTACCTTTCCTTTCGGTTCCTTTCCTTTCCGTTGCGTTCCGTTCCGTTCCTTGCCGAATGCGTAGCCGGCTGGAATTTTCTGTTTCTTAGTTCCTTAAGCGCTCGGTTCGTTGTTGTTCTCTCTCTCTCTCTCTCTCTCTCTCTCTCTCTCTCTCTCTCTCTCTCTCTCTCTCTCTCTCTCTCTCTCTGTATGCGATTCTATTCATTGATGATGATGATTATGATTATAATGGAGGCAAGTTTCTAAATTGGTATTTGTTGCCATGACAAAAGTTGTGCCATAATCGCTACAATGGCTAACAAAAAGTCAACTAAGAGCCAAATGCTTATATTTATTTATAGAATTCCTCAATTTGATACGCACGGCGTATCCCCACCTATTCCCCACGCCCCAACTGCCAACTGCTCCTTTGCTGCTCCAGTTCCCCACATTTCAGTTTCATCTAGCCGAAATGACCCCAACAGCCGCTAACTAAACTATTCAGAGTTCACCAAATGGCCAATCTATATATATACATATATGATTTACATAATATTGCATATATATGTACATATATGTGTATATGTTATATATATTCATTTATATGTTCATATATGTATTTCCAGGTCCTTAATTTATGGGCTTAAGCCAAATGTTAATTGTACATGCTAATAAATCAGATTTCAAATACATGTTCATGCAAATTGCAAATTTATTGAATACTGTCGATGCTGACAAATATATGTACATAAAAATACATATATTTATAAAAATATGAACTATTGAAGTTAAAGCACATAAGCTTAAATATTAATGAATGCGTATTTGCATTTTTTAGCATGCCAGAAAATCAATTTTAAAATTAGTTTTTAAAGTCAGTTTTCAATTTATATTCCAACTTATAAGATATACATACATATATTCTGAATATATAGAAAAAATCGTATTCAACTAGCAAACTATGGGCTGGCCCCGTAATGGCCATTTGAACAATCAAAAAATTAAAAATGTTATATCAAGTTAAATGTTATATCAAAGCTCAATAAAAGGTGCAATGGCATTTTGAATAGTGGCCTCAAGCCTTTTTATGCTCTGAAGATTTCATGTTAAGGTGGACCAAGTCTTCGAGAATCGAGACGCGATAATTCCCTATGAATATATATATTCAGAGCGCTAAAGACCAATCCGATCATAAAATCTTATTGGACAAATGAGCAAATTTAATGCAAATTCTTATTGGCTACACGAATCGGCAAATCCTATTAGACATTCAAAATGCTAGAAGCTATCGATAGCTTAAACAGCTGCACAAATATAATTATCGAATATTTAAATACCAGATTGAATTAATATGACTTTCAAGTTAATTAAAGGAATTTAGCTTAAATTTCTCATAATATTCCGGCTTATATCTTAGCCATGGTACACCTAATATATAATATCTGCATATATTACCCTATACACATCTGTCCACCCGCCCATTCATAAATCTTGCACTTCTCTGCAGAGGAGCAGTGTCATCCGAGCCCGTGCGGCATTAACACCAAATGCGAGATTATTAATGGCGTGCCCACCTGTTCCTGTCTGCATGGCTACCTGGGCAACCCGTTGAGCGGCTGTCGCCACGAGTGCGAGCGAGATAGCGATTGTGGCGGACGCGATATGTGCAGCAATTTCAAGTGTGTGCCCTCGTGTGGCCAATGCGGCATCGGCGCCAATTGCAAGTCGGTATCGAATCACCGGGCAGTGTGCGAATGCCCCAAGGGCTATATTGGTAGCCCGTACACGGAGTGCCGGCCGGAATGCTATGGTGATTCGGACTGTCCGGCTGGCCGGCCGGCCTGTTTCTATGGCATCTGCAAGAACACCTGCGACGGCGCCTGCGGCATTGGTGCCGATTGCAATCTGCGCGGCTTGACGCCCGTCTGCAGCTGTCCGCGCGACATGACCGGCGATCCCTTTGTGCGCTGTCGCCCCTTCACCAAGGAGGATCTCTGCGAGCCGAATCCGTGCGGCACCAATGCCATCTGCGTGCCCGGCCACGACAACACCGGACGCGAGCGACCCGTTTGCAACTGTCTACCTGGCCACACCGGCAATCCGCTCTCCCATTGCTCACGCGTAAGTCAATAGCGGCCAATCGCTGAATGCCGAGTCCAATAACTGATATATATATATATATGTTTATATATGTATGTGTATTTGTTTTGTGTTCCGCACAGGGCGAGTGCCTCAGCAACAACGAGTGCCCGGACCACAGGGCCTGCATCAACTACCAGTGCGTCGATCCGTGCATTGGCAAGTGCGCCACCGGCGCCAGCTGCCAGGCGAAGGCACATCTTGCGGTCTGCCGCTGTCCACAAGGGCAGACAGGTGACGCGCTCGTCTCCTGCCGCCAGACGCGCACCTTCCCTGTGGCCAAGTACCACTAATGTGACCCTATCCACCCATCGTCTGTCTATCTGAGTGGTTGGATAACGCCGGCCGCACTGCCTGCCAACTCACGCTTTACACGTACATCTAAGAAGTCGGCTTCCAATAAACGAAATCTTTATTCAATGCACCTAATTCACTGACAACTTTTGACTTACACTGCAATAAAATGAGCTACATATTTATGTATTATGATAATAAACAAACAAAAAGTGTACATCATGTTTCGTTACGATGATTACAAGCATATCAAACATTTGCTTACAACTCATGCGGAACACTAAGTACATTCTAATTGAAGATAAGATACACAAGGTCTTAACTTCAGTTATTGTGATAGCTTACAAAAATTCTGTTGCAGAGAATATTCGAATATGGCGCCCAATTTCAACACACTTTCGATACACCATTGAGAATGGCTTGTGTCATCGATAGGCTACAACAAATATCGCATTAATATAGCGTTGCCACCTATTATAAATTTCAATTTAGAAACAGTGAAACAAAACCTATAATTACTGAAAATATATTAATACATAACGACAATGGAAGGTTTTTTAAAAATTTATTTTTATTATTTAATAATGCTTATATCATTTTTTTCTTGTGTCGTCTTAATACGGTATGTATGCATGAATATATATATATATATATATATATATATATATATATATATATATTTGTATACATATATACATATATGTATACAACTAACCCTAGTCAAGTACTACATATACATATATACATTAGTATATATACACATATACATATATATTTGAAGTAATTAACTATGCACTTTCTAAAAGTTTGCCCATTAAATAATTATATTTGGTGTTGTAACACAACAAATATGTATACGATTTTCGATTTTTGTTGAGTCTATATAAATATATATATATAAAATATGTTCATATACAAAAAATTATATATCAGTTTCATATCTAATTGGCAATTCGTAAACAATTTGCAAATTAATGTACAGTCACGAATATTAAATGAATCGGTAATTGTAATTAATTAACTAAATGATTAGTGAACGGAGTTATTTGGAAGTCGATTAGCAAAAATATGGAAGTTATCAGCTATGTATATACGATCTCAAAACGATCATAGGCAGGATAGGATCAGCCTAACTGAACTGTAGAAAAATAGTTGCAAGTGTGAAAAAATACAATCTATTTTCAATTTTAACAATATTTCTTTTGATATATACTAAATCTGTTTTATTTCAAGTTTCCATGATGAATGCCAGCGATGGATAAACCATATTTAAGACCATATAATAAATTTGTCCACAATGTGTCAGCTGCACATTCCCACTTATTGTTTGATTTTTCGTTAATATTGTAAATACAATTTTACTTTGTTTTCTTTACTTTTTTGCTTATATATATACTTTTGTATAAATATGCCATTTGATTTTTTGTTTTTGTTTTCTTGTTTACTTTATATTTATACATATTTGTATATATTTATAGATACATATATATATACTATATATACATATACATATACATATATATATATATATATATATATATATATATATATATATATATATATATATATATATATATATATATATATATATATATGCATGTAGCTGTATATGTATATAAATTGCTAAATACAATTAATTGCGCTTTACACTTTTAATGGCTCTGAGGCATCTATAAAAATTAAAACAAAAAAAAACAAAAAATTTGTCTTGTGTGTGTGTTGGTGTGTAAACTACATATGTTTGTCTAACGGTTTTTAAGTTGTGTCTGTGTGTGTGTGTCATATGAACCTGTACTACTACTACTACGCCCCCACGACGTATCCTCATCAACATGCTATCGCTACCACTGCTGCTGCCGCTGCTGCTGCTGCCGCTGCTGCTGCTGCTGCCGCTGCTGCTGCTGCTGCTGCTGCTGCTGCCGCTGCTGCTGCTGCTGCTGCTGCTGCTGCCGCTGCTGCTGCTGCTGCTGCTCCGTCGCTTTCAACTGCAACATTTGTTAGATTTCCCCTTGTTCTTGTTCTGTTTTATTATAATCCGATCCTTTTGCTGTTCGTCGGAGGCGGTACGCAGCTTATGATCCAACACCTGTCGCGTTATGGACAGAAACATATCCTCCACATTGATGTTGTCTTTGGCGGATGTCTCGAACAGCTCAATATCCATTTGCCGCGCAAAGCGTTGCGCGTCCTCCGTTATGACCACCTTACGATCTGGATCATCATTCTTATTGCCCACTGAAATCATAATTATTTAAACTTGCTGCGATCGTACTTCCGCTAGCTACTCACCTAATACTTTGTTGACCACGTCACAGTTGTTCTGAATCTCCTCCAGCCAGCGGCGTACATTCGCAAAGGAGTCACCATTCGTGACATCATAAACAATGATGACGCCGTGCGTGCCACGATAATAGGTGCTGGTGATGGTACGGAAGCGCTCCTGGCCAGCGGTATCCCAGATCTGGAGCTTGACGCGCAGGCCATTGATCTCAACGGTACGTATCTTGAAGTCCACTCCAATCGTCGTTATATAACTGCCTGAGAATGTGTCATCTGAGAACCGTATGAGGAGCGATGATTTGCCCACACCTGAAATAAACAACAAACTATTGTAAAACTGATCGATTGAAAGAGCTGGAATGAACTCGGCATGCACATACATATATATTACATACATATGTAAATACATAAGCAAACATGCATTTGTTTACATGCACAAGTGTGTGCAACAACAGTTGAAGCATTCTGTTTATACAACAATAAATCATTTGGTAACTGGCTAACTCTCTAATTACAATTGCCGTTTCGCCAGACGCCCTTAGGGCTGGCTTTGCGATCTGTTTATAAAAGTTCGCATTAAACAGCAACATTGGTGCCAATGTAACACAAGAGCACAATTAGTAATAATTTAGATAAATTCCATTTAGAAATTTATTAATTAAAAGCAAGTCAACTGCTTGACAAATATTAGTTGGTGCTTTTTTTTTTTTTTATCGATTATGCCATATTTACATCGATAAACATTTTTTCTGGAGTTTTAAACGAAAGTGTGACAGAGAGAGCGAACAGGAGAGAAATAAAGGCGAGATGAAAATTGATTATGTACATATTTAAAAGCAGTTAGGCAGATTTCTAATTGGCTTTACATTACACATTGAGCCAACAAAAGACAGAGAAGGAGATAGAGCAGACGAACAGCTGATTGGGCGCAGATTAACTCAAACAGAAAACACAAACAAGGAAATCAGCCGAAAAAAATAACACACAAGCCGAAAATACATAAAATGGAATTGAGCACAAGCCGTGCAGGTTTATACATGTTTTTTCATTTTTGTTTTTGTTTTTTAATGGTTTGCTTCTATTTATAACGTTGTTGTTGCACTGTGGGCAGGTGAAAAACCAGCATGCGAGCATGTTGTATGTGCAAAATATATGTACATATGTATGTATGTATGATTGTAGTGAAGCAGCTTGCCTGTGAATGGAAATATTTGCATTTGCACTTACCGCTGTCGCCAATTATAAGCAACTTGAACATATGATCAAAGTGGCGTGCCATTTTGGAACTGCTGTTGTAATTTACAGTTAGTCGGCGTTAAGGTTGACGCTGGCGTTCAAGTTGAACAATGCAAAAATTTGTGGAAAAAATTGTGTTCTGCTGCTGCTGCGGTTGTTACTGCTTTCTGCTATTTGTTGTTGGTGTTTCTCTTTGCCTTGCCTGTGCCTTGCTCCCGCACACACATATACAGACAGACACACCCGCACACATATACGTTCTCGTATGCGTCTGCCTCTCGCTCGCACTCGCAGCGCTGACGATGGCTGCTGCCGCCACCGGTCGCTCAAATATGATAAACTTTTGTTCTTGCTTGTGGCTGCTGCTGCTGCTTCTGCTGCGGTCGTATGCGTGTGATAAGCTTGCTATTGTTATAAATGTCGTTGTACGAAGAGTTTATAGTTTGTTACTTGTTATTTAATTTACGTTTAATTCGCGTTAAAGCACTTAATGCGACTGCTGCTTCTACTGATGTTGGTGTTGCTTTTTGCATGTATTTATCAGCAATTCGATTGGGGAAGCGGCATTAAAATGTCAGAGAGAGGCCGACTTGTTGTTATTGTTGTTGTTGCTGTTTCTCCTCTGTTGCTGTTGTTGGTGTATCGGTGGAAGGGCTGTAGAATTTTTGCTAATGTTGATTACGTTGAATATTTTGGGCTCTGGCTATTGTGCATATTTAGAAATATTACAAATACAAAGCTATGGATGTCACATTGACTTCGAACACAACGCATACGCACAATAAATTAGCAAGTTGTCCTATCTCTTTCGCACACACAATGCCAGCAAATTATGTTTTTCCTTTTTATTATATTATTATTAGACGTCGTTTGTTTAAATCCCACACACATATATGCACTTTAGTGTTTAAATTATATTTGGTTTATTTTGCACCTGCTATGCTGACTGCCTTCAATAACTTAATTAAATTGATATCCCTAAATTATATGCATTTTATGAGTAAACTATTACTAACGCACGTATATATATGGAATGGAGTACGGATAGAAAAAAAAATACATCGATAAATATATCGATGATACGAGCGATACAAATAACTGTGGTGTTTTTCGACACGAAATATATCGAGTATGAAAATTATATTATCAACATTAAAACAAAGGCGAATGTCTAAATGGCTTCATAGAATGAAACATAGCTTTAGAGATAATTTCTACCACTGAGTGGCTTAAACTATTAAGATTAGCTGGAAGTTATATCCGGACAGTTATATCGATATATTTCCTTATCGCTTATTAAAATAATTCCCAATTTCTGATTACACTTTCATCTCTCACATTTTATAAAGGGCTAACATCCAAATAAAAAGTAAAACAAATATATTGAAATCATAAATCAAATTTATTTGTCACATATATATACACATATATTTGTATTTCTCCATTTTTCCATTTTGGTATTTCACATTTCGAATTTTGGTATTTCATATTGATAAACGTGATTCACGTCATCACAAAAGAATCTTAATGTCTAGGTTTTGTCTCATAGTTTGGAATATTAAAGAAAGCAAAAAAAAAAAAAAAAAAAATAAAATAAATAATAAAAAATAATAATAACAATAAAATGTAATGAGACGGATCACTGTCTTATATTTAAATTTATATTTTTATACTCCATGGTGGTAAACGTAATTCAAGTCTCAACGTCTGCTATGAACATGAGCAAGATGCAATTCTCTCTCCCTCTTTATCTAATGTATACAAACATAAAAATATTCAAAACATGAAAAACAAAATAGCACTAACTAGAAAAAAAAGGTTGCATATGATATGTGGAATACAAAACTATCAACGCCTTATACTATCATACTATAACATTCATGATCAAGAAGTCCTATATCATTTCATAGATATATAGCGTATCAGCTTCTAATTTAGCAATTACCTGCGAGAACGGGCGCTAGAACGAGCGCTAGAACGAGCACGGGTGCGATTTGCCACACACGAGATATCAAGTGGCGAATGTCCACGGCTGCGCACCCGCGATCCAAGCGTGCGCTCGCGCTGGCGTCCGCGCGAAATCTCTGTATTAGTATTTTCTTGTGCATCTAATGGCGATTGGCGACGGCTACGGGCAGAGGCTCGCCCACCAATGTTGTTGCGCTGACCCTCGGGTTCCCCTGATTGTGACCTACGTCTACGAGCATTATTTGAGCGTGAACGCACACGCCTTAGCTCAGTTCCAGTGTCCTGAGCACGACGAGCTCTCGAAGCTGGTCGACGATTGTTGCGCATGCGCGACGGTTCATCAGTGGACGGAATCATATTAATGTTAAGCGGTAGTGCTTGTGGTTGTGGTCCGGCTGGTATTGGTATTGGTCGTAGTTGTGATGGTGGTGGTGAAGCCAATGATGATGGTGATGGTAATGATGGTGCTGATGCTTGTGGTGCTGTTGTGGTTGGCACTGCGCGTGCCCCGTCTTCCTTCTCCTTCTCTTTCGAATGCTGTAGAAATTTGGTTATGTACTGGTTAAAATCAGAGTCTGTGGTGTCGGAATCCGAGGAGTCAGGTTCGGCATCGGTGTCTGTCTGCGGCTGTGCCACTGCCTGAGTCTGTGTGCCTACACTGGTGGTTCTTCCTGCATTTGTCCTAGAGAAATACTGTTCGAGCGGATCTATTTCAGTGTCATCGTTGTCAGACTCGTCCACTTCTGACCTATGATTAACGACGGAGCAGTCCTCGCAGCAATAGTCACCTTCCATCATCAATGTGCAAATTGTGTGCACCGGATTCGAGCCACACAATATACAGTATAATAAAGTTTGCAAGTTGCCTTTACGTCCAGACGCATTTAAGCAATTTTCAGCGACGCAGTCAGTGGGTATCTCCATCTGATCGGCATATGCATCATTGTCCTCCCACGATGCATCGCTGTAGTAGGGAGTAGTCAAATGGAAAACTGCCGAGAGAGAATAGAATATTGCACTTACCGATTCGGCACTGAGATGCCCCAGAATGTAACAGTTTTAAAATTTTCGACGTCGTTACACAGTGGACACTTAAAGAAATAGCCAGCCGAATTGGCGTAGCGCTGCAAACAGTCCTTGTGGTACCAGCCATTCTTGCAGCACTCGCCAGGTATATGTTGGGTGCGACAGAATTGCTCCCTCTTCTTCAACAAGTCTTCAAAGCAAATCACACATTTCTCATCAGTGTTGGGGCGTTCACTGTCTGTACGAACGTGCATGTTGCAGAACGATTTAAAAGTTCCAATAAATTGATTTTGAACGTGGTTCTCTATTCCGCAAACAGTGTGGAAATTTCTACGGCAACTCAAGTTACAGCAGACAATGTTTGCTCCGCTTCTGCGGCAAAAGCAGCAGTACTGCAATCAGATTTTTAAAATTTAGAAATGTTTTTGTTTCAGACGGAATATTATTTAATACACGAATGTGAAAACTAAAACTAAAACTCGTATGAATTTGAATTTGTGCTTGCTATGCCTGTATGTATGTTATTTTTGTTCAAGCACACTACGATGCACGCACGCTGTGCGGCTTTTTCTTCCTCTTTACAATTCGCAAGAACTACATGCATAAACATATTTCAAGGTCTTTTCGCCGACATTGCGGCTTAAGCATAAAATCTGCAAGCGACTTACGATAGATCGGGTACGTTCCGATTCATTTATAATATCCTTAAATGAAAAGTTTAGAATGCCATTGCGCGAATTACCCCGTTGCACGAGATGGGTGCTCAAATACTGTAATTGGATGCAATTGTAAATATATCTTGGATTTTGTTTGCTTATTTTTATCGTATACATACTAGGCAGTTCTGATGGACCGAAATACCTCCATGAACCAATAGCTTGCCCAGATGCAATTCATCTACAGCAGCAGAGCGGCAAAGCATACATTTTCTCATACTTACGAATCTATTTTATCCGATTTGAGAAATTTTTGGTTAATTTAATACTGAGAAGAAACTGCGTTATTGGCGGGAAGGAAATGATTTATGAAACTATTTTGGAGCACTGATTAATATTTTAGTGTTCGTTAACTCTTGAAAGTGTGTTATCGATCCATATATAACAGTGTTGCCACACAAGCCAATCGGCATTTGGCGGCAGAATATTGAAAATGAGAGATTAGCAGAGAAACGAAAAAATTTTTATGAAAATTTTATTTGTGTTGAATTACTTATTTGTATTTTTTGTATACCCATATTATATTTAACAGAAAACTCAGAGAGACCAGCCGCAAATATTTTAATACACCATGGTTCATCAATGTTTTGAGAATCTAATATTTAGTCAGAACACAAGTCAGTTGAAACTCGAATGTTTGCAAATATATTTAAGTCATACATGTTATAATTCCTTGGTACACGCATATACACACATTCTTTAGGATAATTAATTATATGGACAGTCGCACACAGTCGACAAGTACGATACAATAATTATTACACAAATTTTATAGTAAAATGCAACTAACCATAAATTGATTGCCCTATCGACTTAACTGCTATTAACGACTAATTATGTATATATAAATATAACTAGATTTTACACACATCTCAAGCGATCATATTCTACAATACACGGCTACTTCCCTTATCTCCATATGTATGTATGTATATATTGCGGCTTTGTAATGAACCAAACAGTATAAAACAATAACGAGTAAGGCGATCGCTCAAGTAGAGGGAGAAAGTTATTGTAGTTACATCATCCATCGTCTACATCTTATATGCCAGCACGTTCTAATGCAGTTAGCTGGCTGCCCAGTCGCTCCTCCTTGGCCTTGCGCTCAGCGCTAATTTTCTTGGAGCTCTGATAGGTGTTGAGAAAGGTCTGAACATCGATTTTGCCATTCAGAAAATGCTCGACATGTCGATCGCAATCACCATCCGCATTCGATGCGGCTATTTGCAGTAGCTCCTGTATCAAAAAACGTTTAACGGTTACAAATCAGAAAAAAAAAACGACTTCAATATCTATGCACAATTTACTCGAATGTGCTGTGGCGCATATTCTTCCGATTTCTTTAAGTACTTCTTATTTAGTAGATCGCATTTTTCACCGAGCGTCTTGAGTGCCGTATAATCGTCACTAAGCCGTCGTTTCAATTCAACCAGATGCGTGCCCTTGCTCTCATTTTCGCCTGCAAAATTGATTAAGTTCTTATTGGAATAGTTAGGGTGTATGGTTTCAGCTGCTAATTACGTGATATATTCTCCACTTGATTCATCATGGAATCAAGTTCCTCATTTAAATGCTGTACCACGGACATTTCCTCTATGAAATCATCAAAGAATTCTGGATCTCGATCAAGTTGCTTCAGCTCATCTAACGATAGAGTTGATAAATTTGGCATACTATCTTCCTCAGGTTTCAGTTCTGGGCTAACACCATTGTTCTCATCGTTGCTAAGTTGCTGTTGGTGCTGTTGTTGCTGTTGGTGCTGCTGCTGTTGCTGCTGCTGCTGAGACGTCTGCTGCGCAGTAGGCATCTTGCAGAGTGGCAGCAAATGGCTGAAAATGTTTCCTTTCTGTTTGACAATATCACAATATCTTGAGGGCCTACTTTAAAACATTTGTATATAGAAAATTGTATTGCAAATTCACTCCCTCGTTGCTCGGTTAAATAAGAGGTCTGTACATCAAGATGTCGCTTGATAATTTGAAATTGAAAATGGAGTTTTTGTATCTTTTTTATGTTATGTTATAACAAAAACAAAATTCTATCACCGTTTGCTTGAAGGAGTTGCCACCTGTTCTAAAATTGCATACCAATAAGATGACCAACTAATATGAATGTATATTTAGATTTTTATATAGATTATTCCATCGCTTCATATAGAAACATTAATTTTAATAAATAATTTAATTATGTTTTTGTTTTGCTCTTATAATTGAGCTGAATACTCTAGAGGGCTGGCGGTAAATGACGGCAGTGAATGAAAACAAAACAGACATATTGATGTATTCAGGAAAACTGCTCTAAACATTACTGGAAATCTTTGTAGGATATAAATAATCGTGAAATGATGCAGTAAATAAACTAAGGTTAATTGCATGCAACTACACTGACTCGCTGCTTGCAGTGGCAACTCAGTGGCAATTCAGAACATCGCACATCTCTATCGCCAAACAGCTGATTGCTGTTTTCCTTCTATTTTGTAACTCTGAATATCGTGTTGCTAAACTGAAGATAGAAAAATTTTATATAACAAAACGTAACGTAAAACTTAAAAAATGGCCTTATTTGAAATGAAATGGCTGCGTCGCTTTGTACGTCGACACACAAATCCAATACCGGAACATCGTGCCGAAATGTGGAAGCGCCGCTTGAGCATTGGCTACGCAATTTTAGCCTGGCAGGCGTTCGGTTTTGTATGTTATATGGTCTACACTGGCCGCAACGATTGGGCCAAGTATTACGGCTACAAAACAGAGGAGGAATTGGCCCTATCACCGGCACAACAATTTGCAAAACATGTTCGAGCGGAAGGCACCGGCAAAATTATCCGTTTCTCAGGGTTTACCAAAGTAGAGGAAGTACCATACGACTCAAAAGACGTTGAACGTGTGAAGGACTGAACTTTTATAATAATTTAGTTGGTAATTTGGCTAATATAATGTTTTTTTGTGAATATTGTTGCAAAATAAATTTTAACTAAAATAATCTAAATATGGAATACTGCGTTACGTCTTGGTATTTTTACGTAAATCATAAAACGGGCACACTGACAGTGAACAGAAACAGACGCCGCTGCAGCAAACACAACAACCAAAGACAATGCTGCTACGATACGAGCAGCAAAGGCATCTGCAATAAACATAAAAATTATAGGAACAAGAATATTTAAAAGAAGTAATTATAAGCGCGTGTGCTCGTGTTTTGAATAGTACATCTAATAGGCTTAACAACAGTTGCTGTCAGTACTGATCTATTATTTGTATGTCGCGCTGCATTTCGTCTATAAATAAAACAAGAACAACAGCAACATCATCTTCGGAATCTATTTAATGAATATTAATTGGCTATCAAGCGTGCAGTGCAGTCCGAGTTGAAGTCGAGGTCACAAAGTCTGCCGCTCAGCCTCTTCATTTCTTTGTGCTCTACGCTAATGCTGTTTATGTGTGTGAAAGAAATAACGGGACTAGCAGACAAACAACAATAACAAATGGCATTTGCGCTGCTCTTCTCTAATTGGAATTGTCGTGCCAAAGAAATGCTTAAAATAAGCTCCGGCCGCAAATAATTGCTAATTAGTTGGTTTTTATTTTTTATTTTTTTTTTTTTAATTTGAGGTCTTGCAAGGCTTCATTCCCGACACGCATACGAATTTCTAATGCAATTAACGTGCGCTTCGCTGCCGACGTCGCAGTCGCAGTCGTTGCTGTTGGTGCAACAGCAGCTGTGTTTCAAACATAAATGTTAATTTATTTATTAAATTTTATTCAAACATTATATATATATAAATTATTTGTGTATATGCATAAGCAAAGAATATGTATTTTCTATGTGAACTTCTTATTGCGATTGCAGGAGTGAAAGAGAGAGTGTTTCTACGCGAGTGTGTGTTAAACAACGTGCTCGTCTAACGGCATTTTAGCGTATTGGCAAAACTACAAAAGAAAACTCATACGCGCGCACACAAATAACAAACATATACATATGTATGCATGTATGTGTGTACATGTGTGTTAAATGTACCGTTGATTGATTATTACTGTTGCAGCTGCCTCTTGCATTGCATCTTTTGCGGGTAAGTGTTGAACAATTATTACAATTTATAGCCATCTCTATCTATCGCGGCCCGCCATCTCAGGCTGGCTGGCGAACTTTGAAGATAATTAAAAACTCATTAATTATATAGTCTGAGTGAAATTTTTGTTTGTGAAGTTCACTTTCCAATTCTTAGCCACAGACACAACAAAAACACTAAGAAAGCAAAACGTAAATCATTAACTAGCGATATATAAATATTAAACACGAATTTGTTTAGAAATCCAACAATAACAACTGAAAGCAACACGACGGCAAACAACAGACAAACAAAAAACACGTTAGTTTCTATTTTTACCTAAATAGTCAGTGTAAAAATGAAACCATTTTGAGTTTTTTCTCAAATAAATAAGATTTGTTGTTATTTTGTCTATCGAGAAACGAAAGGAAAACGGATAAAAAATACTTCTTTTTTTTCTTGACAACCGAACAATAAAAGAGCGTTATACAAGCGCCGCGAAATGTTTAGCATATGGTAGAAATGCGAACAAAGCGTGCGACAAGCACACACACACACACATGTCAACAGAGCATATTTCGAGCATGAAAACTGGAATGGAAAGGGGTATAATGGGAGGGGAAGAGCTGAGGCATGAATAGGAGCAACGACTAACTATGCACTCTACGTTGTCATTAATTGGCTACTGTTTCGTTAAATATGACATTAACAATGCAAATCGATTTAGTTAATCAAGCTAACGGCTTAATCAGCATCGATTATCGATCATAATTTGATATCGTTAAAGGCACTCCCCTTTGATAATGTTTAATGGCTTTGATTGAAAATTAGCTTGACTGAATATAAAATTATTTCATTATACGTATATAAAATAAATTTATTATTGATATATATGTATGTTCATTTGAATGATAAATTGATTTTGATTATACATGTACATTAAAAGATTAATGACTAATTTTGACTAAGCGCTTAGTTTTCATTTACTTGTACTATTATCATAATTTGTTTGTATAATCAAGGCATCATCAATATATATTTGAATATATATTATTTTATATAGATTTATCAGACAACGAGGAAAAATTTCAGGCTTGAAAATAGTAGCGTGACTTAAGATATTTTTTGCAATTCTGTTCTAAGCATTGGATTCTAAACTAAAAAGTGATCAATTTCTCTTTTACAATGGTAAAAAGAACCTTTTCATGGTAGTATAAGTTTCGTGTACATTGTAGAGCACAACTATATTCCTGAACTCAACTGTATATATACAAAGAAATCAACTGTTTTGTGTGTTAGATCATAATTTGTAATTGTATAAGTAGACAGCTAATTATATATGAATAATCGACGGCCCTATTGCGTACACTCCAAATTTGTAGAGCAACGCACAGCACATAGACTCTAGAGGCAAAACGGCAAAGCAACAAACAAACGAACACGAACAACGCGAGAAGAGACAAACGCACAGCAAACACAAGTGAATGCCCATAGACTGGATCGACGCTCAAAGCGTCTTCTGGGCTAGCGCTTTATTTTTTATTTTCATACCCATTAAACGGGACAAATGGGTCTATAAATGTGAGAAGAAAAGCAAAGAAAACGTCTTCAGTTCAAGTTTTTTCCCTCTTTTTTTTTGTATTTTTGTATTTTTTTAACTATAAATCAAGCCGTAACGAGACTTTGTGGTCCAATAACAAGTGAAACAAACCGTATTTCTGTTATAATCTTTAGGGCTTATTATCAAAGACCAAAACTAAACCAGTTATAAAGCTTAAGAAATTCACGTCCATTTATCAATCTATCCAGAAATGTTGATAGTAGAAACTTAGCTAGTAAATCTAAAATATTTAAAAATTAATATTAATTTTTAATATTTCAATAATTTTGTTATTGTCTAAAAGTGTTTACCAAATAATCCATTATCTTGTGAACATTTCAAATTTATAGATCTTGTAGTCCATTCATTAACTAGTAAACATGATATCTAGCAGTCGGGCATGTCCTATACAACATATTCAACTGCTTTAATAATCTTATGTCATGCTCGCTGGCTTGCTGACTGACCGTCTGTCTGACTCGTTAACTGCCCAATGGGTTTCTCAGGTGCCGTTGCCAAAGCCAAACGTAATGCGATCCGTTAACGCGGATCACAGGTGCTACAGCAACCGGAGGTTAGGGTTGGGTGGTTAACAGGGCACCCACCGCCGGTGGGGGTACCACGCCGACGACGACGACGCCTCTAAGCGACGCGCGATAAGCGAAATTTGTTTTGCGGATGGTCATAGACCTCAATGAGTCGTCGGACTGGCTAGCTTTGCTGACCAAAAACCGAAACCTAAACATTAAAAAACAAAATAGAAGGAAAAAGAAGCAAAAAAAAAATGTATATATATATATATATATATATATGTATGTATGTATGTATATATACCAACAGTGCCGACGCGGTTTGTGGCTTTTGCGGTTCCGGTGCCCCCCTCGCCTCTTTCCAGCACAGCTCGATAAGCGCACGCATCAGAAGCAATCGGGTCTAAACAATTCGGTCTACGCCGCCGCCAACGGCCGGAGCCAAAGCGATGATGAAAGAAAAAAAGTAAGACATCAGAATGGAACCCGAGTAATCTACCGTATCTACTACCTGAGCACATTGCTGATTGCTACCGTCTCACATCTGAATGCCAAAGAAAACGAAAGAAAAAAAATACTTATATATATAATATATATGTGTATATGTATATGATATGACATGATATGATGTATAAAAGAAAACGAAACCCAACTGTCATCAATGACCGGCTACTTGGTTGATTGGCCCAGAGGGGGCCCAGATCATCAGCGTCTGGGAAATTCTTCGAGCGTCCCATGAGTGAGCCGACATTGTGTAATCGATACAGAAATGGTCCCCTTTCTCCTCTCTTCTTTCTGTCTGAGTATATTGACTTGTATTTCTATTCGTCTGACATTCATTTGTCGAGAGTCTATCTCGATATGTTTATATATTTATATATCCATAGAGATATATTAACTTTCTGTGTACCCATCTGTATATTCGTTATTCTTAACTCAAAACAATTCTATTGACACTAGATACGGCATAAATCAGAATCATACTATATGTATATGTATAGAGATAGGAATTGATTCTCAACTTTTCCTTAAACTGAGGTAACAATAAAATAATCGGAACTCGAATTTCATAGATTCAGTGAGTTGCTAGTGAAGTGAAGAAATATATATCTTTAGGGTTTTATCTGAACTGTATTTTTTTTATTTGTTTTTAAATGTAGCTTGTTTTACATAATCTGTGGATTGAATTGGAATATTTCCAATTTTTACTAGATAACTTCCGCTTAATATGCTGATCCCAGTTTAGTGTCTTGACTAGTTGCGCTCGCAATTTCGCTTGAACTGTTTGGCATTGTTTTTCCTATATACAAATATATATACATATATAGGTTAGTTAGACTGCTCAGCTCTTTGGACATCGAAAAACGTACGGCTCGAAACCACATTAAGGCCGCAACTGCTCCACAATGTGGTCAGGGATGATCCAATGTTTTCGAGCGCCATCAATTTTTGTCCATCCTCGAATATATCTGCTATTTGCGAGTCAGTTTCATTATCTTTTGTATTTTCTTCTGGTACGGTGATTTGTTTAACGTTGCCGCTTAACATATTCTTAAAGAACGTCATAATTTTGAACACGTTGACTTTTGTTGTAGCACAAATTTGTAAAAATAGGATGCCAAAAAAAAATAAAAATGAAAAATAATAACGATTCACTTGACCAACCGAAATGTCCTGATTTTGTTCCAATGTGAAAATAATTTTATTTTTATTTACGCAACCAAAAATCTTTGAAATTTAATGGAAGGGTTGCTTTTTTTTGCTTTTAAATCATTCGCGCGTTGTTTCAGTGCTGTAAAGCACATTCGTAAATAGTATTGAACAGCACGCTACGCATGCGCTGTTATCTACATGCATAATATCGGGCTGTTGTTAACAGACGCGAGCGCCGAATCAAACATTTGGCGTTTCACAAGTACGGTCACACTGCTGACAGTTGACTCGTTCAGAAAACGCGCGTCGCGTCGCGTTCGCGTTTGTTGTCAGTTTCTCAGCTCTGTTTTCGTTCGCGCTGTTTTTATTCTCTTTTCTTTTATTTTTGTTTGTTTTTTTTTCTTGTACTTATGTTCTAAGTTATTTACATGACTTGCACTTTGCTTTAGTATGTTTTTATGTGTTCGTGTATGTGTGTATGTGCAAAAAGAGGTTTACATGGCTCTTTTACAGTTATTTGTTGCAAACATTTAAAGGTGCACATATACATATATATATGTGTGTGTGTGCAAACATATCGAAATCCAGAGCGTGTGTACGTGTCTCCATGCTTGGCTCTGTAGTATTTGCGTGAGAGAGTGTGTGTGTGTGAGTTCAATTCATTGTTAAGCGGTTGCTACGGTTTAAGCTGCGCTGCTGCTGCTTTGTCGTTCTGTGTGACTTACACGCATGATATTCTTCAAGTGCTGTGGTTTCTTTTTTAATTTACTCTCGTCAGCTCTCGTCTGTAGTTGTTGCTGCAGCAACAGTTATATTTGTATTTGTATTATTTTTTTTTTTACACACTCACATACGTTTGCATCCTGTTCGTACTCTACACTCTCTGCCTCCTGGTGCTACATGTGCAGTGTTGCAAAATGTGTGTTAAATAGGCGCGCGTGCTCTGCATATTTGATTATTATTATTGTTAATTAGCATTCAAACGCCAAATGAGTTCACGAGCTAGTTCTGTCACTCTTTTCCCCTGTGGTAATTTGTAATTATCTAATGGCAATAGCACTTATCGCAATGCAAACAGATAGATAAACCAAAGCCACTCACACGGTAGTACTATTAAGACAAACATGTTCATATAAGTATAGCAATTTCTACACACGTATAATTGACCCACGCACCTGATTAAAGTCGCATGTTGTCGCCAGTAATTAACGAAATTGCGACAGTCCGACCGACATAGATCAGATTTGCGTGCATGATGTCATGTTGTGTTTGTTTTTTTGTTGTTCATATTTGTGTTTCAATTTAACTGTCGCGGTGTCGTCAAAACTTGAAAGCCTTTAAACAAAATAAACACAACATTTGCGTACATTTGTGTGGGCAGCAACAGATTTCGAATTGCGAGAGATGTGACGGCAAAAAGTTGTTAGATTGCGATTGCGACGTCACAGCTGCTGTTCACAAAAATAAGCTCCAAACTGAATAAGAAAATTGAACTAAATGTCCCATACAATAAACAATAAGTATGTACACATTTTTATTTCAGGCAACTTAAGAAATTTATGATAAAAAAGACCTGATTTGATCATGTTACGTCATTCCGCAATGGGAGCACTAAATGTTGTTCAAACTCTGGACGTAACCTTAGTTTACAGAATCTTGAATAATGGCTACCATTGGGCCGGCCGGCCATAAACGGGCAAGAGGCAGTTTTAATGGTGCACACAAATACACACAGTGAGTGAGCGTGTGTGTGTGTGTGTGAAAGGCGTAGATTATATGTATGTAGTACTTCCCCATCTTATTGCACATTTCAAGTTCTCAATTCGCTACATGAGTAATCAACACGCTGGCCACATTGATGGCAATGAAAACTGAACCACATGAGCAAACACACTCACATGCATACTTGCATACACACATATCCATATTTATAGATACAAATATTTAGCATTTATACGTCGGTCCAACGTATGCAGCTTGAGTCCCATTTGTGTTTTGAATATCAATTGCAATTAATTATAGGTCGCATATTAGTGATGGTGGCCGTGATTTTAGTTGGTTTTTATCTTAGTGCTGACTCGACCGCTGCTAACAGTGCGCTGTTACTCTCTCTGTCTCTCTCTCTCTCTCTCTCTCTCTCTCTGCATTTATCCATATGGGTTTCGCTCAGTCAATCTGGCATTCTTGTCTTCTCCCCCACTCACAAATTTCTTGCACACACTGAGAGCGCGAGCGCAGCTTAACAATAACAACAATGCATGCGATTGTCAGCGGAGCCAGCAGGAGCAAAAACAACAACTGAAACGAGTTATTGTTTTTAGTTGGCATGCAACAGTTGCGCGCTGTTTTATTAGCATCTGCTTTGAACTTTCATTCATCGTTTGGTTTTCGCCTTCACTCGCATTGCATTTGCTGCGAATATTGTTAGCAGATAGTTGACTTTCTTCTCTTGCTTCTCTAACTGGCACACACACACCAATAAACATACACACCCATACACAAAGATATAGCCTACTGAGCAGAGTGTTAATACTGACTTACTGTGTGATAACAGCATTGAACGATAACGAATAATTTTAAGAACGATAAACGAACGACGACGTTGTCAAATTCCAAGTGCAACGATAAATAAATACATATAAAAAAAGCACAAGAAAAAGGGAACAACAATTAAAAAATTACAAGTTGAAAGTTAATGATTAACGTTTTGTAAAATCCTGCACCAACGATCGCGGCTAGTTAATAATACCGCAAAATGATTAAATTAAAGTCGTTATTCCGCAGAGGACAAGGAACCTCGAGTTCTGCCTCCTCCAACAACTCCTCGCACAAGCAACAGCAGCAGAACTCCAACAACAATCGACAGAAATCGCAATCCAGCACATCCCTCAACACTGCGCATGAGCAACCGCCGCAGCAGCAGCAACAACAGTCGCAGCAGTTGCAGCAACAGCAACTAAACAATTCGGCGACAGCAGCAACCAAATTTTATTCAAATCACGAGGCGACCTACGAACGCGGCGTCGATGTGGGTGACGAGGCTGCGTTGCTGCTGACAACACAACAGCAGCAACAACAGCAACAGCAGCGACGCCAGGCGCAGCAACAGCAGCTGAGCAACACGCTGCCGCAGAAGAAATCCAAATTTAAAGGACAAAAGCAGCCAAAGCAATTGCCACAGCTGCAGCAGCAGCAGCAACAGCAGCAATTAGAGCAGCAGCAACATCATCTGATGACGTCCATCGCTGCAGTGCCAACACCAACACCAGCAACAAATAGCAGCAACAGTCACAGCAATAATAATAACAATAGCAGCAACGGCGCATTGGCCGCATTGCAAGATGGCGGCGCTGCTGCCGCTGCCGCTGCTGATTTTTACCAGCAATTAGCAGCAGCAGCAACAACGACATCGGCAGCATCAAGTGCCGCAGTCAGTGGCAACAACAGCAGCAGCAGTAACAGCAAAGCCTTTCCAGCAGCTGTTGCTGTTGCAGCCGCTGCGGCTAGCAGCTATCAGCAGCAGCAGCAGCAGCAACAACTCATCAACAACGAACAACAACAACAGCAACTGTTAGAGGTGCGTTACGTGAAGCAACAACACCAAATCGAACTATATTCATCAATATATCTTACACAATTTTAGGCTAACAACAAAATGCAGGAGCTGCACATACAGCTGGAGCGAATGGGACGCGAGCAACTGCAATTGGAGACACGCATCACAGAGCTGCTGCCATACCAAAGCGAGGTGAACAAACTGCGGAACGAACTGCTCAAGATGCAGGTAAAAATGAAGAGGAAATGGCTATAGCTGGGAAATAGTCATAACTCACGATCCTTGTTAAGCAGTCCACAATCATCGGCTATAATAAGCAAATGTATGTCAGGCAGAGCAGGGAGCAGCACTTTACATAGATTGTGGTTGGCCAACAAGTGGATTTTCGTCTTTTGTAAGCCTCACTATTTGAATTGTTAAGCTGTCATTTATTAACCAGCCTTGGTTCACAATATGTGCTCTGCTCTAGATGCAGGTACAGGTAAACTTTAAGGGAAATTACCTAAGGTGAGCTTATTCAATAGGAAATTTACTCTGTTAATTGTAGGCTGCTATAAATAAAAATAATTCATTGTAAAAAGCTATATTATGGTAAAAAGACTTGAGCAGCTTATTTTATATAGATTGTCTACCTTCAAATGGCATTGCCAAAATATGTATTCGCCTTTTAGCAGTTGCGCTATGTAAATAGTTATCTTTTTACCCTGACTTCATTCACAATCTATGTCCTGACCAAGATGTAGGTAAATCGAAAAAGAAGCGGATTTAGAGATATACAGAGGCGTGGCAGATTCTGACGAACTGAGTCGATATAGCCAGGCCTGTCTGTATGTTCGTATGTTTGAACTCGGCAATTTCCAATTTCCCTTTTAAAAATGTGGTTTGAAATTAGATCTCGTTCGCGTTCAGATCTTAAAATTTTGCATTTGTGTGCCAAAGATAAAGCAATTAATTTATTGCAGCAACAACAACAACAACAACAACAATATACAATTAATTGATTGTATTTTAAGAAGACTTGGCCAGAATGTTTTCTATAGATTGTTGTAGCCAGTCATGAAATGGCATTGCCAAAACGTATATTCGACTTTAGTCACTTCCCCTATAATTCTGAGTTGTTCCTTCTACTAACCCAGTTTAATGCACAGCTAAGCAGCATGATTAACTAAATGTGAGCTTTCACTGTAGCTGGGCCCAGACAGCGTGTCGGTTCGTCAACAAACCACACAAAAAAGCTGTCAATTCTTGTCTGACAATTGTTGCTATCAACCCAAGTTGTTGTTGTTGTTGTTGCCATTGCGTTAGCTGCAGTTGATTCTAGTCGTTGCGCTTCGTTACTTTAGCCAGTTTCTTGATATTTAATATGTTCCTTTAATTGAGAAATCGTCGCACAGCGAACGACCCCAAACAGTGAGTGCCATAAGTATGCATACACAATAATTACATATTATAAAAATAGAATAGGAAAACCTTTCTATAGTTGCAATTCAAAAATAAACCCATCCAAGTAGGCCCCGTCGATTTTGCTCGACGTGAACGGGAGAGTTCGAGTGTTCAGTTCATTTGTAGCTAGTGCTTAGGGAGAGTTAGGCATAGTTTAGAAAATCATATCAAATTAATTTATACAAATTTGCATTTGTCTCACACTTTTTGCTCATAGAGTCAACTAGAGAAATCACAAATGGAGATTGGCAATTTGAAATATGAAAATGAATCTTTACGCAATCGCTTGCGGGACGTCGTCAACTCGCCATTGTCGGACGCGGAGAAGCACCAGATCATTCAAGACTCGCAACGCTTGCATAGCTCAGCACCCGCTTCTATAGCACTGCCAAATGTGAGTATATATAGATATGTCTAGATAGATCTGAGCTTATATATATATACATATACCTATTCTATATATATAATGCCTCTCATTCCATAGTTAAACGAAGCGGCGCACGATGGCACGCCTTGTATTACGCCGGACTGGGATAAGCATTCGTCCTCGAGCGAAATTTCAGTAGCATGCCTGCAGGACAAGATCATACAGATGGAGGAGACGCACTACTCGACAAATGAAGAGCTGCAGGCAACGCTACAGGAACTGGCCGACCTACAGACGCAGTTGAGCGACACGCAAACGGAGAACGAACGTCTAGCCGAGGAGAAGGATGTGCTCTTTCAGTCGCTGTGCCGCCAAACGGAAATGCTGAACGAGTCGCGCACCCAAATCAACACATTGCAGGAGCTATTGCTGCGCGACACCAAACAGGCCGAGGCCACCACCACTGAGCGGGAGAAGAAGTTGCTTGATTTGATACAGACAACACAGGAGGAACGTGAGGCATTGATGCTTAAGCAGGAGGAACTCAATGCAGAGCTGGCCGAGCTGCGGCAATCACGCGACACCATTCAACTGGAGCAGCAGCGACAGCGCGAACGCAACGCTCTGCTCGATTCGCAGCTGGATGCGGCTAATGCCGAGCGTAAGCAGAGCGAAGTGCAACTCTCGCTGGCTAAGGAGGAGATATCACAGCGCGCCATCGAGATCAGCAGGCTGAGTACGTTATTGGAGAATGCACGCTCCAAGATCGAAGAGCTGGAGGCTGATCTCTCACGTGGCGATAAGACTGATCTGAGTGATGTGCTCGATGCGGCGCGACGCGAGAAAGATGCGCTTGAGGAGCGGCTGGCCGAGCTCCAGGATCAGTGGTCGCGCAGCCAGGCGGAATTGCGTCGCCTGCGCGAACAAATCGCTGGCCTCACCGAGGAATGCAAGGTGGCCAAGAACAATGCCAAGTGCGCTGTCTCCCATTTGGAGTATCGGCTGGAGCAGCTGCAATGCGAGAAGGATAAACTGGCTGGGGACTACCAGGCCATGGAGGAGCGCATCAACGAGCTGCATGTGCAGTGCAAATGTCATCTGGAGGACAAAGCACAACTGCAGCAGCTGCTGACCGCAACGCAACGACACCTGGGCGATGTGGAGCTGCAGCTGACTGAGAGCGAATCCCGCCTGGAGAAGGAGATGCAGCTGCGTAAACGCGACGCTGACGAATGGCAACAGTTCCAGGCGGACCTCCTAATGACTGTGCGTGTTGCCAATGATTTTAAGACTGAGGCGCTCAGCGCACGCGAGCAGCTGGTGCTCGACAACAAGACGCAAAAGGAGAAGATCCGGCTGCTCGAGCAGCAGCTGGACAAACTAACCAAACAGCGTAAGTAAATGAAGAGAATCTCTGATTCGTGACTTACCTTTGTGGACTTTCACAGAAACACAGCAGACGGAGACACAGCAATCGGTGCTGACCTCTGTGCAGCAGGAGATGGCAACGCGACGCAGCAAACTCAGTTTTAGCCGGCAGGACTCACGGCTGTCGGTTAAGACACTCATCGAAAGCATCGAGAACAACAAACAAGTAGCTAGCACATTAAACACATAATTGCCACTGTCGTTTGCTAATCTCCCTTTCAATATAATTTTGCAGCAGGGCAAAACGGACGAGACCGAATCACATTACAGCTCGACGTCGAGTCTAAACAGCGGCACGCCCGAAACGGGTAATACGCCCATTATACTGCCTGGCTCCAGTGACTGGCACGAGAGTGTAAGTTGTGCCTGCAAAGGATTCGCCTTGAAGACACAAACATCTTTATTTATTTTTCCTTTTTTTAACAGCTCCGACTACCTGTGCTGCAGAGCAGCAATCTGCATGTGAATGTTAACACAGCAGCGACTGCGTCGACCACAGCCATACCAGCACCAGCAGCATCAGCAACAGCAGCTAACACTACCAAAGCAAACCAACAGCAACAGCAACAGCAACAACAACAAACGCAGCAGCAGCAACAGCCGCCGCCGCAATTGCAGCATCAATTATCGCAACAGTCAATGACAAGTGTGACATCATCGTCAACGCAGCCCTCCACACCAAACACACCAAACACACCCAGCAGCCTACAGCAGCAGCCGCCCAGCCTGACAACGCCAGCTCAGACGCCAAATAGCGCACTCGTTAGCAGCCTCAGCTTTGGCAATGTCTCAAAATCCTTAATCAGCGGTAAATGATAGTACATTATAACAAAGAGAATTATATATATTGTATGTATATATATATTTGTTGTACACTCAGTTGATGAGAGCTGAGTTGTTTGTCTAATTGGTCCACGTCACTTAGACAACTCATTCACTCGTCTGTTAGGCCGCTTTGTTCATGCTATATAAATAACCGTCGATTTTGTACAAACTTCAGGTGAACGCAAGGATCCGCTCAACATGCTAGCCAAAAACGGTGGCTCGAAGCGCAATGCTCTGCTCAAATGGTGTCAGAATAAGACCGTCGGCTATCGCAACATCGACATCACGAACTTTAGCTCATCGTGGAACGATGGGCTGGCCTTCTGCGCCATTCTACATTCCTATCTGCCCGATCGCATACCATACGACACACTCACGCCGGCCAACAAGCGTCGAAACTTTTCGCTCGCATTCGCCGCCGCCGAGTCGGTGGGCATTACCACCACCTTGGTGAGTGACCTGCATTCATTCAATATTACAATCAGTCCATTAATCCAACAACTCACTCAATTGCAGAATATCAATGATATGTGTCAGATCGAGCGACCCGACTGGACTCTGGTCATGTCCTATGTAACTGCTATCTACAAACACTTCGAGACATAAGGCCCTCCCCGTCCGTCCGCGCTGAACTGAACTGAATCTGGGAGCGAATGTGCACACATCTTTTGTATATGAATTTCTCTGCCTCTTTGTATCTTTTTAGATTTTTATAATTTCTGGCGACTATGAAAAACGATAAAATGAGTTAAAAGCTTAACTTAACCAAACACAGCTGACTCTTAACCATATAGTGTGTACCACCAGGCTTATCACTACTATTCTCTCCTATTATTAACCATATTTTTTGTGCAACTTTTATGTTTACTCATAATATAGTTATAGTATGTATTGTCAGGTTTAAACACTTGCACCGGAATGTTGTGGCAAATTTTAATACTTATTGTCAAATCGCTGATTTCAGAGTTTATTTTAAATATACACACACACACACAATAAACATATATATATATATTTATAAATATATACACATATATATACGATTATAGGAAACCTAGAGAAATCGAATGGCCGATTAGCTTTAGCATATTTATTATAAAAACAAACAAAAACAGAATTTAAAGAAAACAAAAATAATTGTCTTTTTTATTTATATGTCAATATTTTATTTATACGAATGATCCAAAGAAATTGATATTTCCCTACATCACAGTTTTAAAGTCACTGTCAGTATTAAAAATCAATTTTTAGGCAATTCTCGAGTAATGCACCTTTCGGCACGTTACTTGCTTGCTTTTATCTTGGACAAAATAAATGACAACTTTAAAAATTACATTTGGAATGTTTATTCTATATTCAAAATATTTAAAAACGTAACGCTCTACTGTAACGTGTTTAACGTAACTAACGCTCACTGTTAACAAAAACACCACATATTTAAAAGTGTTAAATGACTGTGGAGGCATTCTGTTAAATGAGGAGTAGCTCAGTTAAACAAATGATAGCTAGTTCCGATAGATGCTATCGATAGTTTGCAGTTCTAGTAAGAATATCCAAATACTTTAATAAATTTTAAAGCTAGGCAACTGCAATGATAAATTTAAGCAAACAATAACAACCAAAGTGTGCTGCAATGGAAGCGACGGAAGACCAGCTAATACTGGCCACAGGCGGCTACGACCATACCATCAAAGTGTGGCAGGCGCACACCGGCAACTGCATTAAAACCATGCGCTTTGTAGAGACATCGGTGAGTGAGACTGCTGAAAACGGAGCCACGCATTTGATATACATATAACTTATGTTTTGCTGTACATATTAAAAGCAAGTTAATGCGCTGGACCGTACGCCAGATAAGACACGCCTGGCCGCGTGTGGCTATCAGTGTATACGTTTGTATGACTTGGAATCCAATTGCACGGCGCCGGTCATCAATTTCGATGGTGTACAAAAGAATGTCACACGGCTGGGCTTTCAGGAGGATGGGAACTGGATGTTCACTGCTGGCGAGGATCATCGTGTACGCATCTGGGACATGATGTCAGCCCCGCCGCACTGTTCCCGGGTGTTTGATTGCCAGGCGCCCGTGAATGCCGCCTGTCTGCATCCCAATCAAGTGGAAATTGCAATGGGCTCACAGAATGGCGGCGTTTATCTGTGGGACGTGAAGTCAGAGAGGCATGAGCAGCTAGTGCCGGAGGTGGATGCCTCAATACAGGACGTGGCCATTTCGCCAAATGGCCATTATATGGCCGCGGCGAACAATAAGGGCAACTGTTACATCTGGGCGCTGAGCAGCAGTCCTGACCAGCAATTGAGCACAATGAGTCCCAAAAAGAAAATTCAAGCACACAGTCGTTCCATACTTCGCTGCAAGTTCAGTCCCGACTCAAGTCTCCTGGTCACAACATCGGGCGATGGCACCGCCTGCATTTGGAAGACAGAGAATTTCAGTAAATTGCACGAGCTCTCTATTAAAAACTATTGGATCTGGGACGCTGCATTCAGCGCCGATTCCAAATGGCTATTCACAGCTTCCTCCGATGGCATTGCCCGGCTGTGGAAGCTGCAAACGAAGAACTGCGTGCGCGACTACACGGGCCACACCAAGGCAATTACGGCTCTGTCCTTCAAGGACGAAATTGTGGCCGACTAACTAAGTAAGCATAGCCTTAGCTCTAGCTGTAAACGAAGAGACAAATAGGTATACAAAGCAGCCACTCGCATTGTCCGCCCTGACACGGATGCTTGTATAATATTGAATAGGAACAGCAAAGAACCGATTCTGAATGGTTTCGGAATGCGATATGAAAGATGATGCTTGAGCGTGAATCTTTTTGGAGGCAGTCGGGTCCGAGGCGACACTTAAAAGGGCAAAGGACAACAAAACAAAATGAAAAACCAGAACTGACTCGAGTTCTACCTCTAAAATGCGTTTTTGCTTTTGTAGCGACGTTTTTCATACATTTTTTTATATATAATCTACTGCAAATATATATATATATGTATATGTATATATTATATATATGAGGAAATGCAATTTAATAAAAATCCTTATAGGCATACAATCAATATAAGTACGACAGGAATACATTATAACTGGGGCTCGTCGGGCAAACAAATAGAAAATAAAAATAAAAAAACGAGATGACAGCGAAACGATGCGCAATTCAATTCAATTGACGTATTTACTCCACATAGGGAATGCCTTGGGCGACAATGGACTCCTTGATGGGATCCGGATCGTCGCCCAGCTTGTAGCCCACAATACAGGTAATATCCACCGGCTTGCTCGTGGGATTCAGCAGCAGCATCACTTGGTTGATGGGCGGCGATGGCCGGAACGGTTTGTGTCCGGGCATTACGTTGCCCGTGGGCGGCAACAGGCGCACCTTACAGGGCTGCAAGTAGAGAAGGACATGGGATGAGCTAGGCATTGGCTCTGGTAATTGATAATCGACCCACCTTTTTGACGCTCGCCTCGAATTGAAAGTCTTTGACGGGCTGGCGGCTCTTGTTCTGGGCCGATATCACAATTACGGATACATTGCTACTAGGCCGCTCGTCCGTAATATTGAGGCACAGCTGCAAATCGTCATCGTCCAGCATAACACGCTCCTCGCCAATGCCCTGAATATTGTCCAGCTCAATACTGATCTCGCTAAGGTGCTTCACTTGCTTAATTGCAGCTGGCGGCGCCTCCACAATCTCCTCTTCCTTTGTGGGCTGCGGTTCTGCCTGAGGTTGAGGTTTAGGCTGTATCTTTGGCTGTGGCGGCCTTGCAGTAGCGCTCAGCAATGGCACATCATCCACAGTCTTTGGCGTTGGCTTCGCTGCGGGCTTCACTTGACTGTGCTCGCGCGCCAAATCGTTGAGCGTCAATTTCTCCGGTTCACGCTTAAAGGTGCTCATGCGCTCCTGTGCTGGCATTATCTGCTCAAACAGCTTTTCGCTCAGCATATCGATTTCGGGCATTTTGCGCATAGCTCCAACCTGCTTGGCATCCGCATCCTCATCTCCAACAGCACCACTGCCATTGGTCGTGGCGGCGTTAGTGTCGCTTTTCGTTGAGGTGAGCAGCTGTGGGGAGAGCAGCTCGCCGTTACCAGCCAGCAGAAATGGTTCTTGCGGCTGCTCCTTTTCGCTCGTACTCTCGGCCAGGGCGCTGCTGAAGATATCACTGAGATCCTCCAGAATATTAGTCTTCTTTGGGGTGGTACTTGGAAAGGGCGCGCTAGTCTCGACAGGCTCTGCGCCATCAAGCAGCAGGTCCCCCAGAAGTTCGTTGATCAATGTTACATTACTGGCGCCAGATGCTGCCGTTGTTGCTGCTCCTGCTGCTTTAGAGGCGCTGGCTGTGGCAGTAGTGGCTGCAGGTTTATTGGCCAAAGCCGTAGCCGAATCTGCGCACTTGGCTGGAGACGACACCAGCTGCTTGAAGCGTGCCATAGTCGCCAACAAGGCCTCATTGGTCTCCAGCGTGTCTTCTGCGAACGGCCAAGGGGAAATTATATGCATATACATCACATACTATCAGGGTACACTGTCTAGACTTGCCTATTAGCTGTGTATCCGTGTCGCCCAACAGCTCGGGCAAATGCTGAAAGATGGGCTTATGCTTTTTGCAGCTCCTATAGAGCTGGCGTATGGTCTCATTAACATCACAATCGTCAGGATTATAGCTGTCCAGCATTTGGTTAAGCAGCTGCAGCGTCTCCTGCACCTCGACCAGAACAAGCCGATGCTGGGCGAGCAGATCGTTACGACGCGCCTCCTGCGCCATCCGATATTGTACCAAGAGATTGGCGCGCTTGAAGTTCTCTGGATCCTTGCTCTTGACCAGCTTGGCAAACATGGCCTCGTCAATAGTGCTGAGCACGCTCTCACGTTTGGCCAAAGCTGCCTCCGTTTGGCCATGTTCGATTTCGCACTCCTTGCGCAGCATCTCGTATGCATCCCGGATCTTTTGACGTTGCGGAAACTCGGTCGTCCACAGCAGCAGGCATTCCATGATCCGCTGCTTTACCACAAGCGGCGTATCGCCTCCGTCGTATTTCTTGGACACCAGCCGGGTTAGCTCATTCAGAAATCGGAATTTCGCAGCCTCCTCCTGGAACGCATCGCCGCACTGTGTCATGCATTCCTCTAGCAGCTAAATATCAAGTTTTATTTGCATGAGAAAGAGCAGAGTAACGAATTGTTCATAATCGAAGCCGCAAAATTCTTGTAAGTGTATGTGTGTGCAGTGGAGAGAATTTCTAGGCGGGTGTGCGGGTGTGTGTGTGTGTGTCTTGGGGCGTAAAACTTACAGCAATTGCTCGCGTCGCCTCGTTTATATTGCTTGAATGTATCTTGGCCAGAATCATTGACTGAGCCTTGTGCACCAGTTGTCTGTTGCTGCGGACAACAATGCAGAACATTTGTACGCCGAGTTCATCGACACGATCTTTTGTTGGATTCGTTGCACGATCTGCATTAGCGATTTTAGAAACAGGGGATTTTATTGAAAGCAATAAAAACGATAATAGCTACAGCTTACAGAAGAAACTCACCCAACATCTCTGTCATAATACTCTCGTCAGTTGTCATCTTTACATTAAATGCTGTCTCTTGGATTTAAAATATATTTAAGGAACGTATATTTTTCGGTTTTGAACAACAATCATATTGTTGTAGTTGCTCCTATTATCATTAGAGCTGTGTCGTGAGTCGACCAAAATATCGATAGCTGTACATATATAGGATATCGGGCTTAGTACGCAGCTAATGTCTCTTAAGTGAATAATAGTAGGGGTAACACTCGTGATGTCTATAACATTGCCGACTTGTTTTAATTTTAATAAAAAATTAATGCTGATAAAAATATTAAAAATCAATATAATAAATAGTGTAATAAATATAAACACATATATCCAATGTAACAATAACGTTAAATGAGCTGTTTTATGAAAATCCTTTTGAAGTTTTCCGAAACTAACAGAAACGATTAGATACTTGTATTCGATTGTTCATTGCTTTGCAGCTCTGCATGTAAAAAACAACCCTGGGCTCTAGCCGGAAACCAATTTGTGTGGCATTGCCGCACACTGCCGCAACATGTTCTTTTTCAGGCGTACGCCTTTGCGCATACATCGTACACCGATTTCTTCCGTGAAAAATGTAAGCTTTTTTTGTGAAAATAAATGTAAATGTAAATAAAATCTTAAGCGAATTGATACTAAAAAAAGCGGCAATCCGCTGCACTCAAAAACTTTGTGAAATGCATTGTGAAAATGATAGTAACTTATTGGTTTCGTTTGGCCACGCACAATGAGGTTAAAAACGGTGCTTTTTTTTTTTTTGTTTGTGTGCGTGTCTGTGTCTGTGTAACGAGCGCTCAGTGGCCGTCTCCACACGTGTTTGCATTTAAATGCAGGAAATTTAATATTTTCCGCCCACAACTAAAACCGTAGCAGTGAATCCCAGATTGTTACGATATTTAACTGGGAAATATTAGACGCCATAATATACTATTCCTCTTGAGGTTATCGCCTTGAAAATATTTACCGTAATAAAGTCGAAAATCAACAACAATTAAGTACATTTAATTTACTGAATGAGCGAATAATATTGTTTGGATTTTTGTTTGCTTTGCAGCATGGCCGAAGTAGCTGAAAACGTTGTCGAGACTTTCGAGGAGCCGGCGCCATTGGAAACGGATGTCGCCGAAGCTGTGCTCGACACAAATGTTGTCGCCACCACGGAGCTGCCCGAAATCAAACTGTTCGGTCGCTGGTCTTGCGATGATGTGACCGTCAACGATATCTCGCTGCAGGATTACATCTCAGTGAAGGAGAAGTTCGCACGCTATCTGCCCCATTCGGCTGGTCGTTATGCTGCCAAGCGTTTCCGCAAGGCACAGTGCCCCATTGTTGAGCGTCTGACCTGCTCTCTGATGATGAAGGGCCGCAACAACGGCAAGAAGCTCATGGCCTGCCGCATTGTCAAGCACTCTTTCGAGATCATTCACTTGCTCACTGGCGAGAACCCACTGCAGGTGAGCAGAGAGTCCATGACAAATGAATTAATCCCAGCACCCGTCGTGCCATGCTAAACTGAGCCATGCGAAAACTCGAACCACGCGGGCTACAGGTAGAATGCGCACGCAGATCAAAATGTTTCAATATCCTAGTGTCTGAAGCGCAACTCTTCTTACTCTCTTGGAACTTGAAACTACAAATGAAAACAATGAGTATTTTGTCTTCATATGAGTTATATATTATATACGTATATAGCTGTATTATTTAGTTCGCTTGAATGTCGAGTTCCTCTTTCAACTGGAGCCTTTCATATGAGACTTACTATTCCCTTTCTCTTGGTACTTCAAATTACATTAGTCTTACTCTATCAGAGATTGGCTTATGTCCACAACTAAAACCGCATCAGTGATTCGCACACTGGTGTGGTATTCAATTGGACTACATTGAACCCCATGGTTAACTATTCCTCTTAAGGGCATTGGCTTGAAGATGCATACCTTAATAAAGTCAAAATCAACATTAGAAACTTTAAATGCAATATAATATCCTAGTGCCCGAAGATTTGAGACCTATTCTTGCTCTCTTTGAACTTAAAACGCAAGGAGCTCAAGTCCAGTTAGAAGATCGTCCACCTCAATGCCATGCAAGTATTATTTAACACTGCAGTGCGCATCTAAACCAAATTGGACTGATATTAAATATGAGGTTTTAATATCCTAGTGCTTGAAGATTAGACTCTCTTCCCGCTCTCTTGGAACTTAAAATCACATGTATCTAAATCTTATTTTATCTATCAGAGGATGGCTTATGTCCACAACTAAAACCGCATCAGTGATTCGCACGCTGGTGTGGTATTCAATTGGACTACATTGAACCCCATGGTTAACTATTCCTCTTAAGGGCATTAGCTTGAAGATGTATTCCTTAATAAAGTCAAAATCAACATTCGAGATTTACTATATATACATACATATAGAATACTCTTGCTGTAGTCCAACTCTATGCTAGTCAGCTTATAATCCATGCTGTTCTAAGCATCATCATTTGAATGGACTAATATTAAATAGAAGGTTTTAATATCCTAGTGCCTGAAGATTTGAAATCTCTTCTTGCTCTCTTGGAACTTAAAACTACAGTAGAAATAGTAATTTAGACAAGTTGTCTTAAAGTCGATTGACGTTTCTATTTAATTATATTGCAGATCTTGGTGAGCGCCATCATCAACTCGGGACCTCGTGAGGACTCCACACGTATTGGTCGTGCCGGTACCGTCCGTCGCCAGGCTGTGGATGTGTCGCCCTTGCGTCGTGTCAACCAGGTGGGTGCATTTCTTGGCTAACTTTTTGGCCAGCAACGATGGCGCGCAGTTCGAGTACAGAGACTGCGTTCTTATAACGTTGGCGATAATAAACATCTATCTATCCGTAGCGCCACAATGTATAGTTAGCCAACATTTGGCGTATGAACCGAAGATACAGTTAACTCAAGCTTTTAACAAATTGCGAATACTTTAATAACTAATTTTTATTAATTATAGGCTATCTGGCTTCTGTGCACTGGTGCTCGTGAGGCTGCCTTCAGGAACATCAAGACCATTGCCGAGTGCTTGGCCGATGAGCTCATCAATGCCGCCAAGGTAAGCTATATAAGATATGTAGATATAAGGTAACTATTGTGGAAGTGCATCTACTCCAATGTCGCGCATTGTATGTCCATCGTATGTCGCCTCGCTTGTAGACGAGATTTCGAGCTGCTGGGGCTGTTGCTACTCATTATATATTCCGTTATACGTCCAGTCTAATTCTGCATCAGGTCATTTGGATACTGTTGGAGACTCGCTTTTGGACAAGATCAATATTATGTCTTCTATTATCCTTGTGCTTGTGGCAGAACCCAGCTCAATGCACACGAGAAACGTAGAAGAACAACTAATTAAAATAATGCAAAAATGTATTATCTAAGTTGATTACATTTTACATACATAGTCGTATATATACATTCGTTACGTCCAGTCTAATTCTGCATCAGGTCATTTGGATACTGTTGGAGACTCGCTTTTGGACAAGATCAATATTATGTCTTCTATTATCCTTGTGCTTGTGGCAGAACCCAGCTCAATGCACACGAGAAACGTAGAAGAACAACTTATTAAGCCTAATGTTTAAGAAGTCTATACACAATATTTATTATATTGTAAACTGAACTATTTGTCATTTCGATTACAGGGTTCATCCAACTCGTACGCCATCAAGAAGAAAGATGAATTGGAGCGTGTTGCCAAGTCTAACCGTTAAGGAGAAACAACAACACACACATTTACAAATAACAAATACCGTTTGTTTAATGTTCGATTAAAACTTGATACTTTACGTTTGATGTAAATTTGTATGTAAACACAGAAGCGTTTTGATCAACTTTAAGCGTGCATTGAATAAACAGGTGGGGTGGCCAGGAGCTAAAGATACACATGAATTCTTCATTAAATAAATATGTGTAAAAATAATAATAGGACACAATGCTTTTTTTTAATAGCTATAGAGTTTATCAGTATAAATAAATTTTTATAATATTGTACGTACATCAACACAAATACGTCGCAAGCTGGAAGGGCAGCCGTTTTTTACGTTCGCCGATTTCAGCGACTTGTGCTTGGTGCTAAAAATGTTAGCGACGCTAAGTATGCGGTGTTCGATAACAATTTCGATCACGCTTGGAAGCTGTCTGTTCAACCCTGGAATATGGCGCATGACAAGGTTGCCAGATCTCGTCGTATTGCAAATTTGAATCTGTGCAAATGCCGAAGCGCTGGGTTAAATAAGATGTTTAATGTGAATACAGTATTTCAAACTCAACAAACTGCACCAGGCACAAGTACACTTAAAAGCACTGCAAACGAGAATAGTTCGGCCGAACGCCATAGTCAGTAAGTATAGCTGAGTGTATGGTTAGAAATAGGATCGCTAATCCAATCACATAAATAGATTCCACGACCAGACATTAGTGCAACAGTTTTGTCGCGCAACGCACCTAGGAAAACTGATTGAAGGCACCGTCAACAGCTTCCTATGCAACTATAGGCGCACGCGCAAACCGGAGGAGGCGTTAGCGCCGCTTGTGCTGCGCCTGGACTTCCAATACGTTGAGCTAGTGAATCACGCACCGCAGCTGCTGCACCTGGCCGTCGAAGAGCCTCTGCAGTTTGCCGAGGCGGTCAAGTACTCAGTGTACGGACAGGTGCGCGACTTGCTCAAATCAAACGCAAATTCCAACGAAAGCTCCCTCAAGGCAATCGATATCGCTCAGCTGCACACGCAGTGGCGTCTGCTGGGTTTGCCACTGCAGCCGAATTTAGTATTTGATCCATCCCAGTGGCTGTACCCGCTGGGCTTGGCCCTGGTGGACGGCATCTTGTCCGCTTATACACTGCCAGAGATATTGGTGTAAGTGAAAGATTTATGGCCAGATGTACTTATAAGATTGGATTGGAAATTTTTAGATTAAAGCAGTTGCCACTGTCCCACAGTTCTGGTGCATCTTGATCTGAATTGATATATCATTTTATTGTCTGTTCTTTTATTTCGTTGAAACAACACAAACCTAGACTGCAATCGATTTGGTACTGCGCCAGTGGTTGTATGAGGAATGCCATTCAAACCAGCTCCACGGACGGTGAGTAATCGAAATCGCTAGCTGTCATAAAAAAGCTGGAAGCACTAACCTAAATCCGTCGTAGTCCAGATGTTAATCAAAGTAGGCGTTTAGTGTGTGTTAAACGTCACGATATATATGTCTTTGTCAATTTTTTTCAAGGCATTCAGTCACACGACGTCTCTCATTTATTTAAGATCTCGGGTCTAATTCTACGATTTTAAATTTTAAATATATTTGATTTATTTTCCCATTTTGTATACCCAGCACCGTTGTGCCCAAACTGCTCGCGTCCTATGAGTGAATACCAAAAGCTGCGCGTAACAGAGAATTTCCGTTTGCTAGCCATCCTGCCGAGCGCCTGCGTGCAGACTCCTCGAACTGTGAATCGCATTTTCCGGCCGATTCTTGTGCGTTCGCGAGGTAAGTATAGCCAGGGGCGGCATACCCATTGAAAATACCTTCACCATAATGCAGCGCTAATCTCTCCTACCAGCTCATACATACGACTGTGATTTGAAGTTGGGCGCCAATTACTTGGTCACGGGTTACTATTGCAGCACAGCTAGCACTTATCAGTTCGAGGCATGCCACCTAAAAAGAACTTGATTCGTTACCAGCCTGTGCAGCTGGTTGACTTCTTCCGCGCCGACGACGATCAGCCAACCCCTTCGCAGCCAATAACCTTCGCATCTGCTCTGTTAGTAGCCACAATATTATTTAGTTGAATTGCAGCATTGTTCATTCGTGGTTCCTCTCTCTCTCTCTCTCTCTCTCTCCAGTTCAAACGTCAGTCCTGTCGTCAGTATTTATAATAACTCACAAGCCACATCATCCGGTGAACCGGAGAGTCTTAGCCGCGGCAATGTGACCAGCGCTCAAAGCGTTTCCTTTGTTCCAAACGATGAGGAGTTCCCGGCTGTGGGCGCCGTGCGCAAAAAGCCAAAGCCAAAGCCAGTTCGTGCTCCGGTCGTAGCGCCAGCAGAGTCGCCCCCAGCCTTGCAGCCAGTGACTCCGGCCCCGGCCACTAGCCAGCCCGTTCCCAGCGGCCAGTCGTCGTCAGGCAACTTGTACAACAAGCAAGAGGTGGTTAACAAATGGCTCAAGTCTGTGCAGCAGCCTTTCGTGAAATCGCAGCAATTGCAAACACCATATCGCACCTCTGGCTTTACGCAATCGGGTTTCAGGAGCGCACCGGCAGCTGCCCCACAGGAACACTCGCAAGCCGACGGAGTGGCCAGTGAGGCCAGCTCCAACCCTCCAACCGTTGCGCAGCCTAATCAAAATTCGCCAGTAATCCAGTTAGGGTCATCCCCAAATGTGTCTGTTTCTTTGCTGGTGGCCAACGGGGTGGAGACTGAACAAAACATTTACTCCGGCGATGGTGCCGTAGTTGAACTGCCGGTCAACGAGGCAGAAAGTGCACAGCCAACGAGTCGCCAAATGCGCCGCCAGGAACGTCGCATGCGGCGCGAGCAAACAGCGTCAACTACTCAGAGCTCAAGTCGCAGACATTCGGGCCTGCCGGCGCAACTGCCCGAGGAGCTGTTGATGCCGTCCAGCCCCATCCCGCCCAGCGCACCAGTTGCCGATGATGTGTCCTTTATGCAGGAGCTGCAGCAGGCGCTGGGCGACAAGTCAATGCCACCGGAATCCCAATTACCGCTGGAGGACATCGCAGCACACAGCACACTGAATTGGAACGCCATCGAGTTTCGTCCCAACCTAATGGCTACCAATAACTCAAGGATTAGCGTAAGTCAATAGTCATAGATTTCTTTTTCAATTTCCATAGTTCGTATAACTTTTTCAAACTTGCAGGAGCGTCGTCGTCGTCAGCGTTTTCATCGCACACTCAAGCCAGATGCGATGTTCGAGCTGATCTCGCTGCCATTCGAGGGTCTGCCGCAGCTGCCGTCAGAATCTCAGACAGAACCCCAATCGCAATCAACTGACAGTAGCCAGGCACCGGGAGCCACTTATAATCTGTCCTCTAGCTACTCAGAGGGGCGCAGCGCACCAGCGATTGCCTCAGGGTCAACAGTCCAACCGATGCGGCCAATACAGAACAGCTCCAGCAATGACAACCAATCGGTTTTTCGGCTCAGCAGCCTCCTCCCCAGCACGGGTATCGGGACCGCCAGCAGCAGCGGCACCAGTACCACCATCAGCAGCAGCACTTTGGTGACAGCCGACGACGTCCTTTTAGACGCTATTGATGATGTGTTGCACAGCCGTCCACTCTTGGATATGGACCCGGCATCTCAGCAAACGGAGGCGTCTCTATTCCTCGAGCCAACTAATATTGACTTGAGCGCTCAAGTGGCTGTCGATAATGCGACGACCAAGAGGAGCCGCGGACCACGTCACGTCATATTTGTGAAATGTGATAGTCCACAACGTCGCAATGTCGAGGTCGATTTGAATTTTATGCCACCGAGCATCAAGAAGTTGTATGGTCTAATCTGCGCCAAATACTCGGACTATGCCTTTGTCTATGCGCTGAGTGCGCAGCTGTCACAGGAGATTGTGCCCATGGGCTGCTATGTCTACCTGAAAATGGCTCTGCTGAGCAGTCTGGCCAGCATAGAGCTGGACGAGATGCGTCCGCCCGTTTCACTGTGCGTCATCTGCAACGACAGCCATATGGCCAATCTGCTGCTGGAGCACATCGGGCAACTGGCGCCCCGTTTCATTGGGCCCCATGAGGGGTGTCAGGAGCCAGTGCAGCATTCAGCCCTCTCGTCGCGCCACAAATGGGTGATGGCCAGCCCATTGCTGATGGCTCAGCAGGGCGTGTACTATGCCGGTGACTGGAATCGCTTGACGCGCGCCCAAAGCGAGGAGCTGGAGAAATGCATTGAGAACGGCAGCGTGCCGGTGCCGCATCTGCAGAGCGAGCAGCCCCTCGAAGCGGCCATTTGGACATATTGGCAGCCGGAGAATGCAGCCAACCAATCGACAGCGTTTGCCAAGCTTTGTCCGTGAGTACCTAATATTCTGAAAATTAATTAAATATATTTATATGTATATGTATATGTATATGCATATGTCTTTGTTCCGTTGCAGAATCTTTGGCCTGCCCGTGCACATGGGCGAGCAGGAGAACAACACCCTATGGGACTTTGTGCTGAACCAGCACCAAACAGATATGCCAGAGGAAATACATGATGCATTCAATATACCCAACGATGATATAAGAGCAATGCTCAGCTTCCTGCATCTGCGTCAGGTTGCTTTCACATTGGAGGCGGAGCAATTGCTACAAAAATACTATGTTGTCTCGCGCAACGTGCAGCCAAGTGAGCGCATCTTTTTCCATTTCATTTCGATTCGTGCTACTCATGCTCTCTCTCTCTCTCTGTCTGTCTGTCTGTCTGTATCTTTTACTCCTGCAGCTGCTTTCAGCACCAAGACTTACATTGTGTTAAGGCAATTTGCTGAATCGATTGCCAAGCTGTCCATGCGACTGGATGTGCTCGAAGCCGACGTGGCCGTAGCCATCTTCCATTGCGAGAACTTTGTGCGCAGCATCTTCGGCGCCGGCAATTTTCCGCCGCCTGCCGTTGTCAATTTGAATGTAATCTCTCGCGTCGATCCGTACATGAATGAATTTGCGCGCTGGCTATATCAATATTTGGATCGCTACGAGGACAATGTAGACGACGACGATAGCACACAGCCAAAGCGTCAACGCCTTGATAGCTCTTAGGAATATTAGAAGTAAACGAACGCGCTGCACAGACGATAATTATAATTAAGCTCTTATGTATATATGTACATGTAAATTAGCTAATAAACAACCGATGATATATGTGCAGCATTTAACGCGGTTTAAGATCTTCAGCTTTGATAATGCCGAGAGTAAAGAATGATATAATCTAGACTACTATATATTAGTTGTTAGCAAGTTATCTATTATTAATTACGTTATATCAATTACAAATAAAGACTCGCTCGAAAATGTATTCAAACTCAGTTAGCCATTAAAAAACAATTTTTTATTTGCTATTTTGCCGTAGCGACTTACATTTGCATAATTATTTTAAATATTTGTAAGTTTCATTTGATTACGTTAATAGTTTTTGATTATCGTTTTATCAGTTTGCCTGAGCACAAATTCTTGAATTGGCTTTATCTCCGAGAGGACCATATTTTTGTTGCAATCTATTTTCAATTCCAATTCACTTCAACATTCGTGTTGTCACGCGCAGTTTTATAAAAAAAAATACAAATATTTATTTATTAGCATAAAGTTAAATGTTCACACTGAACCTTCAATAGTAATTACATAGTCAGATAGATTCATTTGGTTAATATGGTATACATATATAAAAAAATGTATATAAGTAGTTGATGAAATGGTTGCGTTTTATGCGTTGGGCTGTCTGTCTATATAAATATATATATATAGAGAGATATATATGTATATATAGGTATATAAATATAATGCTTAGTTCCCTAAAATTATGACAAATTAAAAGCATACAAAATACATTCTTCACTTTGGTCCAGTACTGAAATCTCGGATTTCGTTAGTTTCCAAAATAGTTGATAGTTTCTTGGTATATTTAGTTTAAGTTTTTTTAGTTTTAGTTTCTCTTTTTACATACATGATTTATGTAAGCTAGCCTAACGACTATATTTAACTGCCTTACTTATCTTCACGTTTACAATTTAGTTGAGCTAAAACAAGCATTCCACCCCACAGCGTGGTTTCCTCCTCCACTTTATGTGTGTGTGGGTGCTTCTCGATCAATAGTCTAGATTTCCCTGTGCGCCCGTTATAATGGCATCGATCCAGATGCGCGCCGCTGCATCGGAAGCCGCCTGCAGATTGTAGCTGCGCTTCTTCGTCTTCACAATGAACGTGCAATGGGGTCGGCCGCTCTTCGACGCATTCAGATGATCTAAGTAGACCTCGTCAATGGTCTGCAGATAAGCAACAAGAGTTCAGAATTATAAATAAGCAATCTAGCTATGGATATTCGAATCCCTTGACTTACGGCAAAGTAGGCACCGCCTCGTGGCTTCCGCTCCGACTTGTCCGAGTAGTAGATGAGCGCGCTGCGCTGTCTATCCAGCACAAACCAGCGGCGCGACCAGGCATGGAACGTCGCGCCCAATTTGTGCAGGTAACTGAATGGAGCATAAATGTGATATATGTATATTAATATTTATTTATATGCACGTAGATCAGATCTTTGCAGATCTTTGTCACTTACCCGCGACAGCTGTGCGCATCGACAAACACATGCGGACAGAGATCGATCTGATGGCCGGCCGTCTCGATGTGGTGCCGCAGATTCAGATCTGGCGAGAAGATGGGCAGGTAACGTGTCAGTGGCCGCTGATGCTTGGGCAGCATGCGTTTACGCTCGCCGCCATTGGCGCTGGCGCTGCTGCTGCCGGTGCCGGTGCCGGCGCCGCTGCTGCTGCCGCTGCCCGCCGACGCGGTGTCCTGTGAGTTGCTGTTGCTGCTGGCGCGCTTATTGCTCTCCGTCACGCCCACATCGCCGTTGCCGGCAAACTTGGGCGCCTCAATGGCCGCCTCGCAATTGTTTGCCTCCGACAGCGGGCGCGGACTGCGCGCCACTGTGCCGTGTGCGGAGCCAACGGCCACGATTCCATGATGCTCCAGTTCCGGCTGCGAGTGACGTTGCTGTGGACACAAAAAGCGAGCGCAATTAATGCACAGTGCGACGAGCGTTGTAAGTGGGCTAAGCTCTATAAATAGCCAGTCGAGCAACGGCCACATAGCCAAAGCAAAACATCTCCCTCTCCCCCTCCATCCCTCTTTCTCTCTCTTACTCTCTATTTTGCTTTCTATGTCAAAGCTGCGCATTCCGCTGGCCGCTGGCCAATGGACCAACAATCCGCTTAGCCCCTAAATGGGTCTAGGTGTTGGAAATTATGAGCAAATGTAATCGTTAGCTGATTGCTTGATTCAACTGCAGGGAAGAAGAAGATGGATTGAGAGGCTGCTGGAGCTCTCCTAGCATAAGATTTATGGCAATTTTATGGATATACACATAAGCAGTCAATATATCTTGGAATATATGAATGATAAACAACTTGTCTGCGTATAGGGCGATTGATGAACTATTCGAATCATACTTTGGAGCTAACTACAATTATAGTGCGAGAGAGGGAAAGAGATTGAGAGAGAGAGAGCAAGAGAGAGAGAGAGAGAGAGAGAGAGATAGAGATAGAGAGAGAGGCAGGTCAAATTAAGTCAAGGGCAATTGCCATTGATTATATAAATATATAATAATATATATATATATATATATATATATATATATATATATATATATATATATCGATCGACACATACACGTACACATATACATACACACAGACAGACACACATAGATATATGCATACACAAATTTATAGCACTAGGGAAAAATATGTAAACATTTAACAATTTATTTAGTAAACCCAAATAATTGATAATTACAGGCTAAAACAATTCCAACTAGTTTTTGTTTATGCAAATATATACATATAATATATGTATGTATATAAATATTATAATAATTTATGTGTGCCCATGGAATGTGAGCTCAAGAGAAGGAGAAAACTAGTTAAAGCAGCCGAAAATAGCCAGCAATATATTTTTTAAATGAATTAGTTTTTGTTTTGTTTTGTTTTTTTTTTTTTTTTTCTATGACAGCGCTGCAATCTTTAGGTATACCTCAATCAAAAATGAAGTGTTTTTTTAATTGTCAGGTTATTTAGCTATTGAAGCTATATAGTAAATATTGCCTTGTGCGGGACAAACGCAATAAAAAATATTTAGATTATGAAATTATGCACAATTATGTAGAATTATATTAACTATTATTTATTATATTAATTTTATTTTATTATTAATTATTTATTATATTAATTATTATTTTACTTACACAGTTTTTGTATTAATTTATTTTTAACCTTAAATAATATTATTAAGCAAAATGATAAAAAAAGTAATAGCAAAAAAATATAAAAACAAAAAAAAAATACGTTTGTATAATATTACTATTTCTAAGTTTTGCTATTGATTAAAAAAAAAATTAAATAATTTTCCACGCATTAATATTATTATTCTTGAATACTATTATTATTATTATTTAATATTTTTAGTATCATTAATTTTTTAACAGCAATTAGAGCAGCTATTAGAGCAATTAGAGCAGCTATTACAACTAGCCCAAAAATTAGTCTGGATAAGTGGAATGACAACTATACATAACTAATTCCCTAGTAATAATATTAATTATAATATAATAATTATATTGATAGAGTTTAATTGAAGAGAAAACTGATCAAGAATTGATTTCTCTTGATGGGAAATGCAAATGCATGATAATAAATCACATATCAAATCAGATAGTTGAGTCAAATCACATACACACACACCCCTATACAACCACACACACACACACACGCACACACACACTCACTAGATAATAGAGTTCGGTGCGCTGCCTGGCATTCGCATCCATGCGACGATGCTGGACGTAGGTCATCCAGACAGACATGTTTGACAATCCTTTGATGTGGTTATTATGTCGGTTAATTGGTTTTTCGTATTCTTGAGGAATTTCTTGAACGTGCTCTGCGATCGACTGAACCGAACCGTGCGTAACGAACCGTTTGCGAATGCGAAATACCGAAACCACAAGAAGCAAAACAGAAACAACTCACTTGAGGAGGAGAAAACAAACGTGAATCTATGGCCCAAAATGAAACGAGGCGCACACGAACATTGTCCAGTCGAGGCGCTGGATCCGGGCAGCGAGAGTTGCCGAATCGCCTGATTATAATGGTTGGCGTAATGGGCCAATTTATGGGGCTGTTGGGGCAGTACGACGATGCTGGCAAAGATCATCGTTCGTACTAGAACCGAAGCATGTAAACAACATTTGCGATCAAGGTAAACAACAACAACAACGACAACAACTACAACAACCACTAAGAAGTGCGCATAACGAGCAACGGGCTAAAACTGAAGACCGCAAACGAAATTCGTTGGCGGCGCGTACGAAAAGAGCCAAATATTATTATAAACTTATTAATAAAGTGTGTAGTCCATATAGAAAGGAACAGAGCGATACGAAACGGAACGGAATGGAACAGAACATATGATCAGCGGACTGCGGGGGTGGTGCGATTCTAAAATAAACACAAATGAAAAGAAAAATAGATATATATTTATATATATCTACAATAGCAAACAAATTGTCGAGGCACTGAATAACTGAATAAAACTCGTGACTAACGACCTGACGATCGATTGGCTGAGAGGCTGTCATCGTGCTGGCGTTACGATCCGAAATCAGAGAGATGGAGAGATGGAGAGAGTAGAGAGTAGAGAGTAGAGAGTAGAGAGTAGAGCGTAGAGAGTAGAGAGTAGAGAGTAGAGAGTAGAGAGTAGAGAGTAGAGAGTAGAGAGTAGAGAGTAGAGAGAGAGAGAGAGAGAGAGAGAGTGAAGAGGCGAGAGTGAGAGAGAGAGAGAAAGAGTGAAGAGGCGAGAGTGAGAGAGAGAGAGAGAGAGAGAGAGAGAGTGAAGAGGCGAGAGTGAGAGAGAGAGAGAGAGAGAGAGAGAGAGTGAACAGGCGAGAGTGAGAGAGAGAGAGAGAGAGGGCATAGCAAGGAGCTTTTAAAGCAGGAAGCCGAGAGAGAGAGAGAGAGAGAGAGAGAGGGCATAGCGAGAGAAAGGGAGAGGAACGAATGAGAAAGGAACACAAGCACACAATACGATATAAGAGTGAGAGTAAAATGAAGGGATTCAAAGGATAGAAGATAGAAACGGTTCAGGTTAAAGCTTCTTCCTTTCACTGGGAACATGAAGAGACCGGTGAAAAGACACTCAATCTAAATAATTGCGTAGATTATAGAAATTAAATTAAGAAAAAAACTTAGACCGACGATACAAGTATGTTAAAGATACGATTAGAATTATTTGCTTGAGGGATATTGAAACAAGAACTTCTACATTTAGATTAGGGCAAGTGGACAACAGGTAAACAACCTGTATCTCTACACCTTATTTACTTATACATAAATATAAATGTATATATTATATATTTTATTATATTCATCTATCATGTTAATATATTTGTTATATAATACACATATATATGTATATATTTTATTATATGATATCTATAATATACGTAGGCATTACCTAATAGGGCTCTATTTACTTTGCATTTATCTTAGCGTGAATTCCTAACAGTTTTTGCTGTTTAGGAATCTTATCGCTGGTAAAATGTTGGTTCCATGTCCGATTCTACGCATTGCGAGACTAGAAAATACCTCTTAAGTGATATGTGATATGATATATCATATATCTGATATCATGACGTCTTTACTTTCTACTCCATTATTGGCAAATCAATCAAACTAGAGGGCATTCGGCTGCATAACAGGTATTACAGCAATAACCGTTTCATAACCGATAACCGATACCCGATAACCGATTCAATGCAATTCACAATTCAAGTTTCCATACCAGCCAAGGGAATACTGTTAACTGCTTGTTTATGGCCGATTCGTGTTTACACACTCGACCAGCTTACTTAAGTTACGACGTGTTATTTGGACAATATGTCTCGCCCCCAACTGGCCCCGTCTCGCCGTGCCCCTCCCCTCCCCTCACGACGCCATGGCAAGGTATAGCAATTATATTGGCAAGAGATTAAGCAGAGATTGCGCCAGAGAAACCATCAAAGAGGACCACACAAATCAGTTGATTGAACGTGGGTTTCTAGGGGGAATCTTGGAGCAATTGCTCTGGCGTATTTACAAAAATTACACAGGTGTGCGTGTGCGTGTGTGTGTGGGCGCCCAAATAAGTTGACCTCGACAGGTAGCAGCAAGCCGGGGGCTGCGGTTGGTGGAAGCGGCATAGCCGGACACAGACTGAAGACATTTGTTTGACTTTCATTTGCTTTGGTTTGGCCTAGGTTAACTTTCTTGGCAACTCACCTGTTGATTTGCAGTTGTTGTTGTCCCCGTTATTGTTGTTGTTTTTGTACCAGCAGCGCTGCCATCACCTGACGCATTGTTCTCTTTATCGTATTGTGTCTTTTGCTGTTGTTGCTGTTGCTGTTGTTGTTGTTGTTGTTGTTGTTGTTGTTGTTGTTGAGCTGTTTCATCGCTGAGCTTTTGTAGTTCGACTTTATCAAACAGTTTGGCATCTTTGCCGCCGCTGCAAGTAGAAGAAGAAGAGGAGCACGCGAATCGCAATGTTAGTCCAGTTAGTTTATTCATGACAAATCCAGAAATATGTTAGCTGCCGTACCAGCATGGAATCAGCGCATTTAGCTTATCCATTTCGATGACTAATGCAGCCTGCGACGACGACGGCGACGCGCTGCGTTTGACTCACTAAGCAACAGGCGCGTCGCGTCGAGTCTGGTATAGGAATCGGAATCGGAATCTGAATCGGAATCGAATGTGGTGTGGATGAGGCCGGCGGTCACAATGCACAAATGCGACGTCTGGCAAATAAGTGAACGCGCTCTCTGAACAGTCACACAGACGCACTCGACTTTGTATGAGACGACGGATAGATAGAGAAACAGAGAGAGAGAGAGAGAGATAGAGAAAGATAGAGCGCGCGAGAGAGAGGGCGCGAAAGCAGCTGGCGCAAACAAGCAGCTGATAAGCTTATCAGCAGCAGCAACAGCAGCGACAGCAGCGACGTCGGCAGAGCGACCTCCTTGGCAGCGTTGATAATTGCAGCACGCTTCAATTTCAGGTGTTGTCGCCCAACTAACAAACTGACTGACTGAGGGACTGATCGACCGATCGATCAACCGACTGACTGAGCGACCGAGCGATCTTCGAATAAATTCGAGCGCGACAATCGGCATCGAATTCGATGATGGGTGTCGTGTGTCGCCGTCAATGAGTAAACCAAAAGCCACACTAATCAACACGGACAACAAAAATACGCTGTTAGTTGTCATCTCCCTCTCTCTCTCTCTCTCTCTTTGCCCCTCTCTTTCTCTCGCCTTTTCTCTTCAACTCCAACTCTGTTTGTTTCTCCTACAATTTGAAAATCGACACGTAATTTGAAAACTAAAAACCGGTTTTATTTTCGATCTTAAACACAATCAGCCGCAGTTAACGTCGCAGTCGACGTCGCCGCCGCAGTTGACGTCGCCGTCATCATCGTCGACTTCGGCGTCGGCGCATTGTTTTGCTATTAGCAAATAATTTGATTAATTATAGAGTCAGCGGGTTGAGTGTGTGCACGCCACCCAAAAGGCATTTACACTGCACAACACAACATTAGAAATTATTTTGTTAACGTTTTGAAAGCTTTTCAATATCAATATTATTATTATATATTTTCCATAAATAAATATTAAATATTAATATGGGTTCACAATATTATATTGAAATACAATATTCTTAATCAATATAATATTAATTATTTCGTCAAATTTAACAAATAGTTGTTCTGTATTATATATACATAATATCGAAAAAATCTTTGTTAAATTTTAATAAATATTAATATGTATATTTTTATTTATTTGATTTTTTTTTTTTTTTTTTTAAATACTATATTTCATATTTTATTTTGATATTTTATAATTTATTTTTATTTATAATTTTTAATTTTAATTTTAGTTTATTTTTATTTTTAATTTGTATTATATTCATATTAATTGCATATTTTATTTTGATACTTTATAATTTATATTTAATTTTTAATATTTAATATTATTTATTTTTAATTTACTATTTTCTATTAGTTTGTTATTTTATTTATTTATTTTATTATTCTGTAAATTTAAATATCTTATATATTTCTTTTTTTCCATTTGTAGTTTTTGTATTTTATTTATTTTTTTATTATTATTCTAAGAAATTTAATATATTTAATTTCTTAGAATAATATATTTTCAGTTTTTGTATTTTGTTTATTTATTTTATTATTCTATAAATTTAAATATTTTATATTATTTTTTTTTTTTTTAGTTTTTAGTTTAAAATTTGATTATTTATATTGTTAATTAAAATTTTATATTTAATGATCTATATAATATTTTATAAAATATATAATAATATAATATAAAAGATAATATTTTAAATATCATTTTTATATTATTTTATATTATATTTTCTGTTATATTCATTTTATATTAAATAATTTAAATTTATATTTCATATTTTTAAAAATTGAATGTGAACTGCAAACATTTTGCGCTGCCTTGCAGCACAGTGTAAGGGCTGCTGCATCGCAGCTTGTGTCAGCTGCACAATTAATTAAGATAGGGTCAAGCATGTGGAACGAAGAGAGCGCCACTCTGGGGGCTGGGAAACGCGAACTGAACTGAACTGAGCTATGGAACTGGCTTCAGTTGCATTTAAGGCGCGTTGATTCAATTAGAGCAAGCGAGCGGACGGACGGGAAGGGCGCTGTGGTGGGGACGGGTGGGGTCGGAGCAAACTTTGTGGTGGTAATGAAACATTCACTCACTTGGCGTTCAGTGGAGCGTGCTTGGGTGGTGGTCGCGGTGGTTCAATCGTTGGCTCTGTTGTCTGCTGCATCGAGAGCAAATATTGTGTGCGTGCTTCGTCGTGGCTCTTCTTCTTCAGATCGTACATCTTCTGGCGTTCATGCTCAATGACCTGGTGACCTATATGTACATATATATGTGGACAATGATATGGAGTTGAGCAATTGAGTTTGGAATTTAGCTTAGGGCTTGTCTTGCCTTGCTGGGCCAACAGCAGCTTGCGATTGCGTTCGATTTCCTTGATGCTATCGAAGATCTTGGTGCTGGCTCCTTGGCTGGTCGAAATGGGCGCATCGTTGGCCACCTTGCAGCTGCGATCGATGTCATCCTGCGAGGGCACCCGACGCTCCAGCGGATTCACTTCGAATCGATCGCTACGCAGCGATAAATTGAAGCTGATCTGTTCACAGCTGCCGGCATCGTAGATCTGCAGCGGTGCTCGCTTCGGTGTGCTCGTCACCTGTCCACCGTGCGGCAGCTCGATCTTGTTGTTGCTGTGGAACATGTTCTCGTTGACGCTCTTGGACATTAGATCCTCCTGATTGTGCCGCTTGGGGCACAGCAGCTCAGCGGAACCGAACAGTGACTGAGACATGACGCCGTTGACCAGATTGCTGCCGCCATTTGTGGCGGCGGGCGTGTTGCGTCCACTTGTGGACGGCATGACCGCCTGTGATTCCTCCTCGTCGGGCTCCTCGCGTCCCAGTATGCGCAACGATGCCAGCTCCGTTTCCAGGACTAGCCGCTGCTCCTGCCGCTTCAGCTCCTCGTGGCAGGCATGATGCTCCGACTCCTCCTCGAAATATTGAAACTCCAGATCCTCGAATGCCTTGCGATCGCTATCCAGCGACTCGCACACATGCTCCAGCTCCTCCTTTAGGCAGGCATTGTTCGGCTTCTGTTTCAGCATGGCGCGAAGTCTGAAAGATTGCAAGGATTACGATTAGATACTTGAGCTCTCTTAATTCCGGAAAAAACTTCTATTAAACAGAAATTATTGACAGCTGAAACTGCCGTTTTCAACTGAGAACATCAACTGGAAGTTCTATGAAGTAATTCCAGTTATTCTCACATCGATCAATAGAACTGTCACTGCTCCTCAATGAAAACTAAGTTTCAAGACAATTGTATGTTGCTAATACCCTATATTTACTAGAAAGGGTCGTAGAACTTACACTACTTCCTAGTTAAATATATATGTATATCTCCTATGACTTTTATCTTTAAGGGTCATGTTAAAGATAAAGCCCCAAGTTTTTATACGGTTTCATTTTCCCAAGAATTTATTATTCATCAAACCGCTGATAAAGGGTATCTTCACGTCGATGACACTGAATCATACCGCAGCAATTATTTTTCGATTTTTTGCTGTAATATATATCTGCCCCATAAAGCTGTCTGTCAATTTGCATATTTGTAGCCGAGACGTATGTGCCCCGATTATCGCTTGAGAACTATAAACTTTAACGATCTGGTATTTTATGAATCAGCACGAAGGTTTAAGAGCCTATGAATCAGTTCAGTTCGACAATCGGGGCTATATTAGCGAAATTTGGTATGCAAATGGAATATTCCTTAATGGAACATTTGTTATTCTGTTCAAGATCAAGATCAGTATGAGCTTTTAGTGGCATATTCTGTGGCCTGTTTTTCTGACTTTGCAACATACAAGAGTTATTCAAGAAGAAGAGCTATCATTTATAGGGTATTTTCAGCACTGGCTTCATCAAAGCAGTTGCATATACGAGGTATCATCTTAACTGGTCTACTTATTCAGGTTGCGTATTGAAACAGGGTATTTCCCTAAGCGAATCGAACTAATGCATTCAGCCGAGGTATTTCAATATACAGGGTATCTTCTTAACAGGTTCATTTGTTGATTGATGTAAATGTGATCTTAACATTCAGATGGAGTATTTTGATCCACTAGGTATTTCATTACGCGAGTACCACGTCTGTTTTCTACTAATAAATCTGGATTTACAGGGTATCTTCGTACCAGACCTACGTATTTAACTTATACATTCAGCTGATGTTTTTAAATTTACATGATATCTTCCTAAACTGATCTACACATACAACTAAGATAGCTTGATTTACAGGGTATAATCTCAGCATAACTATACAATCAACATGCATTCGTCTGATGCATTTGGTTTGACAGAGTGTCTGCTGAACATGGCTACCCACTTAGCTGTATTGGCATGTACAGGGTATATCCCAATATCCTCATATTCTTACTTATTCAACTGATCCTGCTTCATTTCAATGGACTGCTTCAGCTTGGCCTGCTGATTCTCCTCCATCACGCGCGTCGCATTGCGCTGCGCCTCCAGCCGATGAATCCGATTCTGTAGGGCCAAAAGCTGCTGGCGAGGAGTCGACGCCGGCTGCGCTGCGGACGTCGCCTGCGGCTGCTGTTGCTGCTGCTGCTGCTGCTGCTGCTGCTGCTGCTGCTGCTGCTGTTGTTGTTGTTCACCTGACGCCGGCTGCAAGCAACGTTTGAGACTTTAGTTGGTTGTGTATATAGGGTATATATCTGCTGTAGATACCTCGTGATTGCTGGTGGTATCCGGCTGTTCGCCCAGCTCCCGTTTATGCTGGTTGTGCCGCTGATCCAGCTCGCGCCGCTTCCGCTGCTCCACATTGATGCTGCGCGGCGCTGGCGCTGGCTTGCGACTGGGCTTGGGCGATTGGCTGGCGGATTCGTTCAGATTGAGCGTTAGATTGTTGATATTCTTGTTGGAGCGCTTGGCAAGATGTTGTTGCTGCTGCTGTTGCTGTTGTTGATGCTGTTGCATCTGCTGCTGCTGCTGCTGCTGCTCGATCTGCTGCTTGCGCTCAAACGATTTGAAGAGCTGCTCATAGTCCCGCTGCTGATTGGGCGCCGGCGGCTTCGGCGCCAACGGCGGCTTGACCAACGCCGGCACCGTTGTCGGCGTGGAGCTGGCCAGCGCAAAGGCACTGCTAAAGGACGCATCCTTCTTGGGTGACATGCAATTGGTGCGTATTTTGGTACGCGGACTCTGTGGCACGTACTTGGTTGTGCCGCCGGCCAATTGATTCTCCGACGCTGAGGCAGCGCCTCCAGTTCCAGCTGCTCCGGCTCCGGTTCCTGTTGCTCCACCTCCTGCAGGCACATGCAGCTGTCCATTGATCTCGACACGATTGGGACCCAGCATACGGACATTCTCATAGCCAGACGTGCTGCTAATCAGCGCCAAGTTGGAGCTGCTGCCCGCATGCTGAAACGTTGGCTTCTTGTCGCGCGGCAGTGATCCATTCGTCTTGATCCTGTTCTGGACAATGGGCGAGGATGTGATGCTGCCAGCGCTGGCATTGTGCAGCGCATGGCTGCTGCCGCTGTTGTTGGCGCTGTGCTGCAACTGTTGCTGCTGCCGATCCGCGTACTCGGTGCAGATCTTCAGCATATCCTCCAGCTCGGCGCCGCTGTTCAGCTCCGTATTGATGCCGTTCATGGCATATATTTGCAGGCCTCCGGCGGTGTAGGTGCCCGGTTTGGGATAACGGTCATATCGATCGTTGTTCACCTTACCCAACAGCTCAGACTGTCCCAGTTGTTGCTGTCCCAGCTGTTGCTGCCCCTGTAGTTGCTGCTGCTGCTGCTGCTGCTTGAAGACCGCCGCATTGCTGGGTATGTTGCAGTAGCCGGCATTATGGCCAATTCCATTGGCGCCACTGCTGGTTAGGGTTTTGGCATATTGATTGTTCAGCTGCTTCTCGCCGCGATGATTCTCGGCCAGATTGCGGGCAAAGCTGGCGTATTTCTGGCCAAGCACATCGCGTGCGGCCATATTCACTGTCACCAGATCGGAGCTAAACACCTTGGGGCACTGCACGCTATGCAGATCCATGCTGTTGCTATTGTTGCTGTTGTTGCTGTTGTTGCTGTTGCTGTTAGCATTCCCGCTATGCTTGATGGGATTAATGATGCTCTCGTAAAAGCTCTCCATCTCCAGTGTTTGGCTGTCGTTGGATCGCGACGATTGCGTAAAGTCAATATGCGGCATGGAGATGCGCTCGTTGGAGCCCATCGCTGAGCGCATCATTTGCGCCTCGTCCGGATTGTTGAAACGCAGATAGTTGGAGTTGCCAATGGTGATCATGGCACCCTGACTCAGTTTCGCCTCCTCCACGTCATCCAAAGGAGCGCCGTCGATCAGCACACGCGCCTCCTGCTCCGGCACCAGCGTCACCTCGTTCTCCTCGCTCCTGTATATGGTGCAGTGCAGCGGCCGAACTCCGCTACCGTTCAGAGAGATGCTGCAGTTCGGAGCCGATCCGATTGTTGTGTCGCCTGTCAATCGAAGAATTGTTGTTTTAATACAGAAAAATTCCATAACTGTAATTGTAGCACTGAGTTGTAAACTATTCTAACTGTAAATTCTAACCGTTATTTGTTCTGTTGTATACGCTCTCGCTCTCGCTGCTGTTGCCGTTGCTGTTGTCGCCCGTTTTACCGTTGCGCCAGCCGCTCTCTCTCTCTCTCTCTCTCATTCGCACGCACGTGCGGTCGGCTCGCGATTGAGGCGCCCAGAGTAGAGCAGCGCCGCAACAGGCTGAGCCGAGCCCGGGCTGAGCTCCCAACGGCGAGTGTGCTCTTATCTCTTTCTCGCGCAGAGAGCAGCAACAACAACAACAATCACAGTGCGTCCTCGTTAAAGTACCGTTTTACCGCTTTGTCGTGTCAAAGATTACGCACATTGAGCAAAGCTTTATTTATTTGCCAGCAATAATTAAATGAGTGCAATTTTTTACATTGAGTTCAATTGAATAGGAATTATAGCAAATTATATTTAAATATATTAAAGCCTACGTTAATTTATTATGATTTGTTTATTGTTTTTTTATTGTTTGATCAATTTTAAAAACAATAATAATAATAAAATAATTGTTTTATTATTGTTTGATAAATTAAAAAATAATTATTTAACATTACTTATTGGTCAATGAGTAGAAACAATCGCAACTTTCCAAATTAATTATTAAACATTTAAATTTTAAACTTAAAAAACATTGTTGCAATTAAAATTTAAATGTTTTCTTCGTTATATTTTAATGAATGAAAAATAAAATATCAATAAAAAATGTAGCTAAGTTTCTTAGCTAAATTAGTTTATTCGCAAATAAAATGAAATACTTTTTTAAGCCCGATTTTCAAAATCATTTGAATCAAAATTATATATTTATATTATAATGTTTTTTAATTTACTTTTTTTTCATCTCAATTAAATTTAAAAACACAATAAACATATAAGTTACAGAATTCCCTTTTTATAGTTTTCTAATTTAGTTTTACCTTTCAGCTCTACATTATTTGAAAGCTTCCACCGCTATGATATAAGACTTACACATGCATTTAAGGCCGCTATCTTTATAATGGTATTCGGCCATATACTAGCTGCTAAGATCCAAAAAGCTTAGAGACTCTATTTGGGCACACTGTGCGGATCTTATCGCAGTGCACAATAAGAGTACCGAAAATGCGTGTTCTTGTTATTGTTGTTTCATATTTTTATTTTGTGCGTTGCTTTCGCGTGTTTCATTTGCCTTTTTGAATTGCTTTCTTGAATTTTAGTCTCTTTAGTTTTGCTTATCGGCTTACAAATGACCTTGGCGGGCATTGTCTGCGTGCGTATGTACATGTGTATGTGTGAGTGTGTGTATGCATGTATTTACTCACCAATATGTATGTAGTGTATGGTGACAGCGGTGCTGAGGCGTCCGCCGCCCAGGCTAACCAAATGTGGATCAGAGGCAGCAACACGCAGTGACGGATCCTTTTTCGTCAATGACATCTGCAAGCGATCGAAAGAGAAGTGCGAAATGCAGGCGATCAGAAAGAATGAATTTGAATGCGAAAAGGAATACAAAAAGGGAGAGCGTCAACAAGATGTCGCCGATGCGTGCATTTGGCAAGGCGTGAAATTGTCAACTGAGATGGCAGTCGGCGTTGAGCTCAAGCCAGAGACAACTAATGTGCACACACACGAACACACACGCATGCATACATAGGCACATTCACACACACAGATAGACGAGATGCACCTACACGCGTGCGCAGCTGGTGCAGCTGCTCTAAATTGCTTTTGTTTTGTTTCCTTTATACATGTATGTAGTGAGCAGGACGTTCGCTCGTACGCTTACTCTCCCACTCTCTCTCTCACACACGCACACACACTTACGGCAGGCGCGCGCGCTTCAACAGACACGTGCGTGCGTGCGTGCATGTGTGCGCGCGCTCTCTTTGCCCAGCTGTGCGCTTAGATGCTGCTGCGGCGTCGTTGTTGCCAGATCGTCAAAGCCCATAGGAAATCAATTGGAAAGCTAATCAATCAATAGCGTTGGGCATATAAATAAAGAATGTGGCGTTTGATAACACACACACACACACACACACATACATACATACATACGTACGCACGTATCGCATAAACGACCTGGCATGCCTGAGTGTGGGGGAGACAAGGAATGTAAGCGAGCGACACACACTCATTTAAGTTTTCACTTTTATTTTTGGGCGCGGAAATGACTGCGGTGGGCCGTTTACGAAACATTTCAAGCGCCAAATTGGGTCATAAACACCAATAGTGACCGAGAGGCTACTCGAAAAAGATAGAGTAAGAGAAAGAGAGAGAGAGAGAGAGAAGGAGGGAGGGCGAGCAGGCAGGAAGCTTAGTCAACGCAACAGCAAAGGCAAAGCGATTAAGCTACATCATCGTCATCATCATTATCATCATTAAAAGTATGTGTGCCTAGTGTATCTCTCCATGCGTTTATGTGTGTGTGTGTGTGTGTGTGTGTGCGTGTGTGTGTGTGTGTGTGTGTGTGGTATGTGGGCCAAACGTATGGATAACTATGAAATGAGAGCACCACGCTGCGCGCGCTGATAAAGTTTTCATTGGACACGCATCATTTTCATTTGTTACAATGTGCAGTCATTGTTGTTGTCATCGTTTTTAACCCCCGCCGCAAATATCATTATCAGCATTAATTACAGTTACACGAGTGTCTCTATGTGTGTGTGTTTGTGCGACGCACCGGCGCGACATCGGTCAGTCTGCATCTATGAAACACACACATACATATGTATGCATAAAATCACATGCATTTGTAGACAGTAATTTCGTTAAGCTCTGCACTATTTGTAATTGTGTAATTATACACTTGTGGAACGCATGTGAATCCCCCATCTCTAATGGTATGTGGATTGTGGAAATCACCTAAACTGCGGCTGTATTAATTATGATTTATATGCACGCAACTTGCCATCCACAATTCTAGACGCGTGCTGCCACATACACCGCATACACACACACACACACACACACACACAGACACTTTCCAGTGACGTCTATTGCGCCGCCAGACTTGATAACTGGACAGACTACAGCCAGTGGATCATTTCCCTCTGTTATTCCCATATCCATTTGCTTTGCCCATTACAGTAAACATTATGAAATGCATTTCTTAGTTTTTATAGCTCACTTTGCAGTTGTTGGCAACGCTTTTAGTTTGCGTCTTTCTTTTGTTTTGTTTTGTTTTCATTTGCCTTTTGATGCCTCACACGTCATCTTTGGCATAGTCTGCGTCATGAGGCTGACGGGACGGGACGGTGGGACTGGCCTCAAGAGTGCCAAGATGTGTAATAAATAATCAACGAAAACAACAACAATGAGCCGCCAAATGAGTCAGAGAACTGCTGCACTTACAGCACCAAGAAGAAGAAGGAGACGAAGAAAAGGCAGCAGCCGAAGAATGAAAGGAAAAGCAACAGCCCGATTTGTGCAGATAGATTCCACAGACCTAACTGTATTCGACTCTGCCTTTGTATTTTAAAACTCTCATTTGCAATGCGCTGTTCACAGTACGCTAAGTGGGGTAGATTAGTTGCATACAGCACTCAGCATTTAATGAGCAAATTGTTTAATTGGTCAAAGAGTTGTCAATGTCCAAACTGAGTATTGCGCTGTGAGTAGAGACAAGTTTGCTTCTTTTTTTTTTTAATGGGGCATCAAAATTTAGTTAATTTGAGATAAGATAAAATCCAAGGCAATTTTTAAAGACATATGTATGTATGTAGGTATGTACCTAAAACGACTTCCGTAAGTGAGCCAATTTTACACTAGTTTCGAAATGAATTCACATAAATAAAGTTTATATACATATGTATGTATTATAAAGGTAATTAAGTTTTGTACCGACTTCGCTTAAAATACTTTTGCTTTTAAATGCATCACGAAAAACAAAAAAATGTAAATGCGTAACAAAAAGTTTGTTTAACTAGCTGCTTGCTAACACCGGCTAATTAGTCACAATCTAAACAGATGTGGCGCGAGCTGGCTGCATAATGAACTCTCGAAATTTGCGGGCAACTGTTTGATAAAAAGAGAGAAACAATAACAATAACAAAAACAAAGCCAAAGCCACCAAAACCGCACTTCAACAACGCATGGCAGATGGGAGAGATAGGAATTTGCGAAGCCAAACAAACAACAATGGGACAAACAGTCAACAGAAAGCGTCAACGCAATTAACGTTTATTTTTTTTGCCTTTGCCAGAGCTTATACATATCTAGCTATAGACACACTTATAGACATATATCCCTCAGTCTATATATTAGAGTTCCAATAAACCGTTGGCCACCCATTTCCAGCACATCCCGCAGCGCTGATAAATTGTTTGCTTTCGCTGCTGCAGCCGCAGTTTCCTCTCCCTCTCCCTTTTGCTCACGCTTGCTCGCAGCACTGCCGACGCTATCTCAGTCGCTCCTGCGCTGGCTGTCTGGCCGGCCGGCAGGTCGTAAACATTACAGGAAAAATGAAAACGCATACATTGCCATTTTTAGTTGCCTTTATTTATAGAGCGCAAACACAGCTGTGTATCCAACTTGAAAGTAAAAACACCGTTTCAATAATATAGTGCGGGCGACAGAGTGGGAGAGGGAGAGCACGAGAGAGCACAAGGAAAGGGGGATAAACGGGTGCCTGGAATGAGCAGGCACAATCGGGAAGGCACTAGCGCAAGCACAGAGACAGGCATACATACACACACACGCACACACACACACACACAAATGGGACGAGTCAATGCATTAGCGCACCAACTGTCAATAATACTCTTATTTTCAATTGGCAAACGCTGTTTTTGGGCTGTCAAAGCATTTGGCTTTGGTCTTTTACTTGTTTACTTTTTTCGTTTTTTTTTTTTTTTTTTTTTTTTATGTATTTCATACTTATTTAGCTGGGATTCTGGACAAGGGCAACGGGCTGTGGGCGGGCTTTAAGCGTTTGCTAATTGAATTTGCCTGTTAAGACAAAATATTTGCCGTGACTTTACCGTGGGCTGGAAACTATCTATTCCAAAGAAGAGATATTTGTGTTCATTTTTTTTCATTTTTCTTTTTTTGAGCTGTCAATGAATGTGAATGGGTTGCAAAAAGTATGTCAAACATTTGAAGTGGTTTGGCCACGCGTGGGTTTTTCCTTTTTTCTTTTCAAAGTGGACCTCACACTAGTTCTCAGCTCATTTTTCAGGTTGAAGCTGCTTGTCTGCCACCACTGTATTTGCTTTCGCATTCGCATTCGCATTCACTTGAATTCGCCCACACTTCCACGGACTGATGATTGTATTGTCTTCCGTTGGAACTTTTGCCTGGAAGTATTGTCTGCTGCAGCAGCAGCTTCTCTGCTTGACCATATGCGTGCATCTGCTATCTCACTCCTGCATACTCCTTTCGCACTCACACACTCAACTGGATCGCATGAGTGTGCGCGAGGGAACGGGGGAGTAAGGGAGAGAGGGCGAGGCTTATAAGCCAATCTGAGACTTACCTTGGGCTGGCAGCCAAAATGTGGATGGCATTTGGGGCTAGACATGCAAACTAGTTTTTATACACATTAGCCGCACACAAATAAAATGTGACACATGGCGGACACAATTACCAAAAGTACACGACATGTACAATGTACATAATTATGTACGTACACATGTACATACATATGCACATATTAATGTGTGCATGTGTGTTAATAAAAATAAACATTTACCTACACCGGACTGCGCAATTTAAATAAAAAAGCATGCAGAGCATAGCCAAAAAATTTCAAATAAAAACAAATATATTTTTTTTATTTAATTTATTTTTGCTTTTATTTGAGGCCGCTGGGGTCGACGACAAATCTAAATAAAATCGCGCGCGATTTTATTCGCGTGCGTTTTTACTTTGTTTATAGTTTGTGAAGGTCACTCAAGCAGCAGCGCATCCAGTGGCGCCGACGCCTGCGCATAGAAGGCGTTTAATTCACATACAAACATAATTGCATACATACACACATACATAAATGATAAATATCCGCATCGTACGTGCGTGCAATAAGTGAAAAAAAGAGAAAAAGTCACACGACTGCACGCATACATCCAAACATGCATGCAAGCTGAAGTGCATACACATGGACGTACACATACATAAACACGTACGTGTGCATGTGTGCAAGTATGAGTGCAGCGTGTTAAATTTAACGAGCTGCTGAATTTATTATTGTCGTTGCTGTCAAAGGGTTTATGTGACTTCAGCACACACACCCATATACACACACATGTTTAGATATATATATACACGTAGATATTAAAGTATTAACCCCAACCACACACTGCCACCTAACGGTTAACTGTGGGGGCGCCACTTGAAACTGTCAAAAATGAAGATGCTTAAATATCTCGCTGTCTGTGTGTGTGTTTGTTAAGTGGCTTGTTAATTATGCGTATAGCTCGCCGCATTATCCAAAAACACGCTGAGCAACAATAATCAGAGCCCTGCCACTCGAGACCCTCTCAAAATGACGAAAATCTAATTAACACGAACGAAAAGCACTAACAAATTCCTCAAGATTCACCAAATTGCCGCCTGCTACACATGGGACGCTCTGCTTGACTCACTTCGGCGGCTCAAATTGAGTTCAATTGGAATAGCAGTTTATTATTTGTCAGCAATAACAATATGGCATCATTTACGCATATTCCACTCCACTTCCACGCCTCAGCGCACGCTCTCTCTTTCTCCCCTTCTTTGTGACTCTCTTTTAATAGATTTACTCATACGCTGGAAATGCAACAAAAGCAATAACAGAGCAAAATGCGAAATGCAAATGTTAAGCGCTGTTTGCTGATGTCATCAGCGGAACAAGAACAACAACAACAGAGACAATAGCAATTGCAAGTAACAATAAAGGCACAAAACGGCAAAAACTTGATTTAACTGGATGACTTCATTAATGAACTGGCAGCAGAACAAGCGCGCATAAATATGCAAATAACTGAATAAATAAGTTTATGCATACACACACACACTTGCATGTTTACAATTGTGTGTACGCATACGCATGTAATCATAATAGCAGCTACAAAACGCTTGCAGGCGTGCGCGAGTGTGTGCGTGTGTGCGTGCGCACTTGCTCGCTGTCAGCCAGCGCAAAGAATAAACAAAACAAAGAACACCAACAAAGAGAGCAACAACTAGAACAATACGCGCGCGCACACACGCTGTATTGTGCGCGCTTGCCTTGCGTAGCGTATGTCTGCTTGAATTCGCACAAGCTGGCAGCACTGTTTGGCTTTTTTTTTTTTTGCTGTTGTTGTATTTTTTGTTCTGCAGGCGTAGGTGCGCAGAGCAAGACAATTCAATTGCGAATGTTAAGTGAAGTTTATTGATTCAATTGGCTTCCACTGCGACTGCAACTGCGTTTTTAATTAATGCACAAGATAAACGAAGGCTGTGCCTGCTATTTTAACATTTCGAGCAACCCAACCCCCATATACGGCTCATGCGTGAGGTTCTTGAACTCAGCCGTTCCACAACAGCTCTTGGCCTTTCCATACATGAATAAGGGCCGTTGTTATTTTCTTGCTGTTGTTTTGTTGTTATTTTGCAAATGACGATGACAACAGCAACCGGAAAACGGATGCGCCCTATTTGGCTGTTAGCTGTATGTACATAATTATATTAAATATGAATGCCTAAATTTTATGCTGTTTAAGGCGTGGCGAGCAGTCATATTTATTTATTTCTTTATTTTTCTTCTTTTTTCAATTTAGGTCATTAGGAATGGAGGCAGCCTGGAAAGGTGTTGCCGTATTTTAGAAGAGCTGCAATCTGTTCATTTGAATGAACGACTGAGTTCTGATCAATTAGAATATTTAATAATTATTTAAGGCAAGTTATAAAAAATACTATATGTATATAAATATACAAAAATAAATAAAATGTAAATTTAAAATATATGAGAATCTAATATATATGAATATATATGTAAAATATGTACATATATAAATAAATAAAAAACTAAATCAGTTGACAACTCATATTCATATTTAATGTAACACTAAATTTATTCAGCAACTTGAACCAGAATGTTCAGCTCACACACATGCATGCATACATATACTTGCATGCATTCGTGCATGTGTGTGTAGGTGTTTGTATGTCATGCATCACGCACTCTCACACGTCGCGATGCACCATTAAAGATCAGTGTGACGGGCGGTTGACAAAGTGCGTCCGGTTTGAGCGTTTGCTCGGATGCAAATGTCCAAGGCCTTCGGTGATGGTGCTTTACTGTTTCTTAGTGTTGTTGTTGTTGTTGTAGTTCGGTGCCAATGAACGCAATGAAACTGTTATGGCCGCCTTCAAACAATATATTGGCAATGTGTTGTTGTTGTTGTTATTGCTGTTGTTGCTGCTGTCGAAAAGTTTTCCCCTCAATGGAAAAACTATGCAGCCGGTAGGCAGAAATGCGCACAGCTGCAACAACAACAACAAAACACAAAACGTGCAGCGCATAAAAAGTGTGAAATGGAAAAACACATAAAAAATACAAAAAAAAAAAAAAAAAGAAAAGAGAAATAAAATTCATATAGACAGATACAGTTGCAGCCCCACACATCACTCACACTCTCACACACACACACACACACACACACACACCTATATGTGAAACGAGAACGTTACAGGAATTTCATTTTCGAAATTTAGCTGGCAACGCTGCCAATCGGTAGCTGCGTTTGCCAAAAAAGCTTCGCTTTCTAACTGCACTTGAGGCGATAGCGACAGTTACAAAGCCCATCTCATATTTGCATATGAATATATACGTATGTGTGTGTATGTATGTATTTATGCATGCATGCAAAAGTTCTTTACAGACATGTTATACCCTGTTGCCAAAGTGAAAAGGGCATATATGTATGTATGTGAGCAAAAGAGAACGTTGCGATTCTAAAGAAGTTTCGAATTTCGCAAGAAGGCAGTCTTAATACCCTGTTACCAAAGTGCAAAAGGTATGTATGAACAGAGATTCAACTTGTGCACAGAGCCAAATATACCCTATGTGAAATATATAAATAGAGCATATGAAGCCTTAGAGTCGTGGTTGCAAGAGACGGAGTTGGAGTTGCTTACAGAGTACCGCTTAGCCTCGAACCTCTTGAGTGTAATTTGATGTGGCACAATCTCTTGCATCTTCACTGGAGGATTCAGATTTAGATTCATATTCGCAGTCGCATTCGCATTCGCTGAATCAGTTAACAATGAAAAACTGCTGCCTTTGAAGATTGCTGAGCCACTTCTGAGGCACACAGAAGTCACAGTTCGCATTAAACGCGCTACATGCAACATGAGCACTCTATGCACCCAATTACGCGCTACATGCAACATGAGCACTCTATGCACCCAATTCTGAATGCCAGCCAAAGGGATTTTCATATATATATATATATACATATATACATATACATATGTATAAGCGTTTCACTTCATTTTACCTTGCGCCCTTCTTTGTGATTTTCATAAATTCAAATATTGTTTATACAGATGCAAATGGCTCTCCTTTGTTTATAAACATTATGGCTTAACTCAATTTATATCAGAGCCATAGGGCTGAGATCTATAATAAAACATTTCTAGTAGGAAGAAGGACGAGTAAGTTATATAAAAATCTATACAAATATAGACAAAGAAAATTGTTTCTGAATACATTGGAAATTTGTTTTCTTTATATGCATTTCCTTATTTAATTTCGATTGTTTAAATTGAGCTGATGTTTAGTATTATAGTATGCTTCATAAGTTGAGTTTTAAGTTCGAATATTTTATATGCTCTATATAAGGATCAAAAAGTTTAATCGATTCTGCCTTTAGTCTATCTGTGTCTATATACAGAGATATACGATTTGGTGTCTAGGTATATGGTATCTGGGTATTTTTGGTTTGCATTTAAAAAAAGAAAATCAGTTACTTTTGCCAGTGTTGTAAAATTTGGCGCTTTTAAGGACACAGAAAAGGTGCGTGTGTTGTTTTTATGTCCACAAACATAAACAATTGGCAAGGGCGGCATAATTGTCACTTTATATACATATACCCATCTAATATCTATATATATATATATATATATATATATATATATATATATGTGTGTGTGTGTGTGTGTGTGTGTGTGATTGTGCTTGTGCTGGGTTCCCATTTTGGCCCATTGCATTTGGCTGGCTGTCAAACACATGTGCTTCTTGTTGTTTTTGCCAATATTTTGTGGTCTATGACTTGCATCGTTGATGTTTATACGAGCTGCCTAATGGCAAACGGATGACAATGACAATGATGACGATGCTGGCAATAATGATGATGCTGAAGATAATGATGATATAATGTTGTTGTTGCTGTTGTCGTTGCACTTGCAACTGTATCTATGCTTCTTGCTGTTGACAATTTAATTGTGGCGCTACACTAAATTTTCTTGCGCTCATAAATATTTGGTTCGTAAGTGTCGCCGTCTGCATAATTACGACAGCCACTGTGTGTGTGTTGCTTATGCTACCTGGCCTTAGCGTACCTTTACGCAATCCGAAATCATATAATAACAACTCAAAAATGCTAATTAAATACATTCAGCTATGATTCACAACACACATCTGTAGAAAAGGAAGCGAGGAGAACACCTCGAATGTACAATATAGAAATACTCTATTTGGAAAGATTAAGATGAGACATAGCTAGGCTGATGTAGCTAAAACACAGCTAAATTTATATACATATATGCTTCCGGTCTTAATATATTGTATATGCTATATTTATATATCTTAAAATATTAATATATATTTAAAAGAATATCTCCCCACATTTCGGAGAATCAAACTACTCTTTTTTGGTTATAGAGTTCATCCATTGTGGATTAGAAACGAGCATTTTTTATTAAAATGGATATATATTAAAATATCTTGTGATTTGATAAATATGATATATCCTACTATATCTTAATAGAGTAGATATAATATAAATATTACACACTACATTTATCTGATATTTGTTATTTAATCTTAGGCTCATGTATATGTATGTATATGTTACGTATTCCATATGCCACTCATAATAACCTTGCCCAGCAGCAGCGTATTCAAGCCCAGCAAAAACAAGGCGTGTCCGAATTACGAGCATAGAGTGAGGGCAAATCAACGAAAACGAGAAAAAAAAACAACTCATTAATAAATCAAGTTGTGGCTGTCATAAATGTCTTGCAACATTATAGGGTATGCGCCTGCACATAGCATTCATGCGTAAGTACGCATGAAAGCGAACAAATAACTGTAAATGTGTAACAAAGGGTATATGCAGCCGAGCCAGAGTCATATCAACAAACATTGCCCTTTCGGTATCTGAAAGCTTTAAAAAAGCACGTTTGAGACACTTTTTACACTGCTCGGAATTTCGAAAGATACAAAGCAGAAGAAAACATACAATAATAAAAATAAAAAAAAAAAAAAGGTGAAAAAAGCTACAAAATGTCGAACAAAAGAACAAGTTCTCAAGCAAATAATAAAATATGTATCTTTTATGTAGATGTTCATACATACACATCTATGTACATATGTATGTATATCTTGTGTCATTATCGTTGTTGTTTTTGTTTTTTATCTGCTATTTTTTTTTTCAATTTGAAATCTCTTCTTTCTTTTTTTTGCACAGCCCGTCAATTTTTTAAAAATTTACATAATTTAATGGGAGATACTCTCATTCGGGTTTTTTATGGCCTGTGGAATGAATGTGGATTCTGTTTATATTTAATCTGAACAGTTAGAGAGGACAACCGCTAACTGGAAGTTTCTTGAGCTGCGAAAGTCCCAGCGCAAGCAGAAACTCAACCCAAATAATAATAAGACACAAAATAAAAAGTAAGAAAGCTCTAGTTGAGACTGCTCGACTACGAAATCCCCTGAAGCCTTCCAGTAACTGATATTTAAATAACTTTTCGTTTCTTTTCTACTTTTCTTTCAGTGTAGGAGATATAAGTACATATAAGGACATATGTAGCTAAATCGACTTATTTCGTCACGCTGATCAAGAATTTACATATATACTTTATCGGGTCTGCCACGCTTCCTTCTGCCTATTACTTACTTAAACAAAACCATTATACCCTGATTTCCCATTTTAAATGGGTTCAGGGTATACAAAAAACTTGCGACGCGACGTCTCTGCCGGCGTCTGCAATAACTCCTGCAGCGAGACGCTCTCACTTGAGAATTGTATGCCGCTGCTGCTGCCACCGCCGCCGCTGACGTCGTCTTCGTCTGGCAGTTTGTCTGCTTTTGTGGAAACCGGCTAAATTCCATTTGGCTGGGATGCCTTTGCCTTTTCTTTTTTTTTCTCATGCTGCATTTCACTATTGAGTTGCTGCTGACGTCGCAGTCCAACACAGCTGTCAAGGGCGTTGGGCAGCCAGGCAGCGACGCAGCTTTCGATACTGTTATGATTATTGTAGTGGGCGCAAATCTTATTGGTCGGGCATAATAAGCGCAGCTTGGAAGCTGACGCATGTAAATATGTATTTTTGTATGTGTGTGCATTGGAAGTGCACTTGTATGCGCGTATGTATGTACATATACGTATGTGTATGTCGCTTACCTTTTACGTTATTTTATATTTCTTCTGCCGCCTCAACTGTTGCTACAGTTTATTAACTGTAGTGGTTGTTGTGTTTGCCAGCGTTGGCGTCGTCGTTTGGCTCTTGTGGTGGTTGCTGTTGTTGTAGTTATCGTTGTTGTGGTTGTTGATATTGTTATGTAGCGCGGCAAAAAGGAATGCATTGAATATCATTTAGTTCTTTAATTCAATTTTCCCCATTAAGTTTGCTGTGTGTGGTGCATGAAATTTGCATCTGAATGCCGCGCGCAACATCGGCCAAGCAACCAAGCAAAAGCAAAGCAAAATGCAAACAAATACAAACACAGCGTCTGTGTTGGTAAACGAGTTTACTTTACTTTTGGCGTACTAAAACCGCAATAACAACAATAATACCGAATTGAAATGATCAATTGCATCGCACGTAAATCACATTTGCGGACACTTCATTCAGAACTTTTTCGTCTCGTTTCGAATCAAAACAAGGCTTTGATGCACAACAAAAACAAATTGTAAAAAAATAATAATTATTAACGCGCGCAGACGCCGCCGTTGCCAGTTCGCTCAATGAGTTGTGTACGACTGAATCCAAAAAGACGACTGTTATGTTAACATAACAACTGAGAACGCAACAGTTGGTTAACAGTTTAAAAGTGAGAGAGTGCCAAATTTTAATAATGAAGTGTCCAACTTATAAATTAGTATAATTGGGAAGTATTTGTAAATATATAGTTCATTTTAATTTGTAGACTAATCTAAAAGCACACTGAGTTTTGTAAATAAACACGTTAACGCAAAACTAACAGAACGTATGCGCAAAATGAGTAGTCGAACGCATAAATCAGTTGCTCAAGCGCAAAAAGAGCAATTGAAAGTTTTACATTTCACAATTAGCGCCAAATATTAATTCCCAATTGGAAAGAAAAATAGATAATTTAATAAAAAAAAAAAATTAAAAAAATATATGCATATATATTTAAATATATATATTTTTTAAGTAATTTAGTTTGAAAGCTTTTTAATCACTCAAGGTGCATTTAACGTTAAACTAACACAACGCATGCGCAAAATGAGTGACAAACGCAAGATTGAGCTTATCAAACGCGATAAGAGCACTTTTACATGTAAACAGCGCAGTTAGCGCCAAAATATGTCTATTTCTAATCAAAAAAATATTTATATATATTAACTATATATAACATAAAAATCCTGCTATGACGCCTTCACCTCAGCAGTTTTGGCTGACTTTTTAGCTTTAGCTCTTAGCCAACTTCTTGATATGCTCGCTCTTGTCCAGATTGTTCTGGAAGAAGGTGGTCTCCTTGCGGGCCTGCGACACCTCAGTCTGCAGTCGCTGCTTATGGACGGCCTGCTCATAGTTCATCCGCTCGGTCAGGTGCACCCACTTGAAGCGAGGCAAATATTTCATGCTCCACAGCGAGTCGAAGAACTGCGACTTCTTCCGAGTTGAGATTTGCTTGTTGTTCAGCAGCGGCACAATCTGCTTGGCCACACGTTTTGACTCGAACTCCACCCAGCCTTCGGTGAAGTGAATATTGTATTTCTTGCGCTTGTTCTTTTTCGCCTTATCGCCTGAAAGAGAATTTATATAAATTATCTGATGGAAATGTAAGCATGTTGTCACTCACCTAGCTTCTTTTCCGGCTGCAAATAGACGCGTCCGATCTTGCCGAATTCACCGAGTATCTCACGTAGACGTGTCACATTCATGTGCTTTGGTATATTCGAAATATAAATGATTCCCTTTTTGGGCTTCTTGGCTTTGGCGGTTTGCTTAGCGCCGGCATTGAAATTGGCCAAATCCATTTCGTCGTCGTCTTCGTCCTCATTGCCTGCTGTTTTAGGTACAACGGCAACTGGCTCCTCCACCTTCTTAGCTTTGCTGATGCTCACATCGTTTGTATCTACTACTATGTCCTCATCGCTATCCACTTCAATGGGCTGCGATTCGGATATTGTTTTTAATTTTTTCTTCATTTGTTTTCAGTACAAAACGTGCGCACTGTGTGACCGTGTGTGCATAATGTGAAAATCATTCATCGGTCATGCAGACATACTGCTAATAACATTTAACATAATGTAATACCACGACGAATTCCAGCCTTACGTGAAACTTTGAAACTTCGATAGTTTTACTTCGATATAATCAGGGATCAAGCTTTTGGTAAACAGAAAACAATTGAATTTAGTTGTTGTTTAGTGTTCGTATTCTGCTGATCGCAATCGTTTCAAAATGCCAGTGAGTAGTTAAATTGCCGCAACTCCTATTAGTAATCGATGAGTAATAGTGACTATTTTTTCTTGTTGCATTAATGTTGCATTGACTTAAATAATAAACATTATTAACAATGAATGCAATAGGCTTACCATTCGGAGATCGAGGAGTTCCACAGCAAGGTGGGTAACATGGCCATCTTGCCTCTACGCACCAAAGTACGGGGGCCAGCGCCCAGTGTGAACACTGATAACGACATTATCGATGAGTCACTTTATTATTTCAAAGCAAACGTTTTCTTTCGCACATACGAAGTCAAGGTAGGACTGCAACAGCATGGAAAACGATATAACTAAATAAATAAATAAGTATAACATATATTTTATACATAATTGCAGTCGGAGGTGGATCGCGTACTTATCTATATAACGCTCTACATAACGGAATGCTTGAAAAAACTGGCTCGCTGCACGAGCAAGGATCAGGGACAACAGGACCTTTATGCCTTGGCCATTTCGAGCTTTGCCTTGCCAGGCGATGCGGGCTTTCCGTTAAACTCTGTCTATATCAAGCCAGATAATCCAGATCTAATGCGTGAATATTTGCTGCAATTGCGCCAGGAGACCGGCAATCGCTTGCTAGAGAAGGTCTTCGACACATCAGATGACAAGCCAAACAAATGGTGGATATGCTTTGCGCGCAGGAAGTTCATGGAGAAAAGCCTTTCTGGTCCTGCATAGAAAATTTAGAAAATCGACTGTTAAATCAATTTGAAGACTGGTAGAATGTTGTTGCAGCCTGGCTGCATGCTGTGGCAGTGTTGATAAATGTCCGCCTAACAGGGCGCCAATTTTAAACAAAAGACAATGTATAATCAAGTATTTAAATATATATATTTTCTTTATTCCTTAGTTGTTTCATTACACCTGTACAATTAAGCAGTTGCAGCAGCATTTTATAGTTGATAAAGATTGTGCGAACTTAAACTAAACCATACTAAAGGCTGTTAAGATTTTGCAGCCCTGGCGTACACCACAACAGTGCTGTTAACTTTCCAACAGTTAAACTTAATACGCCAATTTGAAATCAAGGTTTTAACAGGCAATGTATAATCATTTATTAAAATATAATTTCTTTTGGTTTTTATCTAGTTGTTTCGTTTCGCTGAAAGCTTATTAACAGCTGACAATTAATAATAAACTGGCCACACACGCAATAAGCACGGCGGGCATAACTTAAAACTAATAACAAAAAAAAAAACATTAATTATGAAACAAAAATATTACAGATAGTGAACTTAAAAGTAACGAGGACATTTAAACATTATAAGATATTAACACAAGATTACAGCATATTTACAAAATACTTGGCAAGCGATTGGCCAAACATCGAGTTGACCTATTGAAACTCCCTAATAATCTCAACGATGCTCTGATAGGTGCCAGTGACAATTCCCAGTATTGCAATGGTCAGGATGGCGATATTCTTGAAGTAGATCCAAGTGCCCAGTCCCTTTGGCACCTGGGTGCGGGTGACAAAGTCAATTATAATGGGTATGACAAATGCCAGCGATGTTGAGCATAATGCTCCGATTAGGGAGATAAATAGATTCAATTGGGGCACAACCAGGGCGACACAGACTGTGGAGTGAAAAGATGAGAGAGAATAAATATGTAAAGAATATATAGAAATTGAATTATATTTTCATTTTATATTCCACTCACAGGTCATCATGATCATGATGAAACGTAGCGCCACCTGCATGGTGATTGGATACTTTTGGGCGCAGTTATTGTTGCGCTTGACGGGCGGCCATAGGATCTTCATCATGACGAAGAATTGTATGGGATAGCCGAAGAAGACGCCCAAAGCGGCAACCATTTTGACCACTTGTGACATGCTGTTAAACATAATACAATTATGATTGTTAGAGAGGGGGATTCTAGCGATTATTAGGGATAGGGGCTTCCCGCCATATACATACACATCCTCCACATCCAGATTGAGCGTGATGCTGCCCGCAACATCTTCGCCCCAGCGCACATAGCTAACGAAGCCCGTGAAGATGAAGATCGATGTAATCAGCACCATCGTCACATTGAGCACACCGAAGCGGCTGCTGAACTTTTCCGGTTCGCGCATCGAATTGCGCAGTGGCAGGATCAGGGCGATGCCCTCGTACGAGAAGAGGGCTGTGCCAAAGAAGAGCGCCAGCTGGCTGCCGCCAGTGAAATAGTTGCGCTCCCTTACCGGGGGCATCGGGCCGCTGGTGAAGGCGATCGACAGCGTGGCAATTAGGCCAAAGAGCAGCGCGCAATTGGCCAGCAGCGACACAGGCGAGATATATTTCAGATTTGTCATCAGCGATGGAATCATCGCGGGCAGCAGGGTGATCAGCATGACCAAATTCATGCTGATGTCTATGCCATTCTGTTGCATCACCTGGAAATGAATTTTCAAATCACAATTAGTGCTGCAAAGCGATCAATTTGAGTGCAGTGTTGGTAAACTGGGCGAAAGAAATAACTATTTGGATTTGAGCACAAATTCAACTGATAAATGACGGATGATTGAATTGAAATGCGGAAGACTTCGCACTCACCTGGTAGAGATTCTCCGTGATGAAGACAAAGTAGATGGCACAGAAGCCAAATTGTGTCACACAGAGAAACATCTCGACAATCAGCTTCATGGCGCGCGACATGCGGCGCAACGGCCGCGGTCCGTACTCGAAACACTTCTCCACCGTCTCTGGATAATCGTAGAAGGTGGCGCCCGGCGTTTGGGCGACGGCCAGCAGGGAGCCGCGTATGAGCAGCCGTTCGCAGTGGACGCACATGATCGCAATTATGGGCAGCATCAAAGTGGAGCCAATGAGTCCGCCATTTTTAAAGCAGTCGCCCATGGCGAAGAGGCCGGCGCCGACACTGCCCTTGAACAGATGTGTGGCCGCCTCCAGATTGCTTGTGGCATGGCGACGCTTAACATTTGAGCTCTCCAGATCCTTTTCTCCACTCTTCGTGGAATTTTGATGTTGCTGCTGTTGTTGTTGCTCCGGTTTGGTTATTTCTAATGTTCTGCCCATATTGCCCGCTTCGATCACCTTTTCGGCGTTATACACTTTTTGCTGCAAAGTTGAATTTATTTTTAATAACTGCGATCAATATTCAATTATTTTCAATTGCTGCGTTTCGGCTCCAGCGGCGCAATTGAAAAGTCAAAGGCAAATGCACAAACAAAAAGAAGACGAAAACATGCGAAAGTTTAAGCAGAGCAAAAACAAGGTTAACGGTGTCTTTGGATTGGAGGATAAGTGATCGAGTGTATATGCGAGCGAGAAAGAGTGACAGAGGGAGAACGGGAGCGGGAGCGAGAGCGAAAGCATGTTAGCTACATAGAGAGCGTAAGTAGGGCAGGCGCTGTGCTAACTGTGCACCGACTTCTGTTAACCCTAGAAAGCCGGCCGAATCGATGCAGCTTTCGATTTTAAAATATGCCCTTGGGCGAAAAGTTATTTTAATTAGTGGTTCGCATGTGCCTTAAATTCACGTTTTGTATAGTCCACTTTTGCTTTAGCACGATGTCAACACAAGCACTAATTTGTATATAATTTATAATAGTTTGAGTAAAAAAAAAAAAAAAAAAACAAATGAGCTACAAATACAAAAGATAAAAATCGAATTTTAAAAAAACTATGCCAAGTAATTTGTCATATTCAAACATTGGCCTGTTGTGTTTAAGTGCTAAACGTTTTATATAACTTCTAATCGAAGTGTTAATTATTGCAGAACTTCAGTGAAATCTTTGATTATAATACGTTATATGTATATACAATATAGCATATTTATGCAATTATTGCAAGCAACGCAAACACCATAAATCAATGAGAGTGCTCTATGGACATTCCATACGTAATATCTCTAGATTCTATTAAGCAAATATTGGCAAAAATGATAAGCTACCAGCCAATTGTGTGCAAATCATAATAATAAATCACAAAGCATATTAATGCTCCAAGTGAACGAAAATCAATTCAGAATAACTATTATTTTTATAATTTCTATATATTACTTTTAATGGGTGCGCGCGCGTTGTGCGATTTTTCTAATTTTCGCCTTTTGTTTTGTTTGTATTTTTTTTAAAGCGTGTTGACGCGCCAAGAACTCAAACCAGACTCAATTCATAATATTATTCGAATTGGCTAAGAGCAGCGTATGAAATAGTCGGGCAAAGCGACGACGGCGACAGCGACAGCGACGGCGGCGGCGATTGCGACTGCGACTGCGTCAGCTGCTATTGCATATGTAACAGTATTTCTATGAGTGTGTATGTGCGTGCGCATGTGAGTGCTTTTAAACTTTATTTTTGTTTTGTTTTTCTTTTGGCATTTTATTCGATATCTGAATGCAATTTGCCAATTGGAATTTTGAATTGTTTTGATTGTTCTGGTTTTGGTTTTAAGAACTTTTTTTTCCTGTTTTCTCTTTTAATTCGTATCAAAACTTTGGAAATCGGTTTTAGCCAGAGACTTGTAAACATTTATCGCTAAATTTTTGCTTTCAGCATTGCGCGCACTTAAAAAAAAAACTAAAAAAACAAACGTAAAGTTTTAATGAGATTTTGTAGATTTCTTGCTACTTTTTTAAACTGCACTTGTTCCTACAGCGGGTCTAGCCAAAATGATTTCTAATGATTTCTAAAATTATTATAGGAACTTTTTCACTTACATATATTAACATAAAATAATGTGGGAAAATTCGAAAATACAAGTTATTTACTTTATTATTATTAATAAAATTTTGTTTTGATTTATATGAACAAAAAATTTCAAGGCTTTCGGCGAACGTGTTTTAAAATTGAACTTCAGTAACCTTTTTTTTTTTTGTATTTAGTGAAATTCAAAATGCATTAAATTTGAATACAAATCACGTATTATGTATTTTTTTTTATACTCATTCCTGAAATCGAAATGAGTATATTGGATTTGAGAGTGGGTAAGCGGTATTGGCGTGGCAAACTGTAAAATGCATTTTCCAGTATCTCCGCAACCCCATTAGTTAAGTTGTATGTATGTATGCATGTAGATATGTAAGCTTAGAGTTGGTTGCAGTTGAGCTCTATTTAATTTGAACAGTTTTTAGCTTTTAGTTGCAGCAATTAAATAAATTACTGACTAAACTAATTGGAGGTGACTGCCATGGGAATATTAGATCTTTATGCAATCATCAGGTTCAGATAGAAACTTCATTAAGCCGTCTGAATTCAGCCCACGTATTCAAATACGCCAACTAATATGCCCGCTTTTGAGCGGGCATCGCAAGCCGTTGTGTGAGCGGAAAGGAAGTGATTCCATACCAGTTGGCAGAGGGTTGTGTTAAACGTCAATTAAAGTCGAACTGATGCCAATTCCACGTCTCTGGTTCAAGGATGTGTCGCACAATGCGGCGTATGAGCAATTTATGCACGTGCCGTTCGGGCAATGCCGCTGCTGCTGAACGCTCATATGATATGGCATCTGCATGACAATAGGCCAAATTCTTGGCCGTGTGGCGACTGCATACCAGCCTCGAGGCGCATCGAGCTTGTGATTGAGCAATCGACGATTGATGCACCTGCCCAACTGCCCCGCGCATTGGCAACGCATGGAAATTTACAACATTTAATTGATTGATTGACTTGTTGTTGTTATTGTTGTTTGTTGCGAATTGTTGTTGCTGTTGCTGTTGCTGCTGTTGTTGTTGTTGTTGTTGTGTAGCGCCAGTTAAATGAATTGCACGGAATTCATGACTTGTCTTTTCCGACAACAATTTCGTCGTCCATGCACAGATATATATGGCGAATATTGATATGAACAATCAATGCAACGTTGGAAACAAACCAATCGAACGATCTATCTATCAATGTTCACGGAATTGCACAATTGGATTATATAAGCCAGACAGTGAACCCCGCCAGCCCAAATGCTCAACGGAAGCAACTGCAGTCACCCATTTCGAGATGGGCAAAGATCTTACAAAGTATCGACAGCAAAGATATGATATATAGACAATTTCACAACTTATCAAAGTTCAGACTCAAATGAGGTGCATTTAGTATATAGTACTTAGTATTTACTTAGTATATTTATAGAGTATTTGAGGAGTCATCCAGCAGTCGGACATTTAACCAGGTGATTGGATGTGCAATAAGCAAATCGATTTGTCAATCAGTCAGTCAAGCAATCGATAAGTCGATTAATCAATCAATCAATCAATCAATCAATCAATCAATTACATAGTCAGTCAGTAAATCGTATCATACAAGCAATCAATTATTCAAACCGTAAGTCTATCAATCAATCATTCATTATAACAATCCAAAAACTGTTTAATTTGTATAGATTTTCGACCAGTGCACCAATCGATCCGTCAATCAATTCATTGATTAATTCAATCCATCAATCAATCAATCATTCCATCAATCTTCTATACAAAAAATACACCAATCGCTCATTAGCTAACCAATGATTCAATCAGTAAGTTCGACAGTCAATCAATCAATCAATTTCAATAAATCAGTAAATTCGCTAATCAATCAACTACTCAATTGAGTTGTCAGTCAATTGTAGCAATCAATCCATCAAGTCAATCATATCCACTCATCAGTCAATCAACCAATCTATGAAACTCTTCAGTTCATATAGATCTACGATATCTCTCCAGCTCACGTTCCGGACAATAGATCTCAACACGATATTCGCTTCGCTCTATTGTCGATTCATCAAGTTGGGCCAATTCGAAGGCCGCTGAGCGTGCCCTGGGCAATGTCGAAATGGTTTCGATTAGATTGATTTAGTTTCGTCGGATTAGATTAATAAGAAATTCTTTGAATTCGTCACACGTTTGATTATCAACGACAATAAAAGATTATTGCAACTTTTTACGATTACCTAGATGGCTAACTATATTATAACATATTTGTAAAATATGCCACTACAGATCTATATCTCTAGCTATATCTTGGAATTTGCTAAGCTTGCAATTTGAATACACTTATCAAATTTGATATTTTAATATATTTTTTTTCTTTAAAATTTAGTTACTCGTAAAACTCTATTAGGAGCACGCGCATAATTCGTCGAGTCTATGTCTAGCCAAGTCCAATCCATAAACACTTTTATAGGGTATTTTAAGACAGTCAATAATAGAAAAATATAAAATATCGTCAACAATTTTTTAATTTTACCTTCAAATTGGATAGACAATAGAACTCATAACTCTCTCTCTCTCTCTCTCTCTCTCTCTCTCTCTCTTTCTCTCTCCAGAGTGAGGAAGAGATGATTTGCAATAATGCACACACTATAAACGCCGATCAGGAATACCTATATACGCCATAGATCGATTTATAGATTTCTCAATCTCTGACCAAGGTCTTCACCCACATAAAAACATTAAATTTATATGCTGATTTTTATGGGCTCTGAACCCATCATTTATTTACACTTATGAATTCTAAATTTATATATCAAACAAATATGTTTATATATATAGAAAAAAAAGAACTAACTAAAAAGAAAAAGAAAAAAAAAAAAAATTGCTGTTCGAGAGACAAACAGAAATTAAAAACTATTTCGCGGCACATGATTCATAAGTAATTGTCATATATCAACATACACCATATATCATATATCAGATATATGGGAAATAGTAGTAGTAGTGGTAGTACTCTGCCTACAATAGTATTTTGGGGGGTATCATATATGGGATACATATGTATATAAGTTATATAATAATTTAGGTTAAGGCTATTCGAGCCTGTTAATTTGTGGCACTGGTTGAGTGGGCGTCGCATCGCTAGTGGAACTCCTCCTCGCCAAAGTGTTTTACAATCTGCTTGAGGCTCTCGTAGGAGCCGGTGAAGAAGCCCAACATGGCCAGCACCAAGATGATTAGGTTCTTGAGGCAAATCCAAATGCCGGGACCCTTGTTCGGCTCACTGCACGCAATCAGCTCGATGACCGGCGGAAAGACCAGCGCCAGGGCAGTCGAGCACAGAGCGCCAATCAGCGAGATGAATAGCCCCAAGGCCGGCACCAGCTCCGCTATGGCCACTGCATATGGATGGGAGAAGCTTGGCATGAGCACACTCTCCGCTCTCTAATCTCTCTCTACTCTACTCTACTTACGCGTCACGAGCACCAACAGACTCCGGAAGGTTAGCTCCCCGGCCAGCGATCGACCCTCCACGCCGCACACCTGCTTGGCACTCGGCCACATGATCTGCACGGCGACAAAGAACTGCAGCGGGTAGCCGAGGAGTACGCCCATGGATACCATCAACTTGACTGACTGGGCCAGGCTGCCGGCGTGTGAAAGAACAGAATATGGTGGGCGTGCTTAAGCAAGCTGTCTATGGAACCCAAGCTGGAGATGGGCGCGTGACACGATCGGCATTTTTGTGCAATTTTTAGATAAGCGTCTAAGGAGGCAAAAGTGCAAAGCTCGCATAGGTAGATTGCTAGTTAAATACTAAATATCGTATATATAAAATATATATGATATGAAAAATGGCTAATACAGATAGATAGGTAGGTAGGCGGGTAGAGTATATCCTATTTCCCAGATCGAATAGATCAAGCATATATCAAGTATCGTATATTATTGTTTGCTCCTGCTGACGCTTCACTTCAGTTTCAATTATATTGCCGTGAGTCGTAAGTCACGCGCCCAGCTCCAGGCGAGCCGAATTCAATCTGTTCGGGCGGGGCTTGCTCACATGGTATCGCCGAGATTGAGGGTCAGACTGCCGCCGACCTGCTCGCCCCACTTCATATAGCCAACAGATCCGGCGAACATGAACATGACGGAGACGAGAAACATGCCCACATTGAGGACGCCCAGCGTGCTCTCAAACTGGCGCGGCTTGCGCATGGCATTCTTCAGGGGCATCACCAGGGCAATGCCCTCGAAGGCAAAGATGGCGGTGCCGAAGAAGAGCGCCAGCTGGGAGCCGTTCGTCCAGTAGGCGCGTTCCGTCACCTCCGGCAGGCCATCCTTGAGCGCGTAGTAGAGGGTGATGGCCAGGCCCAGGATCATGCACACGTTGGCGAACAGCGAGACCGGAGTCAGCCACTTCAGGTTCGTTATCAGGGAGCTGAGCAGCACGGGTGCGAGGGCCAGCAGCATCACCAGATGCACATCCATGTCAACGCCGTACGCTTGCAGGATCTTGTGCGGTGGAAAGGCAGGAAACCATCAGCTGTCGCCAACTGAACACCAGCTCCGGCTGCGGCACTCACCTGCTTCACGTTGGTGCTGATGAACACGAAGTAGATGCAGCAGAAGCCTAGCTGGGTCACACAGATGAACACATCGACCAGGTGGCCCATGGTGCGTGACCAGCCGCGCAGCTTGATGGGCCCATTCTCGAAGCACTGCTCCACAGTCGCCGCGTAGTCGGCGCAGACGGCGTCGCCGCGCAGGTCCCGCATCTTCTTCGAGCAGGAGATCAGCACGTGCTGGCAGTGGATGCAGATCACCGCAATCACAACGGTGAGCACGGGGCCGACGATCAGGCCGCCGTTCTTGAAGGCGTCGCCCATGGCAAAGAGTCCGGGCCCAATGTTGCCCTTGAACAGGTGCACAATTGTCTCCAGGTAGCTGCATTTGAATGAAGTCATGCAAAGTCGATGAACGATGCCACCACAGATGATTAGCGGTTATCGGTTATCGACTATCGGGTGTCGGGTATCGGTTATCAGGATTTAGTACGGGATTAGCCAGGATTGGGTTTACACTGCACACTTAAGCTTGTGCGTTTCAAGCATGCAATATCGATAAACGATAACACACCGAACTGTAGGTATAATCACTGGGAATAGGATTTGCCGGGCTTGGGTTAAGGCGGTCACTGAGCTTCACACTTAAAATTTCAGTTAGCTGTGGTGTTATCAGCGCAAAATCGATAAGCTATCGTTTCTTGTTATCCCACAATTTATTATCGGCACACTAAATCGGTATTGGATTAGATGGGATCAAGCACTCTTAAAGTTATGGTTAGCTAGAAGGTTAGTGAAAGCTACGTCTGTAACATAGATAATCGATAAGCGATAACACGTGCACAATTATCGCTTCAGCTTTGATGGGAAACGGCTAATATTAGTTGAAGGCGAAAGTATAGATTGCAAGGCCATTCAGCATGCAAAAGCGATAAACGATAACAAGCGAGATTATCGATATACTTATAATATTCATAATTATAATACAATTTTCAGCATGCAAAATCGAAAAACGATAACACAAAGAATTTTAGGTTTCAGATAAAACAAGTAAGGAAGCTATAGTCGAGAGTGCTCGACTAGAAGATACCCTGATCCCTACAAAGAGCTGATATTCACGCACGCATAAGCACGCGCTCTGCTAACTGCGCAGTAAGCAGCGACTGCGCTTGGGCTGCGCTGCAGTGTGGGCAATACTATAAGAATTTTGTTGCTGAATAATTTCTCCTGTAGTAGGACTATCTTCATGAAACTTTCAGAATGTGATCACAATGTGCAAATGTGTGTACATTCCAAAGCACAAGTCTCTAGTACTTAAAATACGTTTTTTGCAAATTGGGGGCGAAGGGGGCGTGGTATCCAAAATCTGTAAATGACAAAATCTGCGTATTGATCAGATGTATATACACAGCAAATCTGAAGTCTCCAGGTCTAAAAGTATTGAAATTACGGTGAATAAACAAAATCAATTTATCGATTATTCGCGATAAAAAAGTAATCGGACGAGTTATCGAAAAAAAAAGACAAACTTGTACTGCGTATGGTATACATGAGTATGCATACAAAATTTGAAGTCTCTAGCTCTTATATCTTCTGAGATCTAGGCGTTCATACGGACGGACGGACGGACGGACGGACGGACGGACAGACGGACAGGGCTATATCGACTCAGCTCGTCGCCCTGATCAAGAATATATATACTTTATGGGGTCTGCCACGCCTCCTTCTGCCTGTTACATACTTTTCACAAAACCATTATACCCTGATTTCCCATTTTTAATGGGATCAGGGTATAATAAGCAATAAGCAACTAAAATTATTGTTAGGTTAGGTTAGTCTGGAATTGTGGTTGGTATTATATCTAGGTTGATAGATAAGGTTTTCGTTTTTGGTTTTCTGGGTTAGTTCACATGCATCCAATCTGTGGGCTAGGATAGGGCATATACCATTAGACCGTTAGTATTAAACACATATTGTGACAATTCAATTAGTTTGGGATTTCTTTGGGAATTCGTTAGTGTGGTACTTCTTCTTCTTCTTCCTTGTCCATACCTTGTGGGCGGATGGTAATCCTCATTGCCGCCAGCCGCCGGCTTTGAAGCGGCCTGAACTGCTCGGGCTTCGTTCTCTGGCCCCGTTAGCTTTGAATTATTGGAGCTCATAGTGCTTTGGTTCCCATTGTTGGATGCTATTGCTGTTGTTGTTGTTGTTGTTGTTGTATTGTTCTGTGGGATGCTTAGTTCCTTTTTTCATGTTTGATTGGAGCACAAAGTTTGAAAAGATATAAACTGTGCTTTAAAATGCAGTCTTCAATTTGTAAGGGAGGAGCAGGAACAATTTTTGGGATTTCTTTTTTATGGCAACCAAATTAGAGGATTTTTTAGATAATAGATATCAATAGATAAGGACTGGTAAAAGTTTTTGCATAGAGATGCAAAGAGCTTAGACAAAATTGAGCTGAAAAATTTTAACTCTATAAATACTTGTTAAAGTATTCTTTATATGTTCAAAAGGTAATAGAAGTTAGTTAAGGAATTGAGTATATATAGATGTATTATATATGAAATATTTTCAGCTTAGAGATAATAAAGTCGGTTGTACCGACTACTAAATGTATCTAGGGAAGGCAATGTAACTCCCGCTAGTATGCAAATATTCGAGCTTATATCTATACATACACATACAAATACATGCATACACATACAAATAAATACATATATACACACACATATGCACAAAGTATTACTGTGTTTCTATATTACTGTTCTTTCTATATAAAATTCTCGAATGGGGAAGATATTCAGAAATTGTTTTTGAATATAGAAAAATATTGCCGTTTTCCTGTCTGAAAATAATTAAAGCATTTGTCAATGCTAATTGAGCATATATATATATACATATATATATATATATTAGATCAAGTCTAGTCCATATCTGACTAGACTAGGCCTCGTCGAACAACAAAAACAACAAAAAACTTCAATTTAGTTAACGAGCGTGAATCATTATGAATTCCGGTTTGTTTTGGTTTAGAGTACGTGCGAACGTGGCTAATTAAAAGAATTGTAAATCAAGGTACAGCGTGGGGGGGAATTACCTGATTGTCAGATGCAGTGCTATCAATATAATAAAACAACGTTACAGTGAAGCATGCCCATGGCGAACGTTTTCCCTTGTCATGCAAGCAATGCAGACTAATATTTATATTCCCATGAATGGGATCGTAAATGATAAGAGATATGCGTTTAACGCAATTCGCATTGGCTATAATTTATGATTCGAAAAAGTCATAAATTAATTTCTTCCAATTCATTGAGTTTTTTGCATTGGCTCATAAAATATCCATTAACAAGCTGCGAGAACAGAGATTCGGAAAACAAAACCAAAGCAAATTATTGGAGTCATATAACAAACTATAGTAGATGTAGTAAATACTTGAGATACAACAACATAAACAACAACAGCACGTGTATTACCTATGCATATTAGCAATCAAGGAAAAATCTTGAAAATAGTTTTCAATACAAAATCAACCGGTTTTTCACTTTTCTTCATATTCAAATGAGAGACATGACTATTGAGGAAGTATATTAAAGTGAATTAATTAAGAAGGCAAGCATTAGGCGGATGTGCTCGACTAGAAGATATGCTAACCATCCATAGAAGATATTCTAACCATCCATAGAGGATATCCTATCCATCCATAGAGGATATCCTAGCCATCCATAGAAGATATCCTAACCATCCATAGAAGATATGCTAGCCATCCATAGAAGATATTCTAACCATCCATAGAGGATATCCTATCCATCCATAGAGGATATCCTAATCATCCATAGAGGATATCCTATCCATCCATAGAAGATATGCTAACCATCCATAGAAGATATCCTATCCATCCATAGAAGTGCTAACCATCCATAGAAGATATTCTAACCATCCATAGAGGATATCCTAACCATCCATAGAGGATATCCTATCCATCCATAGAAGATATTCTAACCATCCATAGAAGATATTCTAACCATCCATAGAGGATATCCTAATCATCCATAGAGGATATCCTATCCATCCATAGAAGATATGCTAACCATCCATAGAAGATATTCTAACTATCCATAGAGGATATCCCAACCATCCATAGAAGATATGCTAACCATCCAAAAAAGATAGCCTAACCATCCATAGAGGATATCCTAACCATCCTAACCATTCGTCCGCATGTGTGAACGCCTCGATCTCAGAATCAAGAAGGACTGTATTGGAGTCTTCAAATTGATTGTAATATCAGCTCTTTGAAGCGTTCAGGGATTCTCGTAGTGCACTTAGAAATTTTATTGATCCAAAAGAAATTAGATCGATTTTCACTGCCTATTTACGTATATCCAATTCAAATTTCATGTTTTAGCTTTACTTGTTTACGAGATATGAAGAGATGGAGAGTCAGTTGAGCAGTTGGACAAATGAATCCACTGAACTTGAACTTGAGCAACAATATTTACATAGGTATGCTAGATATATGAGAGATATTGGCTATCTATATATATGTATATACCCTCAGTGTCCAATGCTCAGGGTATATTCAATTTCAGTGGAAAGAAAATAATGAAATCTTAGCACCCTTTAGCCATAAGCTAACTAACTGTGAGATCTTCTCATTTGGCTCACATGCAAATCCATAAATCAGTTGGCAATTTGATATTGTCTGAATGGAATAATAAGCTTACAGGCTTAATAAATTTTAATGGACTTCAAGGCGCAACTGATTGCGTGGCATATTTATTATACTCCCAAGAAACTCTCTACCTTGGTGAGTTTCCAGTAGGAAATGCTATAAAATGTTATCAACGGAAATTTTCAATTGCTTCTTGTTTTTTCTTTTTTTCTTTTCTTTTCCCTGGGAACTTTATTTATTGATAATTTGTGCAAAAATTATAAGTGAATTATTATAAATTAGTGTCGCTCTCTATATGAGATAAGCCGAGCGTGTGGAAGGCACTGAATCTGGGTGCCGATAATATGGGATAGTACGTAATCGTAAGTGGGCTCTGCGATTGCCTTCAGTTGATAGTGTGTGTGTGTGTGTGTGTGTGAGTGTGGGTGATATGCAGGTGATACAGATATAGGTGGCAGATAATCAGGCGCATACACATGCCTGAAACTGGGTCTCTGGCCTCTGGCGGGGGCCAACTTGCTATGGAAATGTAGACGGCAAATTTTCGTGACGCTTATCGGCAGCTACGCAACAAAACACTTCAAAACAAACGGCATAAATTGCTGTTGTATTCTTTTATTATTGTTAATTTTATTATTTGCTATTGTTGTTCTTGTGGACGTTGTTTGGTTACCTCACAATTGTTAACGCGAGCTGCGTGGCACACCAACAGGAAGAACAACAAGACTTATCAAGTTAAGGAACCAGATATTGTACTTTGAGCTCACCCACGCATTCTGCATACCCTGTAATCGCTTGAGTTACGTGGAGTGGTTCAGGCATAATGTCTGCTATGTGCCTCTACAGGGTAGTAGCCAAATAAAGCAAAGCTGTTGATGGCCTTTGATTCGATAGGGTATATGGGTATATGGGATGTATATTCAGTTTGATAAGTTTTATCGGCTGAAACTACGTATTAACTCTCTGCGAGATCTTTATAGATATTATCACGTACAGTATTTATAGCTCTATGGCATTACTATCTTTATATCCCATAGTTTCGATGGGAATCACCAGATTTTATTTTTATGGCCAATATGTGCAAAATTTCCAACATATTTTGTCCTAAATTTTGTTTACAATTTTCCAATTATTTTTTCCCATTTTTTTTTTAAGTCTAAGTTTGTCTGATTTTTTTTCTATGTTTTCAAAGGGTAGTACGGTTTTCTGCAATGCTGTATATATTTAAGATCCCTTTGATTTAATCTTGAATGATTTGCTGTAAAACTTTAATATTTGTTGAAGCCTTTTCAATAACTCAAATATTTTGGCCCGATCTTCAGAAGTTTTTAAATAGTTTTCAACAATTTTTGAATTTCTCTTTTTAAGACATTTTGAATAATTGATTTTTGAAATGCTCTAGATCTCTTGATCAAAAAGATCTGAAGTGTTTTAAATAAATATTTGGACTTGATGTTTTCAGCTTATAATGACACTGATTTTGAACTAAATCTACAGATTTGTCAACGGTTGTTTTTAGTTATATTTGCAATATGAATAAATTTCGTAATTGGAGTTCGTCATGCCCGCTATAGCCATTTATTCTTGTTGCTATTCATTTGAGAGGCAATGGCAGTCTGATTCAAGTTAATTCAATGGACTTTCAGTGGAAATTTTCCATGCACGACAAGTTTTCCGCAGTGATTGCCTCTGCAATGGCAATTACAATGCTCATGGACATGGAGTTAAGCAGGGGCAGGGGCAGGGGGAGCAGAGCTATACTGTTTATAAGACTATAATGCTTTATATTTGATAAATCAGCTGTTAAAGACACGGAAATGAGTCAAAGAACGATGCTCACTAATTGAAAGCCATATCAAATAATTGAGAAGAGAAAGAAAAGTGAGTTTCTTCACTTGCCTAAAATGGAAATAATATATACTTATCTCTCAATTGCTTTAATTGACAAGAACTTTGACAGCCTGTTTAGCTGCATGTTAAATTTATATATAGTCAGTGCAATTTCGTGGCCATTCACTGATAAGTTGCCACGCTTTCTTCAACTGATAAGATAGTTAAACGAAGTGCACTTTCATTATTTTCAACACGTTTTAACGCCTGAGTCTAAAAATCGTGCAATTTATTATCTTTAATAATTATTATTTTTTTAATATGTAAACCATGTGATTTATAGAGTCAGATCATCATATATCACTGCTTATATGAAGGACACAATTTCTCCTGTAAGTCTAATTGGTTATATATAAAGAAAAGGCATTATATAGAGCTTACTTTGAGAAACTATATGAAACTTTGAGGAGCCTTGAGATTTAAGTAGCAATATAATCAATTGCCATGAATTAATCACAGCTCCCGAAACATATGAAATCAGACTGGCTCCATGGAACTGTGCACAATTTCCCAAATGACTAATAGAGCCGCATGGTTGCATTTTTTCCGATAATCTTGAATCCAACCAAATCCTGTTTGATTTCAGTAACTTGAAATTGCACAGACCATTGTCTACACACATATTGAATCTAGAATTTTTGAATTATTCACAGATCTTGGATACAGATGAAACCATATTGACTGTATGCAGTGGTTCGGATTGATTTTGCACAAGTTCATATCCGCAGTAATTTTTGGCACTATTTCAAGTATTGGATCATATACATATATTTCTTGGTTTTCGAAGTGTACTATAATTTTAGATTCCCCATATCTATTTATCTATCTAGCTCAAGAACTTGCAGCAATGTGAAGGCTAATGCTAAGTTGAAGTAAGTTGACTAAATATATATATTTTATAAATAAAATATGAATGCTGTTGAATACATTATTGACTACGCACATCATTTTGAGTGTCTTTGAGTGTTTTTATGTTATATATTGAAATTCCTTTTCATTTTTTTACCCTGTAGACTTTCGAAATGGTAAATTAGAATGTGAAGTTTTTGTTATTATTATTACTTTTTTTTGTTTTACCTTATATAACTCGCATAGCGAAGTAAATTGATATATGTATGTGATATATATTATGTAATATATGCTGTTTATTCACAGCATATATATTGCATAGGCTTTATTTTCAGCTATTTATAGCTAATACTAATTTTGTCATTTGGAGCTGTTTGAGGAGAACCCCTCTAAAGGGACGCCTCTGCTGCTGCTGTGCAACAGTTGTCCTAGAGAGCAATGCTAACTGTTGCTGTTACAGCTGTTGTTGCTGTTGTTGTTGTTGTTGCTGCTGTTGCTGCTGCTGCTTTAGCTGACTTTGCACTTGAATATGCATTTGTTAGGCGTGAGAAGCAAATGGAACTGGTTTTTTTTTTGCTGCTGCTCAAAGCACAAAAGCAAAAACAAATAAAAAAACAGAAAAAAAAAAATCATAATGAATGGGCACACAGATTTTTACTTATTCTATATAGTGTGCATATGTATGCGTATATATGTATATTTATGTATAAATATATTTGACACTCATTTTTAAAGTCTTTTAACACACACGCACACGCACACACACGCACGCACACACACCTTACACACCTCTGCATCCATCTTGGCAGCTGCTGCTGTTGTTGTTGTTGTTGTTGTTGCTGTTTGCTGTTGTTTGTGGCTGCTGCTGCTGTTGTCGCTGTTGTTGCTGTTGTTGCTGTTGTTGCTGGTGCTGCTGCTGCTGCTGTTAAAATTCGGTCAATGCACGAGCAGCGCTGGCAAATAAATGAACGCGTAATTTGGCAAATTCTTTTGGCGCGGCGTTTTTTTAATGATTTATTTTTATTGCCGTTTGCTGCTGCCGCTTCTGCTTCTTTCTACTTATTGTGCTGCTGCTGCCGCTGCCTGCTGCTGCTGCTGCTGCTGCAGTTGCACTTGTTATTAGCTGCTGCTGCTGCTTCCTTGCTTTCAGCCCGTTTGTGCCTATGTGTGTCATGTGCTGTTGTTGTTGTTGTTGCTGCTGTTGTTGTTGATATTGCTGTTGTTGTTGTTGCTGCTGCTGCTCCTTCGCACTTTTGCGATCCTGACTAATGGCTCAGAACGTGGCGTGTGTTAATCGCTTCACGAAATCATCAAGACTGACGGCCCGGCCCGCCTCACATAGGCGCGTTGTTGCTGCCGCCGCTGCTGCCGCCGTCACTGCTGCCTTCGTTGGCGTCGCTGCCTTTCGGCATTCGAACACTTTGCGCTGAACGACTGCCGCCGCCGCCGCTGCCGCTCGGCCCCCCCGAATTTGTTTCACTCCCTTACGTTCCGCTCGCTTTCCATGTTCCCCTCTGTTTGCCCAGCCGTCACGTTTCACTCTCTCTCTCTCTCTCTCTCCCTCTCTGGCGCGCGCTCTCTCTCTTTCTCTCTTCCATTCTGGGCCAGCATCTGGCGCTTCCGCGGCTAATTATGAAAGTATTTTGTGACGTCGTCATTGGCATCGGAATCGGAATTGGAATCGGTTCTAATATCCAACCAGTTTTTCTTTTTTCTTTTTATTATTATTCGTTTTTCTCTGTCTTTTTTCATTTCATCGTGCACCCCCGCCTTGGGCAACTGCGCAGTCGGGCGACCAATTGAGCGCCTGTCCAACAGGTTGTCA
>JBAMCG010000077.1:4430000-4472500 GCA_037075325.1 Drosophila mayaguana
TTACAATATATATATATATAGTACATACATATATACTTGTGCTTGTATATATCAAGAAACAGTTTCTTAGTTGGCCTCCTTCGGCATGCTGGTCTAAAAAAAAAAAAAGAAAAGAAAACATGCAATTAAAATGTTTTGCTTTTTACCATTGTTTCTATATGGCTTGCTATGTATAATATTATTATTAACTGTTGCTCAGCCGTAAATATATGTATGTGCGCTATGCTAACTATATACTTACTATCTATCTACTTACTATCCATTTCACACTGCTGCGGCTTTCGTTCTCTGTAGGTGATGTGAGAGTGACACGCGTGTCATTCACGAGCTTCTTATGCGCTGGAACTGGACACGATGTCGACCTTAACTATCAAAACTATTTTTTAAACATGTCAAGTATGTTTTCTCTTATTTAAGTAATTGTTAATTAGCTTTGATTAATAACTTATAAATATTTCTCAACAATTGATGAGTATTTTGGAATAAAACCTTTTTTAGCTTGAGTCCAAATGGTTGAGCTGGGTGAGCCTAGAAGAAAGTTAACTAGAAGACAAGATATGATGTGCTTACAGCCAATGTGGGTGAGGCAATTTATCGAAGAGAACTATACCAGGTAGTACTATATTAATTAGTACGCATAGCTCGATGCGTAGAGCTGAAGAAAACTTTATTGATTCTAGCCCCACAATCTTAGAATCGATATGTTTAGCTGTATGCCGAGCTGTGGGTAAATTTTCATCAGCTCAACATACCGATCTATCGATCTCTACATAACCATCTATACATATTGATCTATACATATTGATCATAACGATCTATATGTGCATAACGATATACATACTGATCTAAACATATTGATCTATACATAACGGTCATTACATATATATATATATATATATGTTCACAGCAATCTATACATATAAATCTATACATATCGATATACACATATCGATCTATAAATAAGATACATACTGATCTAAACATATCGATCAATGCATATCGCTCTTTACATATCTAGATATACATAACAATTTCTACATATCGATCTATACATACTGATCTAGGCACATCGATCTATACATATTGCTCTACATATTAAGATCTATATACTATCAGGTAACATACATGTAGACCAGATATAGACCTGCGATGCCTAGATGAACGACTGTAAAGCTAGTGCCAACAACCTTTTATATATAACTGCTCTGAGGTAGTGGAATTATGAAGTCGTTGCCAGCTCGTGGAGTGCGCACGCGCCCATCTCTAGGAGTTTAAACGACATATTGCCGTTGTCTTAAACGTTTTTTTAGTGACGCTCGAGTTGCTGCTGTGCTTAAAACTTGTTGCTGCTTATTGCTATAGTTGTTGTACTATTTATTTACTGTTGTTTTTAGCTATTATTATTATTGTTGTTGTTGTAGTTGTAGCATGTCGACAGCAGCAACTTCTTGAACGGCATTTTCTAAATTGAGGCACGCCTGTGCCATACCTTCTGCCCCGGGTCTATGAGCGAAAGTCAAAGGCCATCAACGAGGGCGGCAATTTCAACAGCAGAAAGTGAAAGAGCTTCTTGAAGAAAACCGAAATAAAAACAAAACCAAAAACCAGCAAGAAGGAAAAATAATAAACAATAACAGTTAGACAACTCCAGATGCCAGAGATTGAGGCTTATGCGCTTTATGTGTACCTGGCTCAACTGGGCCGACGCGACGACTGACGCTGGACACCGGCAAGTGCAACCTGTCTCTGTCGTTGGAGGTCAGGCATCCTGCAAGCGAAGCCTAAGTCGCAGCCCCAAACTGTCATTCCGAATGCCTGGCAGTGTTTATTGCGCGAGTCAAGTTCTGGGATGCGTATAAAATCTGATGAGAGAGAAGTAAATAAATAAAAAGAAGTAGAATTCGCATCAAGCACCGTGCGGAAAGTGCAAGCCAAGCCACCGGCGAAGTTAATAAAACAAGTGATTAAACAGTGGGGCCAGGCGATTGTTAAGTGATTAGTTGCTTGAGTCACAGTGTCACGTGCTTACATTTTTCAATTTATATTTCAGTTGAAAATGCCAAGTGCCTGGAGTTTTAAGTAATAGGTACTTAATTTTATTCAAATGGTAAATCTTCTCTTTATTGAACAGTTTTGCTGGAGCCAAGTGAAGTTGGCTGTTCCTGTAACAGCATTAAGTTGGCTGCGCTCAACTCGTTCAATTTTGTCTGAATGCATTTGCATTCACTTCACGTTATGGCATCGCAATTGATTATACATTTCGACATGTGGGCACCTATAGGCACTCTCCTACATTTTACTGAGCTGCATTTAGAGTTAAGAAATTGTTTTTGAATTTGATCATAGCAATTTACTTATATTGTCTCCCAAATTTTGTTGTCAATTCTAATTGGTTAACGCCCCAATTTATGCATGAATAACTTGTTCGAAAACACGCCGATTAGATGAATAGGCAATAAATTGACAATGTATTAGATATTATATATGACGGCCCTAATGTCCCAAATGCCAGCCTAATTATATATATTCTATAGAATTTATATATGATTGGTCAAATATTGGTAGATAATGATATGAATAATATTAAAGCGATTCGAACCACATTGGGGTTTTAATAATAAAAAATATACTTATACTTATACTTATACTTATACTTATACTTATACTTATACTTATACTTATACTTATACTTATACTTATACTTATACTTATACTTATACTTATACTTATACTTATACTTATACTTATACTTATACTTATACTTATACTTATACTTATACTTATACTTATACTTATACTTATACTTATACTTATACTTATACTTATACTTATACTTATACTTATACTTATACTTATACTTATACTTATACTTATACTTATACTTATACTTATACTTATACTTATACTTATACTTATACTTATACTTATACTTATACTTATACTTATACTTATACTTATACTTATACTTATACTTATACTTATACTTATACTTATACTTATACTTATACTTATACTTATACTTATACTTATACTTATACTTATACTTATACTTATACTTATACTTATACTTATACTTATACTTATACTTATACTTATACTTATACTTATACTTATACTTATACTTATACTTATACTTATACTTATACTTATACTTATACTTATACTTATACTTATACTTATACTTATACTTATACTTATACTTATACTTATACTTATACTTATACTTATACTTATACTTATACTTATACTTATACTTATACTTATACTTATACTTATACTTATACTTATACTTATACTTATACTTATACTTATACTTATACTTATACTTATACTTATACTTATACTTATACTTATACTTATACTTATACTTATACTTATACTTATACTTATACTTATACTTATACTTATACTTATACTTATACTTATACTTATACTTATACTTATACTTATACTTATACTTATACTTATACTTATACTTATACTTATACTTATACTTATACTTATACTTATACTTATACTTATACTTATACTTATACTTATACTTATACTTATACTTATACTTATACTTATACTTATACTTATACTTATACTTATACTTATACTTATACTTATACTTATACTTATACTTATACTTATACTTATACTTATACTTATACTTATACTTATACTTATACTTATACTTATACTTATACTTATACTTATACTTATACTTATACTTATACTTATACTTATACTTATACTTATACTTATACTTATACTTATACTTATACTTATACTTATACTTATACTTATACTTATACTTATACTTATACTTATACTTATACTTATACTTATACTTATACTTATACTTATACTATCATTTTTGCACCACTGTGCAGCGCCACCGTTGATTCTCATCTATGATTAGATCGACAATTTGCAATGCTTCGATGATTCGACGCAGGGCAAGTGAAGGCCTTAACCACGACAACATCTACGACAAGGCAGCCAGAACATTAGCTAGGAGAAAAGAGAAGGTGAAGGTGAAGGTGCAGGAGATGACGGAGGAGGTAGAGTGGCAGTGGTAGTAGCAGCGGCAGCGGCAGAGACAGCGACAACGCACGCCGCACTCCGGTAAGCGACATCTTCACTCAGACGTTACGGGCAAACGTTCAAGCAGCCGAAACTCGCATAGTATGTGGGGGCATTTGAGTTTCTCCTGCGCATGTGAGGCGTTTGCTTTTGGCGGCGGGTCGGTGGATGTTGTTGGTTTTGGGTCTTTGGCTGGGTCGTTTTGTTCATTTGTTAACGAGACTCGCAGCCAAACGGTCGCGTACGCGTTAATTCCAAGAATCTCTGGACAACCATAATCCAGTTGCCGCGTTAGCCTCGTTGGCTATATATATATGCGCATATATATAGCAAGAGATATATATATATTGCTAGACATACATATATAATGCCTGCCTTTCATATAGTCGTAAAGCTGCTAATGCTGCGCCTACTGCTGGCCAGTTTGTCGGGTCTGTCGGGTTTCTCGGACCTATCGTGCGCCGCATACGACTTTGGCTATCATCCCAGCGCCGAGGAGTTCGATAGCCTCTTGCGCGAGACCCGCAGCTGGACGCGCGATTTGCTGGCCAGCGAGCGACGACGCGAAAACTTTGTGCCGCGCTACAACTATCGAGAGCAGCCACACAAGCAACACCAGCAGCAGCAGCAGCAGCAGCAGCAGCAGCAGCAGCAGCAGCAGCAACAGCAACACAAGCAGCAACAGCAACAGGAGCTGGACTTTCAGCTGTTCAGCGATGATCAGAATGTGCAGCAGCCGTATGTCTATGAAACGGTAGCATCTTTGGATCAGCAGCAACAACAGCAGCAACAGCAACATCTGCTGCCACTACCCGACTCGGTCTATGGACCAGTGCAGCATGTGCAGAGCGGGCTTATTGAGATTACTGATAATCTAGCAGCAGCAACAGGAAACACCATCAGCAACAGTAGCAACAGCAACAGCAACAGCAACAGCAACATCAACAGCAATTTCCCAATATTCTTTACCAATCCCGCCACCGGCATTGTCTATGCCATTAGCGAGGTGGGCCGCAACACCAAGTCGCAGCCCTGGCCCAGCAATGGCAGCGACAGCGACGCCATTGACATCTATGTGACCAAGGCGCAGTATGATGCCGACATGGAGGCGCTGCGCCAGCGCTACGAGCAGCAATGCGCGCTGAAAGCTGCCGGCGTCGTCGCAGCACCATCCGCTGCGCATTCAGTGCTGTCGACGCCCAGCTTGAGGCCGCCGGCTCGAGCGAGCACCGCCCGGCCGCAGATCATACGGCTGCAGAAGCCCAAGAAGACGACGGCGCCGAATGCCAGCACAGCGGCCGGGCACAACAAATTGCTGCACAAGCCGCCGCCCATTATGGTGGCGAGTGGAGCGACGGGCAGCGTGAGCGATCAGCTGCTGAAGCTGCCCACGACGACGGCGCCTCCGCGTCCAGGGCCCCAGCGCACGCAGAAGCCGAAGCGCAATCGGCGCAAGAAGAAGAAGCGGAAGACAGTGAAGCGACGACCGGGTCAAAGGCCATCAGCCACAACAACAGCTGGGCCGAAAATTGTGCTGGGCAAGCGGACGACGACGAGCGTCCGGCCGCCCACAGCTGGGCATACGGCCACGCAGCTGGAGAAGCCGCATATGCCAAGGCCCACGACAGCAGCGATCGGCGGTGGCAGTGGCGGCACTGTCTTCAGTGATCAGCCCTTTGTGGTGTCCAGTGGGTTTATCGAAGTGCCGCATCGTGTGAGACGTCGCTCGCTGGACGCGTTGCACGCCAGCCCGGCGGGCGCTCGCCCCATCAGCAGCGGTCGAGGTCGGCCGAGAGGCAATGGCGGCCGGCGGCGCAGCTCCAGCAACAGTGGAAGGCGGCCCGTCCAGAAGCCGCAACGTGCCACGCCCAAGCGGCAGGAGAACTCGCCAACGGGTGACAGTGGCTATCGGGTGCCCCATGCGGTGCATCTGCTGCACGCCAAGCACAATGGCAGCGACAAGGCCGGGGCCAAGGGCAGGAAAGGTGGCAGCAGCGAGGATGACTTCGATTTGCTGGAGCTCATAGCTGACGATGATTACGACGATGACAACGATGAGCACTACTTTGAGGAGGAGGAGGGTGAGGAAGGTGAGGGGGAGCATGCAACGCATGTGAAGCGCCCCAGTAGCAGCAGCAGCAGCAGCAGCAGCAAGCAGAGGCCGTCACAGGAGAACAGCAGCTCAGCGGAGGACGGCGCCGACTTTGGTGCAATGGTCGAGGAGGGGCCAACTCTGATTGTCAACAACAATAACAACAACAGCGGCAGCACCTCAAACACCAGCAGCACCGCTCAGTCGGCCACAGCCGAGCCTGCGACCAGTTCAGAGGAGGAGAAGCAGGAGTCGACAGAGAGCGAGGAGACGCAATCGTCGACCAAGAACAGTTTGAGCAAGAAGCGCATCAGACGACGTCCGCCTGGCGAGAGCCAAAATTCCGATGAATACTACGACGAGGAAAAAGACGATAATGATAACGATGATGATGATGATGAGGATGAGGAGGACTCATATTCCGACACGGGCATTGGCAGCTTCTTTCGCATGATCTTCTATCCCGTGCAAGTGGCGATGGCGCGCATCTTTGATGGCTTTGGCGGCCAGTCCGAGGAGGAGAATACGGAGGTCAGCACCAAGCCGAAATATCCCAGCTATACGCTCTACCACAGTGCGCACAGCAGCAAGGGCGACGCTGACGATGCGGAGGAGGACGATGATGATGATGATGACGATGATGGCGGCTCGCTGAGCAGCTGGTTCGGCTCCTGGTTCGGGCTACGGCGGCGCACCAAGAAGATTGGCAGCACCACAGCAATGCCAGTGTCGGCCCTACCTCTGCCCACGCCAGCGCCAGCCACAACCACTGAGCCACCCGGCTGGCTGGAGTCGTGGTTCGGCTTTGGCAAGGCCACAACGGCATCGTCTAGCGAGGAGTCGGACTATGACAGTGAGTAGCAAAAGTGTGAGACTATAGTCTGATCGAGAGTTTGGGTATCTACAGGCGAGGGTAGCTTGAAGAGTTTCCTAGCTTAGTGTGAATCTAAAGTAAAAGAAAATGGTATTTAGAAATTATTCAAATAGGCCTGAGACGGATGCAGAGTTCTATACCTACTCGGACGGCTTGAGAAATATGAGAGATCAAAGTGAAGAAAGTGAATATATTTAGAACCCATATATTTATTTTTTAATCAATAAAAAATACAATTTCGCGGATGCTGCCGATAATAATCATATTATTTGGTTCAAGTAGACTTGTTGACATCACTCTTTGAATATGATATCTCTAAAATGGCCGCCATGAGCCTCTACGGCGTATAGTGTCCGTCTCTGTCAAAAGGTATAGGTCTGCCAGATGGGTTACTCGAATATGGAGAACCCTCTATATGATTTGCTTGATTAACGTAAACAATTTTTCGATTTTTATACCCTTTGAAAATAGGAATTCTGGGCAAAATGGTTTTGTTATTATTATAAATATTTGCTGATAACATATTATAGATCTAATAGAACAAGTACTTCATTAAAATGCGTTGCTTGAGCTTTTATGGAGAGGTTTGTTTCTGGTTAGTCTCCTATCAGACGCGATCTTCAGTTCTCTGTTCTTCGTTCTTTGCTTTTATTCTTGTTACTTCATGTTTCTCGGATGTATTCCTGAATATGAAACCGAAATCCACTTAACAATTGATATAATAATTATTATAATAAATATTAATTATATTTGTAATAAAAAGCATTAGAGCTATAGTTCCATAGACGAAAAGTTATTGACTTTAGGAGGCTCTGTACTCTGCTTAAAAAGTGTATAAAACTTGTTTGGAGAGCAACTTCTTGCCCTAAACAAAGTGGGTGCAGACTATGCTCTCTTTGAGAGAGCTGAGTCCTTAACTTACAATTCTCAAATGGTTACATCATAGCAGGAGTTGCAAGCGAATACTCTCACTACGTTCACTGCAAATGATCCGTATAATATGGCCTCAAGAATCATATAGCCCACAATAGAGATGAAGAAGAAGACATACAATGCCTGTTCGCGTTAGCAAATCTTCACTTAGTTATGAGTGTAATAGACGGCATATGCAATTGGCTAGATTGGAGCTGGTTGAGCACACCTCGTTGATTGAGGTGATAGCCGGCCCACTGACCTGCTCTCAGATCTAACGGCAGTCTGGACGGACGGCCAGAAGCTTCTGGCTCGATTGCTCAGCGACTGCTCATTGGGTCGATTCACGCTTTCTGCACAGTCTGAAAACGATTTGAATGCTTTCGACCCGCTTGGTGCGTCTGTTGTCTAATGGCTCTATATCTCTCTGTCTATCTCTGGCTCGATCAGTTGCTCAGTTAGTCAGTCAGTCAGTAAGATTTATGCGACTTTTCCAATTGCTCATCTTGCAGGGTGGTTTGCCGGCTGGTTCGATCCGACGCCCAAGCCAAAGACGCGTCGCCGCAAAACGACAACGAGCACAACAACAACAACATCGACGACGACAACAACTCTGCCCACACCCGAAGTGCCCATCCTGACGATTGTGGATCCGTTGCGTAATCCGCAGAATTGGATTGGCATTCTGGCGCATCACATTGTGAATGCGACCGCTGGTGGAGTGGGTGGTGTAGGTGGCGTTGGTGGCGGTGCTGCTGTTGCCTCGAGCACCACCAAGAATCCACTGCTGCAGGCGCTGGTCACCCGTGTGACCAGCACGACGACGGCTCAGCCGGAGCTGCCGCGTCGCATCAGCTATGACAAGTATCAGATATGGCGTTTGAAGCCGCAGGATGAGCCTCAAGTGCGGGCGCTGGAGCAGTTCAAGAAGGGCGAAGATGGCATCAAACTGCAGTGGCTAAAGGGACCCAGTCTCAGGTATGACCTATCATCCATTGTTCATTTTACCTATGCTTAAAACATCTCTTCAGAGGCCTCACCGACGTCCTGGTGCCGCCCAAGATGCTGGTGGACTTTCAGGGCACGCTCAACTTTGAGGGCATTGCCCACGAGGTGCTCATCTTTGATGTGGGCAAGGCGATTGCCTATGAGCGCCACAAGGAGGAGTATCTGTACACGACTCCAGCGGCGAGCAGGCGACCCACCAAACAGCCAACCGCACCACCGCCCATGACCTGGAACAGGTATTACGAGTACGATGATATACTGCACTACCTGGAAACGTTGCGCATGCGTCATACCCAGCTGATTGAACTGATTCACATCGGACGCTCCTTCGAGGGTCGTCCCTTGATCGTGGTCAAGATCGAGTCCAAGCAAATGGCCGCCGCGGCGACTGCTGCGGCCGCTTCCAGCCACAAGCGCCTGAAGCACAAACATCGCTCCGGCCGAGCCAATGCGGTGTTCATTGAGGCCGGTGCTCACGGCTTGGCCTGGATTGGACCCGCCACAGCGACCTGGATGATCAGCGAGCTGGTGCGCTTGATGCGCACGAACAGTGAGTAAATAGGGGCTCTGCTAGAGTTAAGCTATATGAATAAGCAGCCAAAGATTCAAAGATATGTGAATCGAGAAGAAGCATCAAAAGGAAATTAAACGTCGGACGGAATTGACTGCAAAGGAAAGATCGAATATCTATGGGTTCCCATTTCATTGAGCTCTAGCAAATAGACAAATAGATAATTAATGAAGCTATCGATACAGGAACGAGTTGATAATCCTAGAAATCCTAGTGGAAGTCGAAGAATTTCCTACTTATTAAACGCCAAGAATAGCTCGATATATGTATTACTTATGGAGATAACTTACTTGGACCATGTAGATAATTTTTCGTCTTTCCAGCTTGACTTCCCTAGTTTAACAATAATATAAATATCTATAACTAAATTATATCCAAGTACCCATTCAAGTCCTTAAGTCTAGCAAAGAATGGAGTAAGTTCCAGAATGCCACTACGGCACGTATCGTCTACATATCCAGTAACAATGATCACCTGTTCGAGATTAGCCTCGAACAAACGTATTATGCAAATTTCCAGCCTTTAGTCGAGGAGCATTTGTTGCTTGCAGACCCATAGACTCTTTTCAAGCATAGCCAGTGTGTACTCTTTGATAAGCCTAAGCTCTATTCCTTTGAAAAATGGAAAAGATCAATAGACCCCCTTCAGTGTCAGCTCTTTAATAAGCCTATGCCTTGATTCTTTAGCATACAAACCGCTAGTCCAATTGTGATATAATTAAATCTGGGTTAAGATCCCTACCGTTCTCGAGGATTAAGGCCTAAGCCTTAGGCAAATAAACTCATTAGAAAGCCATCTCTGGCTATGGCTAAAGTACTTTATCTTGGGCAAATCCCAATCCTCTCCCATATCTCTAGCAATCATACAATAATTTCTGTTAGGCAAATATAAATGGAATTTTATATAATTTTTTTGTTTTGCTGAATTGGCTTGATTCATTTAGTTTGTAGTTGGGTTCTGAATTTGAAACGTTCAATTTGGAATTGGTGAATGGTTAGTCCGTCAACCTCGACAGAAGAACCCGTTGACGTTCTCGCGCAGCCAGATGAGCCATGTGGGCGGCTGCTTCATTTCGGTTAGGATGGCATTTCGGCGGGATCTGTCGAAGATCTTGCGGCCCTGGCAATCGGAATATCTCTGCTTGAACGATCGGCTGTTGGACTGAGCGCGGCACTGGGTCTTTGGCTTCGCATGCGGCAGCGGATGTGGCTTCGGCTTCGGCGCAATCGTAGGCCTGCATTTGCTGAGGGCTCGTGTCTTGGGGAGCACCGACGGCTTGCTGCACGATGACCCGGCCTTCATGATGGCATTGCCCGCATTGCCATGACAGCACCCGTGGCTGTGGGTGAACAGCGTTATGGCAAATGCAAATACCAGCAGGGCGAACACAGTGCCCACAGCCACGTGCACATTGCGATCGGCGTTAATCAGATCAACCATCAGCTGAACGATGTAGTAGCCAAGGGTTATCCAAAAGGTGAACGTGCATATGGCAAAGAAGCTGTCGAGCAGAACAAATTGATTAGAAAACATTGGCCGAGTTAGGAGTTAATAATATATCTGAAATCGAGGATATTCATCATCTGCCCATTACAAGGTACTATAAAGACTTTGGTAGTCAAGGGCTAGCATTCCAGCTGAACGGAAATGGAATGGGATGACGGAAGAAAAAACGAATTGAGATCTGGTTAGGGTTGAATGGAATGGACAGCCATGTCAGAGGCTACCGGAGGGATAAGCAGGCAGACAAACGGACGCAGAGCAATTGGATATCTGCTCAGGAATATAGATTCCCAACCACGTCTTCATCCGACTGCTAGCTTCACGCACGGGTCATGAACTCTAGGTATATCAGCAGATCAGTTGGGCTACTTACACCAGTATGCCCAGCATTTCAATCAGAAAGGTCACAGCCGCATTGACATACTCATTGTCGCACACATGCACGCCCTTGGAGACGTCCATGCGGCCGTGCTTGCAGGACATGGCACAATCATTGTTGAGTCCGCAGTTATCATTGCAGTAGGTATGGTCTATGCAGATGGTGCGACCGCTGGCATTTAACAGGCCCTTGTTTCCCTGCAGATGAATGGGCAGGCCCAATGTGTCTCGTCCCTGCATTATGCTTGGGTCCACATTGACAAATGGGAGGTTAATGCTGCAACCAGATCTCTTCGGGATGTCCGCACGGGGCGTGCCCTCGGTCAAGCTCGACTTGCGACTGTAATCCATGGCACCAAATGCCACAGTGGGCTGATTTCCGGCTCCATGGATCGAGCCGAGCTGGTGATATTTCCAATAATCGGCCTGGTGATCGTTGCTCATTCCATTGGGGTGCTCGTCACAGTGGCAGTCGCTTTGGTTACTCCCGGCATGCGATGCCGAATCCACTGACCAATCGTTGCCCATGCTCCAATCCCGGGCTTTACAAATGCTACATTGTGCCGCTTGATTGGAGCCTTTACTTAGCAACAGAGCTTTCGCCTTCTCCTTGCACTTCCTGCATGGACAGGGCAAGAGCTGCGATCCCTGCCGGTTCTGAAGCGAACCAGGCCTGCCACACGTTGGCCCAGAGCAAGGGCACTTGCCTGACATTGCGCTGCACTAGCCAAGAGTTCACCCAATCGAGTGAATGTTTTGAAAACAAATTTTGTCCAAGGACTAGCACTGACAGGTTCTGGATACAAAATATTTAGTCAGCTCGGAGCTGACTGCCTTACTTACATGCCCACTTGGATTGAGCAAAACATGCTACAAACATTTAAGTTTTTCTATCAAAAAAAGGGAAAAACATAGAAAGCAATCGATATCACTATATCGATAATTATCGACTAGATGCATACATATATATATATAATCAGCATTTACATAATAGACTTTAAGCTCATTAACTCCAAAGCCAATGATTTAAAATAGCACCTTATCGATTTTTATCGATTTAGCCCATATTTATGCAAGTATGGCGCATAGCGCGTTATATCGAAACGAACAACCAACCCACAGTCAAATTCACATACATACATATATCAATTAGTCGCTTTTCTATTCGCTGAAATTATAATCGATACAAATCGATTGGTACCTGCTATTGGTAGATCATCAATACTCATCCGCTATAATGACAAAAGGCGATCGCACATCTTTATTTCATAATATATTTATTAATACTATCAAACAACATTACAAACATATCGATTATAATCGATTGCTTATCGAATATTGAAGAGAACAATTATATGTTGTAGAAACCGATGAGGATCACGAGTTTATACGCAACACGACGTGGTATATAATGCCCGTGCTGAATCCGGACGGGTATGTGTATAGCCATGAGTACGATCGCTTCTGGAAGAAATCCCGTTCACAGCATGTGGCCAAGGCACCCGGTGGGCTGCTCGACTCGGCAATGACGTGGCTGCAGCAGAAGCGACCAGGCGACAAGATTTGCTACGGCGTCGATCTGGACCGCAATTGGCTGTATCACTGGGGCAAGCGGGGCAGCTCAAAGGCGCCATGCAACGAGTTCTATGCGGGCCCATCGCCCTTCTCGGAGCCGGAAACCAAAGCTCTGTCTGATTTCCTAATGGACTATCGCACGCAGATCAAGGTAAGATATCAGAGGCATCCAAATTTGGATGAGATTATATACATACACTTGCCTTTCCAGCTGTATATATCGCTGCAGGCCTATGGGCAGGTGTTGTCGTATCCGGTCAAGGCCAATTCCACCTTCAACTCGGAGCGCTTAGATGACTTCCTGGACGTGGCGATGGTGGGCACGGATGTGCTGCGACGCAGGGGCAGCAAGGCACGCTACAAGGTGGACTCGGCCAACGATTTGATAGAGCAGCGCTCGGGTAGGTGAACTCCGAAGCTGTAAATGCAAATAGTTGCCCAATCTCTGTCTTCCCGTAGGGTGCGCGGATGCCTTTGCTGCCTACGAGATTGGCATACCCTTTAGCTATACACTTCAGCTGGCGGATAATGGGGTGCATGGCTATCTATTGCCCAGCGGCGCCATTGAGAGCACAGCGCGCGATGCCTTTGAGATAGTTAGCGGGATGCTGGATTACATCTGAGACGATGCGGTGGGGTTGTTGGAGGAGGATGCGAATGTCAACGATAGTTCCTTTTCGACTGCGATTTGGCTACGGATACGGATTCGCATTCCTGCGCTTACAATATTAAGGACGAAACCAACGCTATATATTATATACATGTGTATATGAGTACGATCTATATATATATATATATATATATATATATATATATATATATGTATTCATACTCAATATGTTAAACAATTCTTAACTTGTAGTACCTTTTTTTTTCTTTTTTTTTTATATAAATATATTTCTCAAAATATCTGTTCATATTTATAGTCCTAATATTTATTTACTTAATAAACGTAACAGAAAAAAGAAGTTAATTTTAGCTTAACTAAAATGTTTCTGCTTTGTTTGCAGACCGATTCTGAAGAGCTCTTTATATAATTATATATATACTTGGAGACAACAATAGGCCGAAGATTTACTCGAATTTTGATATAAGCCGAATGGTTATAACAATGAGAAACTTGGCAGCACTTACGGCTAATATTTAACAATTAAACAATAACATTTAGCTTAATTATATATTAAGGCACTCGCTGGTTTGTGTGGGCGGCTGGGGCATCAGTGCAGGCCCATGGAGAGGCCAATTCGTTCGGAGAGCGAGGCGAAGTTTGTATAGAGCTCGTTGTCGCTGAAGTAGAGCCCGATGAGCAGTTTGAATTGCGCCTGGGTAAGTGGGTATGATTCGGTGGGCAGGACAATGATGGCGTCGACAGCGTTTAGTTTTTGCTTCAGCTTGGAGGCCTGCACCATTTCCAGATAATTGCAAAAGGCAGCGGCACACTTGGCTATGTGCCGGACCAGAGTCGACGTTGTGCATTGCTGCAACACAGGACGGCTAAGCAGTTCAGTGACAATCGAATACATATCGAATATAATGAGATCAGGACGCGGCTGGCAGTCGTACAATTCAATAATGCGACGAGGTGCGCTTTCAATGTCCTTCAGTCTGATGCTCATCCAGCGCTCCATGTGGACGAGCGAGCGCGGCTTCTTCAGTGTGGCTGGCAGATTGAACTGTTGTTGGGTCAGTAGGAGCACCTTCTTTTCGTGTTTCACACAATGCTCACACAACTGCATTGGAATAGGGATTAGCGAAAAGGGCTACAGTTATGCCGAACAGAACAGGACTTACCTTCAGCATAGGATGGCTGTATTCGCCATTGGGCGACAGGAAAATGTGATTCCTTATCAACTTTAATCATGGATATTTTTTAATGCTTGATTGTAATATATAAATAATAAAAGTAGTTTACTTACACCGTCCTCTGAACTGTGGAGCATATCTGCCGGCTTTTAATTGAGCGCTTTAATATCTCACAGAACACAATTCTACACTTCAGGGTTGCTGCTTACAAATCGATAGGCCGAGCTATCGGTATTACAGTTACCGATATAGCACGATATTTCTTTTAGTCACTATTTATACGACTAGCGGGCTTTTTAATATATCAATAAAATATTTGCCCAATCATTACATCTCCATTGCTAAAAAATATCTATATGGCACTGATCTATTTTTTTATTTATTAACTTGTCCATTTCCAAAATATTATATTTTTCATTTTGAAATTTGAAATTGTATTTTGAACATTTTTACATTGCGTTTACATAACAATGTTAAACACTTACGTTAACATACTTGCAAACAAACAGATTGAGTTAAAAGTTCAGTTGAGTAATAACACTGCCATTTCGAGTATAACATAATGCAACTTTCACCACACTGCAAAATTAGTGCTGTAAACGGCCGGCAGTTGGCCACGGGTGTGACCGAGATAAACATATAACTATCGCAGAGCGAGATAAATATACGAAATAACGCTGTAAACTCAACACAACCGTGCCGTGCCGACGAACGAAAGAGCGCACAAAGCGTAATGTGAGAGAATTGAAAAAAATCATCAAGTATAGAGGCCAAAAGCAAACGCAGCAGTTAGGCAAATTTTAATATTTTTGATTAATAATTCAAAATATCGCATGCTGGCTGCATTAACGCGAAAGTGAATGCAAGCGGCACGTAAATTGCGGTAAGATAAACAGCCAAACTGAACAGCAAAAAGCCAAAAAATTCGAAGAAGCGACGACGACCAACCAACCAACCAATACTTACATACATATATACATACTCCGACATATACGCACGCACACAAACACACACACACACACGCACTCATACTCCAGTGAAAAGGTGCAAGCCGCGAGCGCTTTTGAAGGCGTGAAACAGAGATCAGCTTCGAAGAAGTTGAATCAAATACAAAGAAGGCATGCAAATTTAATTGGAACTATTGCTATGGCCAGATCCTGATGTTTGCAAACACATTTCCGTGTTTTTAGGAACGCAACATTGAACGGCGAACGGCAATTGCCGACGACTACTGCTGCGGCCGCGATAGAACTTATACACGCACACATACACAAATCCACACACAGGCAGACATACACACAGTCAAATACAGTGAAACACGTACACACACATAAACACGTATATATATAATAAATAAATAAATATATATATATATATATACATATATATATATATATATATATATATATATATATATAAATATAAATATATACACCCGCGCGTTCCGCAGTGTGGAGCAGGAGCTACAGGAAGACGTGAAGCACAGAGCGGAGAGGAAGAGGCCCGGCAGCCAGGCATCGCAGCGCTGCCGCCATTATCTGAAAGAGAAGCAGAGGGAACAGCGCGGGTCGACAAGTTGATGCCACTGCTGGCTAGCGTTACCATTGCTGTCGTCGTCGTTGTCGTCTTTGACCAGGAGGAGGAGCTCTGCATCATATAAATATTAACAACAACAACAATAACAAGAGAAGCGTATTGGCGAAAACTTTGCATTGATGGTAATGCATGCTAGAAAACCGCAGCGTATGAACGATGGGTAAATTACAATTTTAATAACATTACACCTATACCTAAACACGCATATATATACTATATAAATACGTATATCAATAGCTATGTAGTTACTAAAACCTTAGTGAAACCAATTTGTGTGCATTTGATACGTCGAAAAGCCCTAAAAACTTAAACGCTAACTTTTGTTTACATATACATATATGTACGCACGTTCCGTACTGCTGCTTACACACACATACACACACACATATGCACACACACAGGCAAAAATTCACATGCTTATGTCCCCGCCCCGCGAATCGTGATAGTGAGTGAACACATCTACATAGACGACTGTGGCTGTGTGTGACAGTGACTATATGTATGAAACATATGTGATTTCTGCAAATGCTTTAGTGAAAGAAAAAACATTAATTGATGTGTTTGTTGCACATTGTCGTCTTGTAATATTCGGTTTGCTTCATTCTGTTCCATTGCGGTGCTCTCGTTTAGCGTGCTTTGGCTCATTCTCTAAACGTTCGTTTTGTTCATTCGTTGTGTCTTTCGTGTGCCGTCTACGTCAAGTTATTCACCACACTATATTTGCCTCTCGCTCGCACACTCTCAATTGCTCAGCTGTATGGCACGCTCTCTTTCTCTCTGTCATCATCTCTTGTCATTTACCGCTGCAGCAAACGAAAATCTGTCCAGCCTCAATTCTTTTTGATTCGAGACGAGAACTGTCAAGGACCTAAATTCCAGCATTAGAATTTAATTTTTCATTAATTTGTTGTTTGATTTTCTTAGTTTGTTCACGCATTGCATGTTAATCTATTCGCTGCCAACTAACTTTCATTGGAAATTCAAATCATCGCATCAAATCAAATTGAAATTCTTATTTTAATTTTTTTTTGTGGGTAAATATTTGCCAAACATCAGTTGGCTACGCAATTGAAATAAAAAAGAAGAAGCATCACAAACACACTATTTGTGAATCTTTTCCCCATTTTCATTAGAATTGCACCGACTTCACGTGAATTGAAAACACTCAAAATAACATTAAAATGGATATGAATGCGGTTTTGAGCGATTCAGATTTGGAAGCCGATTCGGGCTGCGGCTCAAATTGGAGCGAAGCCCTGAGTGACGTGAACAACGATGGCGCCCAGCAAATTCCAGCTGCTGCCGAGAATGGTCCACAACGTTTGGCCCTTCTATGTAACAATAAAATCTATAACCTGGTGCCCCATGGCCAATATGATAACATTGAAGTAGGATTAGAGAAGTGTACGCTGACGATTGACTTGACCGATGAGCCGGACGACGAAAATCCGGCTTTTGCTATTAGCAATCCTGAAGCCATCAATCCAGTTGCTGAGGAAGCTGAACCCGATCAGGCTGATACCACCGAACCGCCCGTACCCATGCAGATGATTAAGCCATCATTCAACATTGTCTATACGGTTTGCAAATGCGTGTACGATAACAACAATGTGTTGGTATCGAGCAAAATTGCCCATACCGAAGCATATCCATGCTATGATATATCCGAGGACAACACTGATGGGGCCGAGCATGGGGACAATGGTGGTGAGGTCAAATATATGTTTTTGGATGATGTCTATGATGTCAATGGAAACGCTAATGTCAATGGCAATGCAGATGTCAATGACGATACTAATGCCAATGCTTATGGTGATGGTAACGCCAATGTCAATGATATCGGTGGTATATATGCTGACAATTCGAATGCCGTTGACGCTGAGGATGATGACGATGTTTTCGTGCAGCCTATTCCATTCAAACGCAGGAGACTCGTGTCCCTCCCATAATATTAACCTTAATACTACTTAACTAACTCACAATTTGTTAACTGAGAATTACGACAAAAAAGAAAATGAAAAATGCAAAAAAAAAAAAAGACACCAAAGAAATATGGAAACATGAAGTGATTTAATAAATATTTAGTTTATAACATTACTTGTTGCTTTTGCGTTACGCATGTCATTTATTTCTAGTCAATGGTTTATTTAGTTTATATAGTTTGCACTTTGCTTTGCACTTATACTTAAGCTGATAATCTGTGCTAAGTGTTAACTTGAGATATTTATCTGATTGTTTGCTTTCTTGATTTACAGGTACTTTGAGAAGCATACCAGTCACACATCCTACCAGGTGAGCACGGATTACCCATTGACGAGGGCCCAATACCAATACTTAATACCAAACAAATAGAGCTAAACCCGCCTCTACCACAACTCAGCCACACTAATACTTTCTCGTACTAATAGTATATCCTTAATTTGTTTGAGATTTTTACTCAACTCATAAGCTTTCTTTTTATCAAATCTTATCTGTTTCTGCTTTTCATTTGCATTACCAAATTAGTTCCATTTGTACGATAGACGTATGCCAAGTCCATAGATTCATGATCATCTCTCATAGATCCATGCTAGAATCTTTTCTTTGTTACATTTACTTAATGTCTTTGGTTTCTGTGCACCCGTGTGTGCTGTATTCACATATATAGAGGTGGTGTGTGTTGTGGGCGCTATCATAATCGTGCGACAAGCATATAGCTGATATATTCGATATGTATGCATATACTATGCATATGCACATGCATATATATACATATCTATATCTGTCTGTATGCTGTACTGACGCAACTTTCATTTGTCACCCCCCTCTCCAACCCACTCGGCATTTTGGGCACGCGGCATTGCAGCGAATCAAACGAACTGATCTAACTAATGTACACACGTAATTAGACTAACACTTGGGATAAATCTACATATAAACCAAACACACTGGAATCTACAATTCTAAATCCGAGCAACAGCAACAGCAACAACAATAATAATTCCAATCGAAAACGTTCAACTTGTTCCAAATTGAAAGAGATATGGTATAAACGCATCGCAAATTGACTATGAATATATAAGTATTTATTATATATTTGCCTAAACGGAAAACTAGCAGAATATCAAATAATTTTATTAAACATTTTACGTAAATGCATAATTTTGATAAGCGAACAACTTTAATGAACTTCAATTGCCAGACCAAAAAGTAACAACACCAAAGAAGCAAAAGCAATAAACAATTAACATAGTATTTATTAAAATAATAACAAGAACAAATACAACAAGCATCCAACAACCAACAACAACACTGCGCATATTCAAAAGTAGCCTTAAAAATCAAATTGAACATAAAACTCGCATATGACAAACAACAACAACACAAACGTGCCTAAGCCATAAACAACACTAACAATTGGATATATATAAGCATAAAGAGAGGAGAGAAGCACTGAGCAAGGAAGCAACGAAGCAAGGAACAACAAGGAAGGGAACAAAAGTCTTTAAAACACACAACCATCAACAAACGCAGGCAGTCAGGCTGCAGTGCTTAAGCAACACCTCGAAGGTGTTGCTGCACTCGACAACAACAACAACAACAATAGCAACAGCAGCACGAGCGAGCGCAACAACAATAATAACAATAATTCTAATAACAACAGCAATAACGACGGCGACGACGACGCGACGTCAGTTAAGGAAGACGCGGCCGCGCGGCAGGACGAGCACGACACCAACGCCAACGCCATCTATGACGAGCGGCAGCAGCGGCGGCAGCAGCAGCAGCAGAAGCAACATGGCCGTTGATTTGTCAATGCTGACAAATAGCACCAGCAGTAGCAGCACTAACAACAACAACAACAACAGTATCAACAACAACAGCCTCAACAATAACAACAACAACAACATTTGCGGCAGCAACAGTCACAGCAGCAATAAAATTGCAGCACATGCAACAGCATCCGCAGCAGCAGCAGTCGCCACAGCCTCAGCAGCTGCGATTGGAGTCTGTCGCGTTGATGTAAGTAATTAAAGCAAACAACAATCAAACAAACAACAAATCAATGGAAAATTGCAATCGCAAGTGGCAAAAGTAAAATGAACTGAATAATAGTGAAAGAAGCGCAAAAGAAGCTGACGAAAACTAAATCAATGCAAATAGAAAAAAAAAAAACAATAACACGTGACACACACATACACAGACACACACACCAACAACAACAACAACAATTGAGACGCGCATATAAAAGCTGAAAAGAAAACCAAATTCACTTTACGTTTTGATTGCTTACGTGTTTTATGTTCGTTTTGTGTTCGTTACGTGTCGCCCACAAATATCTGTCCTTGTTGCATTAGCAAACGCTCACACACACACACAGATAACAAATTCAAAATTTTCAAAATTCTTCAAATGGCAAGCAAATTGCTGGAGCTGCACAGCCTCAAGAGCCAAGCAGGAGCAACAGGCAACAAGCAACATCATCATCAGCATCATCATCATCAGCAGCAGCAGCAGCAGCAGCAGCAGCAGCAGCTGTAAATGAAGTGAATCGACATATGAATTGGCAACAAATATTTGATTTAGGGCAACATACCATGTCAGAGTAGCAAAATTACTTTTCGTTTGTTTAAGTAGTTTTAATTATTTCTTTCTTCTTTTTGTTTTTTTATTTGCACTAAAATCATATAAATCTCTCGTAACGCTCCCTAGTTTTCTCTCTGTGTTCCCCATCCCCTCCACTCTATCCGCATTTTGTTTTGAGTAACCCATTCTCTCGAGCATTGGCAATGACAATGACAATAACAATAACAACAATAATAATAATAATAATCAATAACAAGCAGCTGTAACAATAACCACAATAACAACAACAACAACAATTACAGCAACTACAGCAACATCCATATCAATAACAATAACAATTAACAACCTGAATCCGAATACAGTAAATTGCGTGTGTTCTTTCTAGTATTAATGCAAATCCTAAATATTCCAACATATTATTTGACAGAGCTCAAAGTACAGCAGTTCAAAGCGCGACTATGAACGCGATCGTTCCTCCAATTATCGCGATCGTGACATTTCACCTGGCGGCGGTGGTGCCGGCGGTGGCGGAGGCGGCGGTGGAGGTGGTGGTGGCGGCGGCGGAGGTGGCGGCGGTGGCGGTCCATTGAATAATGGCAACAGTTATCGTTCACAATCACCGGACATAGATTCACCATCATCGCGCTCGCATGACCTGCGCGAACGCAGCGATCATCGGAGCGGCGGAGGCGGTGGCGGCGGTGGAGGAGGCAGCAACGATCGCTACAGTTATATACAAAAGATGCGTGATCGGGATCGCGATCTCTACAAAAAGGACAAATATTCCGGTAGCAATGCAAACCCACGCCACAAAATATATATGCATCGAATTCTCATACAATTATTCTTAACCATTGCAGATAAACGTGATCGGCGAGGCAATGATCGCGACTCGGAGTCATCGTATCGCACGAATCACGACAGGGATCGTCGTGGCGGTGTGGCAAAGTTATGCTCGTCGCGAGAGAATGATAAGCGCTCCGGTTCCGATGATCGGGATCGTGAACGCGATCGGGATTTGCGCGACAAGCGTGACAGAGGCGCCGATCGTGATCGGGACATGTACAAGAAGGACAAATATGCAGGTATGTTCTCAAAGCATCCACAAAAGATCCAATATATATATATATATATATATATATATATATATTAATTACACCTTTGCTACTCCATCAGACAAGCGGGAGCGCAGCGATCGTGGCGAACGTGTGGCGCGCTATGGCGACTGGAGCGAGCATGTGAGCTCGTCCGGTAAGTATTCGAATGGATCTAAAACAATGCTGTCTACTATTATTAAATCAATTCCGTATTTGCAGGCAAAATGTATTACTATAACTGCAAAACTGAAGTCTCCCAGTGGGAGAAGCCTAAGGAATGGGTAGATAGAGAAAGGTAACCCATCATCCACCACAAATATGTTAGCTGCTTTACCTGAACAAAGAGCAAGATTTATGAATGGCGTGATAAAGATAGAGCTATTACTCAAATCATATCGAATTTGGTCTCACAGCATACATTTCAGATGTCAGACTGATCTTATGCTATATGTGATTCGTGTTGCATTCATTTATCTTGTGATTCGTCAAGGATCGCGCCCATAAATGCGAGCAAATCATTTATAAATATATATTTGATTCGTTTTAGGAATTTGCCGCGTGATCAACATCGTGAGAAGGATTACCGCGATAAGGATCGGGATCGAGATCGCGATGATCGATTCTCAAGATCGAGTAAGTCGCTTGCAGTCTGCATCAACAGTTGAGACAATAATTCACACATATTACTCCTTCATTCACAGCATACAAACATTCCAATTCATCGCGCGACAATTCACGACTGAGATGGAATTACGAGAATGATGGCGGACCGCCCAGCCATCGAAGGCGATTGGATGGTGAGTGGCATTGAATGATTGCAGTCGAATTGCTCGATTGATTGTTAATATATGCTTGTTTGATTTGCGTGCAGGTCGACATAACGATAATGCTGATATGGACATTAGTGGCGACTCGACGCCCACTTCGGAGGCCAGTTATTCGTTAAGCGGCACACCCACCACGCATGGCGGCAGCGTGGGCGGCGGCATGCAGTCTAGTGAACAGTCGTCTCTGATGCCACAGGGCGCATTGGCGGGTGGATTGTGTAATGCACTGCCTCGACTGGCCTCCCATCCAAATACCGGCGCAGTGGTCACGCCCATTGGTGCGCATTATGGTGCCATCGGTGTGGGCGGCACTGGCGCCGGCGGCGGCGGCGCTGGCGGTGGTGGCGGCGGTCCTGTGAGCGGCGCCACAATGTTGCCCACGAGCGGATTGGCTTCGGTGCCGTCCAGCATTGCCAACAGCAGCAACAGCAGCCTTAGAAACTCAGTTGTCGGCCACATTGGCTCAACGTCCAGCGTAAGTTTTGGGCAGCGATTCGCATTCAAAAATTGAATACCCAATGCTAATTGTATGCGTGTATGTACGTTTCCAACAGACGACAGTGCCGACGTTGGCGAATCAGGATCATCATCTGAACTCGAATGCGCCCGGACCGCCTGGCAAGCTGATCGGCGCTGGTGTTAAGGATCAGACAGCATTGTCGCATCGACAGAAGTTACATTTAGTCCTGAGCGGCATGGATGCGCCCCATCATCATATGATGGTCGCCGGCAGCAGCGCCAGCGGCGTGGGCCCAACAGGCGCAGGCAGTGGCGCATCCGTGGATGTCGTGAATCATGCCTACAATTCGGTTAACAATGTCACTGCTGGCAGCTTAAGCAGCTTAGGTAGCTTAAGGTGAGTACCGCAAAGCAGCAATTGATTGCCAGCAACTAATCATTGATCGATCGTGCACAGGGACAGCAGCCAACTCAACTCACCGCTGTGCATACCACATGCCCATCATAGTCTGTCGCCATCGCTGAGCTATACAAAGAGTCCCATACCAACGATCGTGAGTCACACGAACAATGTGAACACAAGCAATGCCTACACCTGCAATGCACCGTTTGGCCTCAAGGCGGTCGATGGGCTTGCCGTTGGCGTGGGCGTGGTGTCCTCCTCACCGGCGTCAAATGCGATCGGCAATAGCAATGCGATTGCCGGCAGCAACAGCAGCAGCAGCAGCTGCAACGTACCCGGCCTGGGCACTGTCAGCGGCATCAGCGTCATCACCTCCATGGGCAGCAACAGTCTGTGCGGCAGTGCAGCAGCGCTTGGCGAGGGACCGCCAACGCCAACACAAGAATTAGATTTAAGTGGCTCAGCTTTAGAACAACACCAACATCAACACCAACAGGTGGCTGCTGCAGCAGCCGCCGCCGCAGCAGCCATGGCTGCGGTGCAAGCAACGCAACAGGCGGCGCAACAGGCCCAACAACAGCGCAAACGTAAGCACGTGAATGCAATTCTTCTGACTGAGCAATCCTTGTAATCTAATTACATATCATTCTTTTCAATATTTACATTATAGTCGATGGCACCGGTTCAGCTACGCTAAGCACACTCCAGAGCTGTGTGGCCTCTGTGCAGGCGGCCAATCTGCGCGGCCCGGAAATTTCACCCAAGCTAGCAAAATACTTTCGCGCTGATTTAATTGCGCACGTGACCAACTGGCAGGCGGAGATTTTGGAGCGTCAGGTAACTGGAAGACTTAATTGAAAGTAGCTGCAATAGGAGAAATCCTCTAGTTAGTTAATCTGTTGATGCTGACCGAGTAGTTTGCATTGAGAGATATCTTAGGCCGAGCATTTTTCAGGCTCCACATATAATACATGCAACTATATAAGAGGCGTAGTTTAGTATATGGAATGCTCAAAATGTTTAAATCTTTGAATGTGATGTTTATTGCAGGCGCAAAAGTGCTGCGAGGACACGCATCTATTTGGGGACATCAACTGCACACGGATATGCGCCGAATTGAAATGTGCGCGGAGTCTAGTTCGTAGCACGGAGATCAATGCGACGCTGCAAGAGCAAAAGTGAGTATATCTATCACACATATAGATTGTTGCTAATTTGGTTTCATCTTTGACATAGAATTATGTATCTGCGCCAGCAAATTCGCCGTATTGAGGAGTCGAAGACTCAGAACGCGTTCATGTCGGACGATACTTAGGATCAGGAGCAATTTAGGCTGCGCGTGCATCGTAAGCTGTCTGTCAGGCTCAAAAAGAGCTCCCTTTGGCGCAGCTGATGATGATGAAAGCAATGCCCACCATCCCATAAATCCATGCAGATGAGCTGATGCTAAATCAACAACTCAACTGTTCGCTCATTCCAATGCAGATTCCGTCTGGTGAATCTGATCTTGAGCTGGGCAGAGCTGGGCAAAAAAAAAAAAAAAAAAAAAACAAAAACAAAAACAAAAAAAAAAACAAAACAAAAAAAAAAAACACAAAAAAAAATAAGCACGTGCATCCTATTTTGTTGGCCGCAAGCATTCTCGTTGACTGACAGTGTTGAGCCCTGTGCTAGTGGCAGGCAACAGGTGCCAGCACACCCAAGGTCGGCGAACAGGGGAACATCAGCATCCGAATTGTAGCAGCTGCAGCGTCAACAGCAACACGGGAAAACAAAACAAAACAAATAAACAAACAAACAAGATACAAAATGAAGAGAAAAACACAAGATACTAAAACATAATTTATAATTAGCAACGCGTAATTAATAACTTAAATAAGCATGAAGCGCAGCGGAAGTGTTGAGCTTATGATGCCGTTAACCAAACACCAACAAACAACAAACAAAATCCAATAACAATCGAAACAACATAGCGAAACTAAAAGAAGAAAAGAAAAACAAATAAAACAAAACAATACAAAACAACAGAGACTATAGACAACAACAAATAAGAGAACATAAATATGAAACAAATTCAAGAAGCATTAAGAAAGAAGCCTCCTCGTATCGAATCGAAGAAATAAAACACCAACAACAAACAGTAAACAACATAGAATAATACAACAAAAGAAAACAAACATAAGTAAATAAAAGAAAACAAAATGCAAGTCAACCTAGTATACTCAACTGCAATAAAATGCTAATTTAACTATATACAAACTACATATATTATATATATATGTGTATATAAATATATGTTTATGCATATATATGTTTATTATATATACATATATATATATATATAGCTATATATAGTGTATATGAAAAATGTATATTTACAAACAACACAACAACAAAAGTGCGTGTGGCCAGACTCGAAACCTCCAACAAAAACGTAAACAAAGCGTTTCGAAATGGATCAGAGAGAGAGAGGAGATGGAGAGGCAAGCAGATAGAGCGAGAGGGAGCGAGAGAGAGGACCACACGCTTAGCCTTCATAGTAGTCGCATATAAATTCGTTAGGGGTATTCACTTTCGACAGTTTCCAAAAAGTATTTTTGTGTGCGCCAAAATTTGTTCAACTTTGAAGCTGTCCTTTTGTTATATACTAAAAAAGAAAAATGAAGAAAAATCAACAATTTTGTAACTGCTTTTTGATAGCAACATTTTGCATATGTGTGTGTTTATGTAAGGCAAAACAAAAGTTGTGTGTATTTTAATTTCCTAATTATTTTGTTTCTTTTTTTTTTTTTTATGGACTTGGTATTTTTTTTGCAACAAATTATGTGTGCTCCAAAGGATTCTTATAGTATAAATACATATATACACAACGCACACACACACATGCACAGACACAGACACACATAGCATCTCGAGAGCGCCTGGCGGCAAGGGCTTCATTTCTAGCTTCTTAGTTCATGTGCGACAATGTATTTATTTTGTTTTTGAAATTGAATTTGCAAACAGTTGTTTTTTTTTTTCAACGCATTAATATTACAACTATTTTTTTTCTTAAATTTAACTATAAATTAGTATATATATATATATATATATATAGATATATATATTAAAAAGAACTTATATATAAATATGTATATGAGTGTAATTTGTCTTATTTAAAAAAAAAAGTAAAACAAATGGATTTTGAGTTTTTTTTTATCAAAACTTGTTTTAAAGTAAAAAAGGAATTCGAAAACAGAAAAACAAAAACAAAACCTAGAGAAAAAAAACAAAGCAAGTTTAATAATATAAATATAAATAATAATAATAATAATAACTACTGTAGATATACATATAATTAAATACAATGGTATATATATAAATATATTTAAATACAAAAAGAAGGTAAAATAAAAAATTTATATTACTTAGCTAAGCGTCGGAACCGAAAAATATAAAAACTTTTATGATTAAAATTGAAATTTCTTCTTATTGGGAATTGGCATTGGATTTTGAAATAATATATCAAAGTGAAAAGTATGCTAAGGGAATGTTGCTATAAGACCTCGATATGCATATGGATAGGTATAGGTAAGGGTATTGATGGTGGAATAATTTTATTAAGTAGAAAATAGAATCTCGTGTGCAGCTTAATTATTAAATGAATACGTATATGACGTATCGCTAATATAATAGAACATGATACTGTAAATTTAACAGTAGAGTTTAACAGCAGAGTCTTCTGTTGCTACAGCAGCGTTGGTACGAGACGGGCGCTAGTACAGAGTTGTTATCCGAGTGAGTTTGCGTGTTGTTGCTAGAGTGAGATACAGGCAGCTGTTGCTGAGCATAGTGCCGGCTGTTGCTGAGCCAGGGAGAGTGAGATGGCTATAGAGACCGGCGTGAAGCGACTAGAGATGGTCAGATATTCTAAGCAGAGTACGCTGCTATAAAATTAAACACTTAGAATAGAATATTGCCATTCTGACAATGCTTCAACACACATGCATATGTATATACTCCAATCGGAGTACATGTATATTGGATTCAGTAGCCAACACCCCGATTAGCAGTCGCCTAATTGATTTAAATATGGCGGTTATTTGCCCGCGTCTTTTCACGGTCTAAGTCGTTCTCTCAGCGTATTTGCCTTGTTAGGCCGGCGTAGCTTAACATAATTTGAACATAATTCCAGTTAGAATATGGGCTACCGAGCGCAGTTGTGTGTGCAACGACTAGCTCGTTTATTCTAATTAGATTATTACCTTATGCTTATTTGAGCTTAACTACAAGCAATGCGTAAATCTTGATAGGTCAACAACATATATTGATGTACTATGTATACATATACACGTTTACTCGATTTATATTAACATAGTATTGCATTAAATAATTTTTCAAATTCCAAGTTGTTCGGCAATCAATCTCGACTGGTCGATGTGCTTGCTTGAACTGTCTTATTTAGGTTAGTTGGCTAACGAATTGAATCATATTTAAGGTTAATGGCTTCAACAGTTCAAAGAGTTTTATACATACACACATGTGTGTGTGCGTGTGTGTCTGATGTGTGTCTGATGTGTGTCAGTGTGTGTTCGTTAAGGGTATTAATTACTAAGGAATTGTCGCCATAGCTGTGCGCAAAGAGTATGCAGCGGCATTTGAAAGCAGACGTTGGCTTTTAATTCTAATTAGCTTTCACAGTCCAATCAGAAGAACAGCAGCCTCAGTCGCAGCTGCAGCAGCAGCATTTAAGCTTTCTGTCACATTGAAAGTGAAAGTTAACTTTACAACTAGAAAGCTTTTGGCATATGCCGGTAAACCAAAGAGAAATAAACAAAGAGAGAGCGGGAGAAAGAGATAAAGCGAGAGAGCGCGGCAAATGCCGCTTGAGCTTTTGCTGCAAAGTAGCGGCATTTAACCCAGCAAACAAATTCGCAGCGCAGCGAATTCAAATGAATCCCAAACGAAACGAGCCTCGTGCGAATGAACACCCGAGGACGAGCACGAAACAGGAAGCATGAAGCACAGAAAGCCGACGCTATGTTTACGCCACACACAGTGGCTATGCACCGTTACGCCCCCTCCTTTGCTAGCTGCGCATTTGGCATCTGCGGGCTGTCAGAGGACAGCGCGAATGCCAACAAGTAGCAGTTCAGCATCGACAACGCCAGCGTTCGCTTGCGTCTAGCTGAGGCCAGCGCACCAATCCCCAAAAAATAATACAAATCAAATTAAATATTACAAAATAAAAACAAATTTGACGTAAATGGAAAACGCGGAAATTTAAGAGAACAATTCTTGAAGCTGTTTCGAAAATTATTCAAAAACTTTTCGCGCAGTGTACTTATTTATTTTCAATTTATTTTCAGTGTAAAGCCAAAGGCTTTGAGTAATATAAAAATAATAAAAAACAGTAAAGAGCGGTAAGTGGTTCCTAGCGGCAACTGAAAGAATAATTGAAACACATAAAGCTCCCTGGTTCTTAGACAAGGTAAGACCAGCTTCATTTCATATATGTATTACTTTGTGGATCAAAATGTGAAGAGAAAAACACAATAAAATTCGCGTAGTGGAATTTGTTTTCCAATTAGTAAATTAAAGGTGTTAAAGGTGTTTAAATTTTAATTAAAAATGCTTTAATCTAAAACATCTGAAGTGTACCTATAGAAAAATGGAAATCACTTAAGGATATTATTTTTAAATTATTGATTATTATCTTTACTCAGCTGCTGTTCTATGTTTTTAACATCTTCTGAATCTGATTTCTGAATCTAATTTTCATTCAGTAAATTCAGTAAGAAAATTAGTTATTAAATATTGCTTAAACAGGTCGATTTCAAGTTTTGCATAAGGGATCTTAATGTTTCAGACCCCTTCATACGCTGTTATAGGGACGGCAAATTCGAGTGTATTGGTGGGCTTAGAAGACATTTAAATCGGAGCTAAGTGACTTTATGCAATATTTCGCTCTTATTTGCAAATATTCTTAGCCAAGTTAGTTTAAAAAAAATGAATATGAAATATTTCCATCGATCTATTGCTAGCCTTGGGTATTGCCAAGTCGGGCATATTCCCCTTGCTTACTCTTGCATTTTACTATGTGTTGTCGACTGTTTTGTTGCATTTGCAATTTCTGAGCTGTCAGTTACAGCCACAGCTAGAAACCACAAAGAAATGAGGAAAATACGAGCATAACCACATGAAGTCAATTGAAGATATGTATTCATATGATAATTGCAAAGTGAAAGTAATAATAATAATAATATTTGTACAATCATATCTTTAGAAGCTCTGCTTTAAAGGTTTTTACTTCGTAAAAGTTAGAGCTTTATTTATCGAATAATTATCTTGATTATTTAAATACCCCATCATAAGCTATGATCCGGATCCCTTGTTTAGGCAGCTTACCCCTTTTTAGACTGTCAATGGAGCACTACCTGTTGTATATGTGGATTGTGGTACGACATCCGATCTAAAGTTTACTAAATTTTGGGAATTGAATTTTGTGGTGGGAATTCATTTTTTCCATTCCAAGAGAAGAGAAGAAGAGAGAGGAAAACAAAATAAATTTAGACATAAGTTTAACCTGTATATAAAAATGTTTAAGTGAATACTATCTAAAGGGATGCTTCGTACATACCCTGTGAATGAATATGAATTATCTATATGAATACTATCCTATTAATATACTATATACTAGCATACGTCCTGTACGTTTCGTATATGAAAACCTTCTTTTAAGAATATCCCATAAAAGAGCAAACCTTGAATAAGAATACGCTATAAATAAATAAAAAGTTTGCATCAAGAATATAAAAATACTAGACTATAAGTATTCATTACTTAGTTTAAGAATGCCCTATATAAGAATACTCCCTGTCAGAATACTACGTACTAGAACTAAATGATTACTTCACTTAATAATACTCTGCAAATGACAATATTCTACATGAACACCCCCTTCAAGAATACCTTTTGCATGAGCACTATCATACCCCATGGAAGAATACTCTCTCTCTCTCTCTCTCTCTCTCTCTCTACATGAATATCTCCTGATTTTCAAAGTCTTTGCTCGAATACCCTGTAAACACCGTCAGGCTTTAACAACTTCTGTTCGACATGATTTATCGCAAACTTATCATCGGATTGGGCTGCTGAGTGAGCTGAGAGATTATTCCCTTGCCCCGAGCTTACTCTAAACAATGTCCGGATCGAGCCCCCAATATTTGACTAGTAGGCGTGGCATGGCATGGCATTCCATTCCGTAATTAGGCAGTGTGGAAGAAGAGTTCGTTGGCTGCCGTTTCAATTACCCAAGTGAGTTTCGCACTTCAAATGTCATCTGATGATTTGTGTCGTGCGATGCTATGGCAATGCTCGACTTTTGTTTTTTTTTCGCCTTTGGCCCTGATGCATTTCTTACACCAAATTGCTGATACTTAAAAATGGCGCGCAGCGTAAAGCCAAAAAGTCAAAAGCGCCAATGGGAAAAGGCAAATAGCAGCAAAGCATTTGACGTTTGCGAATGTTGACAATTTGACGCCACCAAGACCCGGACCCAGACCCTGAGCAGGACCCGGACCCGGACTCGGACACGGACAAAAGCTTTCCGAGACTCCGGCCTGGCCAGCCCAACTGGAGTCCCTTGTCCGCTGCCCCTTGTCTGGCCATTTGGCTGGAAAGACGCGCACAGCAAACAAGTTGGAATTTTTATAAATTACTCAGCTGTAAGTAGATCTGACCCCATTGCCAGCGACAGCGATGCGTTTCAATATAGACAGACATACATGCATATATATATATATTACATATCTATATATATATATATATATATAGATATGTAAATATATTTTATAATTTTTCAACATTCTTCATTTAAGAACGAAGTAAATTTTTCATGATGCATATTAAAATTCAGCATTCGCTTTCATTTTCTTGAGTTGGAGCTGAGCGGAGCTACTTGAGAAAAAGTCATTTGCTTAACGAGACATAGAAAAGCATATAAAGCATATTTCAATATAATTATATATATATATATGCATATATTGAAAGAACTTTGAATAAACATTCATTAAATGTTTATGCCAAAAATCAAAGAAAAACAATTTAGAACGGGTGTTACCGACTGCAGAACAGTCATTCACGGCCCAATTGCTGCCAGATCCATTTTTCGATTTGCCACGCCCGAGGGTATACGAGGGTTCCAATAGAGGCGAAATGGTTTGCACTCATATGGGCGTTGCATAAAGCCAATATACTCAAATCACTTTCTTGAATGAGCATACAAACTATATATGAAATAAATTTGGCAAATTTTGGCTCAGATAACAGGATACTAATGATCAGACTTGGCCGCCTGTGGCATTTTCTTGTACCTGAAACTCGAGGGCCAGACGAGAGGAAGGCACGAAAGCCACGAAAGTAACTGAGCAATCGCAACAAAATTAATTCAAAAACTGACCCAATATCTGATGGGAACGACTTTACAGGGAACCAAGTAGATATTCGTATTTATTTATTTTGCATTACATTATTTTATTTTTGTATACTCTCACACTTCTCTCTGAGCAATAGAGTTCCACGGCTTCAAAATGTCTGCCGATTTTTGTGTTATTGTAACAACGTTTGAAGGGTTCAGGATTGAAGTGTTGACAGCTCTTGCAAGCGCCTTCAATTGCGACTTTTTGCTGGCTTTTTAGTATACCCTGTAAGCATTTGAAAAGGGTATATTGGTATATATCGGTATGTATATTGAGCATGCTTAGATAAAGATTTATCGATACAGATGATCGATATATACATATATGTAGCTATATACACATGTGTATATATATATGTAGATATATAGATATAGATATAGGTATAGTTCTGGTTAGCTGCTGAGTTGACTGAGAATGTCAAGCTTATCATTATTGATCGATAAGCTCTTCGTATTAAATTTTTGCTGTGAACTGTTTTCTTTTTATAGTTCTAATGCTCATTTGGCCAAGCTTTAGTTTTTAGTTGGGGTATCTTGCAGTCGATCAGCTCCAGCTGTAGAGCATTTTTACTTGCTTCAGTGTTGACCTTGTACGCGCTTTCGCATGTTGTTGTGTTTCTCTTGCTTCCTCCTCTTTTTTTGGCATTCAAATTATGTGAATGTATTTCATTTTCATTTTCATTTGCGACTTGCGCTTGTTTTAGATTTGTTGTTTTATGGCTTGACCATTTGCCAGCATTGTGTGTGGTGCTGGTAGTGGTAGTAGTGCTCGTTATGGGGGAGGGGTCAGGGGGTGTGGGGCGCCTGTGGCTGCGTGCCTGGCAAACATTTTCAACAGGATTCTCCAATGGTTTTTTGGCAACTGCACTCAATTTTTATTACCTAGCACTCGCATTTTACTTAGCCTATTCGCTCTATACATAATTCCGTTAAGGTTATGCCCAAGGGGACGGGGGACGGGGGACGGGGGAGGCGGCAGGCGGGGGCTGGGTTGAGTTGGGATTTTCCATGGTATATGCTTGGTCAATGTTTTGCATAGTGGGCAACATTTTATATCTGCCTTCATTCAGCGTGGATGCCCAATGCTTCTTGTTGACACCCTGCCGGGCTGAGTTGGCAATACACACACATACATTCGCACACACACACACGCTCACGCACTTGCTGTTATAATTTCATTTGAGGTTTAAGCAACGGGCCTCTGGTTACATTTACATTTTTATTTCCTCTCGGACGCATCCATTGGGGGTACGTGAGATGTTCTTGTTGTTGTTCACGCTTTTTTCTCCTGTTGTTGTTGTTGTTGGTGCTGTCGCTTGTTTCATGACTCTGGCCAAATGCTTTGGTTGGCTAAATCTATGCTGGTTCAAATGTAGGTCTTGGCCTTCGTGCGCAGCTCTTTCAATTCCACACGAGCCGCGTGACATTCTTACAAATTACATTTTAAGTTATGCCCTGAAATCTGAGCAGGAGCTTTAAGAGGAATGCCACAAGAAAACAAAAACATATATATATATATATATATATATATATATATATATATATATATATATATATATATATATATATATATATATATATATATATAAACATATATATATGAGTTCAAACATCGTCAGCAATGCCTAAACCATACCTAAACTTACAGCCAGCACCGGCTATATCCATTTCCCCGCCGATTTCCCCCCATTTCCTGAACTCATTTCCCATTCTGAACTATGTCGTTTGCCGTGTGTTTTATGAGGGTTTACTGTAGCTTTCTGCCCAAGTCAAAGGCTTCAAAAAAAATCAAAATGAATAAAAATGGCAACAACGACCATGAAATCGTAAACAGTTGACTCCGATTTTCATTTTCATTCCCATTCGGATTTTGTTTTGTTTTAGCTCTGGCCTTGCCTTTGCTTTCGGGCCAAACAGCTTTATGGCCGTGGCGCCTTGGGACTGCCCACATGCTGCACAGCCACTTATGCCTTACCTTATTCAAAATGATTTTTATAACTGTTATTTAAATGATTTCTTAGCTTAGTATCTCAGCAATGAGTCGCCTGGGAAACATTAGGGCTGAGCGAAAGAACGAGCCGATTGCTAAATTATTGACTATCCAACTGACTGCTTAATACTCGCTCATGCGGCTCAAGCAAATTAGTTATAAGTTGTTAACCGCATCCTTTTCATTCTGTGGAGAAGATCCTAATAAGACACAGACTTTTAGAGATATAGTTGAAGATATAGACATAAATTTATATATAGCTGTTTGCTCCATCTATGGCATAGATCCTCGTCTCGAGCTACAGTTGCTGCTGCCGTTTTCCCTCGAATAGGATGTTCGGATATCTCTTGGATACTATCATATTCGATGGACTCAGCTGGCAAGCCTTTATCTTTTGATAGTGTCGCCCATTTGGGGGATATCATACACGAAAAGTGATGTCAATAACTCTACTTGAACCAAAATAGTCTTGTGGTGCTGCCAGATGAGTCCGTCGAATATGGACATGCCTGCATTATTATTCATCAAACTAATATACCTTTTACTTTTACCGGGAATTTGAATATAACAAGAAGTATTTGTCATTTATTCGTAGTAGTTGAGAGAGGTCTCTATTGAGACCAGACTTGGAAGTACCTGCACTACTTGAACAACCTCCCAAACGACATTAACTGCATATACCTTATATTGCATGTACAATATAATATCTCACATTGCATGCACATTCACTACATTTACTACTACAGTCTTTTGATAGAGTTTGATTTCTATAAGCCAAGCCTAATTGAGTATGTCCAGGGTATTTGCGGGATTCTGTAGGATATACAGCTTCACTTGGAGCAGGTCTCAAGTGTTTTGGGATTTCAGTTTGTGAAGTTCCCAGCTTTCAGACTGTTGAACGTAATCGTATCGTACTTAGCTGTAAAATACAGATAATATGCTCTGCTGCTCATTTACCTAGTAAAGCGTTAAGCGAGCATCAAAGTTTATTATTTACTTCAGTTCATTAACTTTTCTCTTAGCTTAGTTAATCAAAGAAATATTGTGATAGACTACAAAATTGTTGTGTCTGTTCAAGTTTTGCATCGATCCTGACTGTTTATATATATTTCCTAAAGCTGCTCTCTAAACCTTTATAACCCTAATTTGCATCTATGAAGTCTCAGTTGAGTACATTTCATATTGTGCTCCATTGTTGTACTCCATCTTCATAATAGCGAATTGTTAAGAATCTTTCATCTATAAATTAGAATCGAGACCGCTTTGAAGCTTAGTTCTGGCTCTGATGATGCTTGTATTAAAACTAATTAAATTAAATGAAGTTTTTGTATTAAGCTCTTATCAGGTTCATTTGGCTAGCTAATAAAAGGGACCTGCGTTTCGCCCAGCTAATTTGCATTTGCGGTTTTGGCTCCTTTTTGCCTCCTCTTACTCGGACTCTTCCTCTGCCTGCCTCTCGCTCTCTCCCTTATTCTTCTGCTCTGCGCCTCCCGCCCTCTCTTTTCGCTGCGCTTTAAACACACTTTGATTATCTTGGGTGCGCCAGACCAGGACTCCATCTGCTCCCGCCACGCCCACTAACGTGCGCCCGGGCCAGAGTCATAGCCAGAGTCATAGCCAGAGCCATAGCCATGGTCCTAGCCAGGCACAGCATCGTGTTGCTATCAGGGCCCGTGTCGGCACATGGAAGGCGGCACTACAGCACGGTACAGCGGGTATTGGCTAGAGTATCGGGTAGGCGCTGTAGTACCCTGGCCTGGGGTCGCCTGTCATTGTCGTGCGAGTTGGCATATGTCACCAAGGTGTTACCGTTTGTTTTTGTTTTTCTAACTTATACAAAATCCGCGTGGCTTATGGGTATGTGTGTGTGTATGTGTGTGTGTATGTGTATGCGGGCATGGCATTGAGGTTTAAGCGTTTATGCGTGCTTTACATAAACACATACGCATAGAGTAAACAACTCAGGTCAGGTGAAAGCATGTGTGTATATATATATATATATATATATATATATATATATATATGTATATGTATATGTGAGTGCTTCTTTTTATGTTCGTTTGGCTTATGAACTGAAGCTGCTTCACTGTAGTTTTTAAATAAATCAATTTTGTGGCAATTCAATTTGGCTTTGCAGCGGTTGACGGCTCTTATTTTTAAGGAGAGCACAAAGTACACTTTATATACCTAAATATAATATATATACTAAAAATAAAAAATAAAAATAAAAAAATAAAAATAAAAAAAAAAATACATATACTATATATACTAAATATGTACTATATTGTCTACTGCAGACTTGATCAATATGGTATTAGCAGTAATATGAATTCATATGAAACATGCTCAAAGTCAAATTCTTTTACCATAAAACGAGCTTATAATCAGCTAGTTAAGTAAATATGTAAACTAAAATAAGCTAAAAATCATTTTAGCCAAATGAATTATTTTTAAATAAATGCATTTTGTTAAATTATGCATTTGTTTTAATATAGTAAACGTGTTATATAATAATAAATACATAAATAAATAAAATAAATTAAATAAATAAAATAAATAAAGTAAATAAAATAAATAAATAATAAGTAAATAAAAATATAAATAAAATAAATTAATAAATAAATAAAGGTATAAGTAAATAGATAAATAAATAAAATAAATAAATAAATAACTAAACAAAGAAAATAAATAAAATAAATAAATAATACATACAATCATAATATTTAAAATTAAATTTGTATTAGTTCTTGAAAATAAAAACACAACCAATTTTTTATAAGCTGAATAAAATTAAAAACTTTAATATATAAGAGAAAATGCATTAATTTAATTTTTTTAAATTTGTTTATTGTATGTTGAAACGACTATTTATATTTTTAAGCTATATTTATGTGATAGTTTTATTTTTTAGTTTTTAGTTTTCACTCATGTTGAGTAATAAATATAGTTCGAGTATATGAAATTTGTGGCACGCTTCAAAATGTTTCAAAATGCCTCAACTCTTTTGCTGCATAGGGTGTTTAATGTTATTTGAAGTTTTTGCATAAAATTTAGCGCAAATGGCTTTAAAAATACGTTTGTGTCCCTCTGAGCCACGTCGACTGCGCTGAAAGCGTTTGCTATTCACGGCCGCGTTTTAGGGTAAATTTATGTAAATAATACAATCACAAAATCACAAAATCCTTAAATTGTCATTAGCTAAGCCTTTCGAGATTCGCGCTGTTTGCTGTTTTTTGCCCCCTTTTTATTTTTCTTTTCTAAATATTATTTTCGTTGATGTGCCGGGCCGCAGCTTCGTTTGCCCAGCATTTTCAAGTGCCTTAGACCCAAAAGCCAATTAGAACTTCTCAAATTGCAGCGAATGCCACGCCCCCGAAGAAAAAGTTTCAAATACTTTTCTGTTGCTTCCTTAATTAATTGGCTAATGCTAAGCGCTAATTAGTCAATTATTAATCATATTAACCATAATTTGTAGACTGATTTCAAGTGTACAAATTTCCATAAATTAGAAAAAAAATAAAATATTAATATAAAATATAAATATATAAAGTAATAATATTAATATTTACAAAAATCTAATTCTTCTTATATAAAGCTTTATATATTCTGCTTTATATGTATACATGCACACATTTATTGTTGCTTTCGAGTCAGGGGCATTTGCTAGTCGAGCACACCCGACCTGAGTTTGTATTATAATTTATAGCTCAACCAGCTCAGCTGAACATACCTAGAAAAAAACGAAAAGTGTTGTCAATTGGCGTACGCATCCGGTTTGCCATTTGCTTTTGTACTTTGTGCGTTATGTGCTGATACCCTGGAAACTGATGCAAACTGTTTGGGGCATATGCAAGTTGAAGTTGAAGTTAGTCTCTCATATATGTACATTTAACATAACATATACATATGTGTACATATGTATAGCTCTATATAGTATTGTATATATATAGATTGAGCTTCGACTGCGTGGGTATCTGCTAGTCGAACATGCCCGCCTGAGTTTGTTGCTTGTGTCTTTTTATTCGAGCGGCTTGATTTGCTTTCCGTTTCAGTTTTGGGCCTAACTCGGCGAATGCTTTGCTTGTTTATCATGCTTCAAATGTTGCACATATATACATATGCGTGTGTGTGTGTGGGTGTGTTTGTGTGTGCATTTCCGTTTCCGCTTGCGATAGTTTCCTCTGCGTTGTCGGATTGCTGATGGCTTGATTGCGACTTTATGGCACGCAATGTTGCTGATGCTTTTATTGCCAAAGACCTCTTCTTCTTCTTGGTATCCATGAGTGTGCGTGTGAGTGGCACATTGTGGTGCTAAACGTATCCAAGTCGAGGAGATACTCTGGTCATCTATGGCGCACAAATGATGTGCCAATAAACTTGGGCTCCGCTCAATTGCATCCAATAAAATTCATCTTGGCTTATATGGGCAGCTAGAGCGTGACCACGCCCACATTCCTAAAACACATTAACTAAAGCAATGGGCAACAGCAGCACCATCTGCGTTGCCTTAAGCCCTTGTCAAATGTCATGTGGGTTTATCTCTTTGGCAACGCTTCAATTGTCATTAAATATTGCTGCTGTGCTGCTGTTGCTATTGTTGTTGTTGCTGTTGCTGTTGCTGTTGCTGTTGCTGTTGCTGTTGCCTTCAGTTTTGAGGCCTTGTCCAATGCTGCGTATACTTAACTTCAATTGAACTTCACTTCTATTCTCGAATGAATGAGTTTTTCTTTTGTTCTTCTTGAACGCCCTTAACATCTTTTGTTATTTATCATCAATTCTCTCCCCTCACATCCCACACTCCTCTTTCTCTCTCTCTCTCTCTCTCTCTCTCTCTCTCTCTCTCTCTCTATATATATATATATATATATATATATCTTCAATAATTCCGCTAGCAACTAGTTGGAGCCCAAAACTAACGAATGCAAAGCACGTCTCAGCTCTCGACTCGCTGTCTATGGATGTGTCCAGGCAGCGAGCGGGTTAGAGAGCCCAAAAGTTTAGCGCACGGTCTTAAACGTATTAAATTGAATGGTCAGAGCAACAACAACAACAACAACAGCAGCAACAATGAGAACAACTAAACACTCAAATGGTACACCATGTACTTGTGTGTAGAGCGCATATTCTTCGTGTCTTTGCTACAGCTGTTGTGGCTATGAAACTCCAACAAAACGGATTTTGTACGAATGATGACAACGCCAGCGGGTGTGTGTGTGTGTGAGAGAGAAAGAGGGAGAAAGAGAGTATCATGAGTGTGCGTGTGCCTGTGTTTGTCAAGTACAACAGGATGCGTTGCCACAGCAATGCACAGCACAATTTAGTTCCTGCGTTTATCATTATCAACAACTCAGGTTGTCCTTTTGCTTAAATCTTCTTCTTCTTCCTTGTTTCTCTTCTGCTCATACCTCTCGTTGTTTATCTACTTAATAAATTAATGGCGAAAGTTTAGTTTTTAAAGTCATATCACAAAAACAAATAAACAAATTGTTTGCCTTAAGTGTGAGCTGTAGTAGAAAATGGCAGATGGAATGAAATGGATTTCCTTTAGGAAAATTCTTGAAAGTTTCATGTTTTAGCAATAATAAAATATTTATATAACCAGAAGCTTTTTGAAACGAAAATTACTTTTATATCAATTTCCCCAATGAAATTGATGTGACCAGCATAAAGAGGTGTGGTCAATTTCTGCATATGAGTGTATTTCACTCACAGAGAAAACACTCAGAGAGCAACCGATTGCAACGGTGCCTTAATGAGCTCGCTCGCGATCGGCTCAGCTAAAGCTTTGTTGTTTCGCTCTGGCTGCTTGTTGACCGTTTGGTAGAGCGAAATGAGGCGAAGAGTGTTGTGTGCGTGTATTTGTATGTGTGCGAGTGATGTGCTCAGTAGCCATGTCAATAGCGTACGTGTATTGAGTGTGTTGAATGTGCGTGCGAGAGTGTTTGCTTAATTGAGCGAACGTCAATCGTATCTCTCTCTCTAAACGATGTTCGTTTCACGAGCGTCGCACGAACAGTTCAACTCAAGTCGCACAGCTGAAAACAAAAATGAAGAACGAAGGCTCTTACAGCGTGAGCGAGAGAGTATGATTTTTTTCGGTTGATCCCGCGAACAGAGCGTAAGTGATAAACGATCAACTGCTATTTGCCAGCTGTGAGATAAATAAATACACAAGACATACGTATGTATGTATGTGTATGCATGTATCCCCTCTCTCTATATCCCCTGTACGTGCCTTCGCTCACATACATTTTGTTGTTCTATATTTTTAAGTTTGAACTGGAATACGCTATAATATTACCTAATCTGACAATCTTCATCTTCTTTACATTTACAATATAGAATGTAGAAACCATCTGCAATCAACTTCCTTTTCTATATGTACACCACTAATAGCGAAAGCTTGCTCTTAAGTTTATTGCTTGGCTTAAAAGCCCGATTGCCCGTGGTGCTTAAGCATTAGGCATTAATGACTGTTTGACTTCGTAATATGAGCCCCATGCTTAACTCTTGTGGTCTCCATCTATAAAAGTCTGCAACGTTTTCAACATCCAGTTGTGTGCAGCTGCTGCCCTGTCATCTATTTATCAGTTTCTTTTATCACTCTTTATACCCATTGCAAATTACAATATAGAGTATAAAGGTTTTCTTAATATGTATACCATTGGCAGCAGCAGTCCAGACCGGGTCGCTAGGTATATGTATTTGTATGTATGTATATCTTCATAATGAGTGAGATTTTTCTGTATGTACAAAGTTTGACGCAGCTTCGAGTCGTTCACTTCCGACTAGAGCCTTCCTACGTGTTATATTCATGAAGTGAATGTAGTAAAGTCTATGAACAGCTTAAATACTCTTCGATACTTATATACATTTCCTCATGTAGTCTATTGATTCTGCGGCTTATCAAGGTCACATTTATTGTATAAATACCTATGAAAGTTGAAGAAGAAGTTTGACTATTTTCCTGAAGAACTTCTCTTAGCCTTCTTTCATCTTCATCAGAAAATATATAATATATAATAATAATAAATATATAATATAACTATTCTTGAGTATTACATAGAGCTCAGTATGAAAAGACTTAAGTGAATATCTTTAATATGCTAGGATATATACATTTTCTGATGGAGTCCAACGATTCAAGTTCAGATCTTTTGTATAACAAGTTTTATAAATTGAAGAAGTTTGCCCATTTTCTTTATTGAATTCATTCGATTTTCTTTCTTGGCTTTTGGTTAGGGTATTTCAGCTTCGTACTGCTGCATTTGTATTTTTTCATTCTATTTTTCCTTTTGAGTTTCTCTTTTTTTTCGTTGCATTTTGCAGGTTCCTCTTTGTGTCGATGGTTTGTTGGCCGTTGCATCTCAATTAAAAAACAACAACAGTTTTCCACTCGTTTGTTTCGCACTTCCGCCTGCTGCTGCTTCCTCCTCCTGCTCCTCCTCCACCTCTTCTTCTTCATCTTCTTAGTTGTCGCGGCTGCTATTATGATTGTTGTCTGCCGTTTGGCTCAACTCGACTCTGTTTAGGTGCTAATGGCCGGCGATTTAAGTCGGGAAGTCGAAACGAACTGTTGGTCTTGTTGCTGCGGCTTAAAGCTTTAACAACTTGAGCTTCTGAACTGAATGTGATTTTCCATCTAACATAAATTCCAAGTGATTAAAGCACACACACACAATCACAAACACACACACACACACACACACTCACACACACACACACGCTGGAAACAATGGAACACTCTAAGCCTAACTAAGTGCTCGTCGGCCCTAAAGCGTTCGCCATAGAATTTTTGCGTATACCCTGTAAGCATTTTCAAGTCAAGTAGCTCAGCTCAGCGCAGAATTGAATTAGGTTTCTAAATATATTTTTGATGACTTTGGGAACATGTTAAAATTGGCATATTTATTTGTTTATTCGGCCTTTAAATAACTTTTTTTGTACAGCTCTATTTTTATAAGATATCTATATTCTTGGGCAATCTTTAGTAGACATTTTTCTAGCCACTTTCTTTGTTGTTTTGTTGGCTCATGGTTTTTGCGTATGTATGCGATATAGCCGTATGTAAGTCCCTGCGCGTAGTAGATAATTACGCCCAAGGACGGACTGGCTTGCCTGGCTGCGGCCCAAAGTGGAACGAATCTCATGATGTGACATCTGAAAGTTAATGTGAAACGTGAACTTGCTTGACATTAAGACAAATATTAAATGAATTTGTAAAATTTTTAGTGCTCTTTAATCAAACTTTATGTAGGAGAAAGTAGAGCGCAAATTATTCAGATGAGAATCACATAGAAGGGTGTAATACGATAGA
>JBAMCG010000077.1:4477500-4570000 GCA_037075325.1 Drosophila mayaguana
TGTGACTGTGTGTGAGTGGGTGGGCGTGTGTGTGAGTGTAAGCGTGTGTGCGTGGCTGGGCATATGAAATGTGCCTCAGTGTTGCAGCAACTGCAACTTTTGGGCTCGCTCATATTTACTTCGATGGCAATGCAAACAACTGCAGCAGGAGCCGGTGTCGCACACACACACGCACGCACACACATGCATACACAGGCCGTAAATATGAAAACTGCAATGAAATTAACATTGACTCTATGAAGTGACAGGGCAGTAGACAGACATGCACACAGAGAGAGGGAGGGAGAGAATGTGGGAGGGAGTGAGGGGGATAGACATTGCCCTACTCAACTCAATTGGATTGGGTAACTGTTCGACCTTGTGCCTCTGCACCTCGGACCGTGGCAGAGCCTTGTCGTCGCCAGATCATTTGCCGCACAAATTTGTTTATCTCCCACGTCCCACACCCTCCTCCCCTACCGCCCCTAGCCGCCCCTGCCCGACCAAACGAAGCGCTCACCTCAAGCGTGCGCGTTCCATTAAAAAAGTTTTTATTTCGGGTTTCATTTTTTTTCTCATCTTCTTCTTGCGTGTGTCGCATGTCAAACAATTTCATGAGCGACAGATTTTTGAATAACCTTTGTGGGCAAAAGTTTCGTTACGATATATTCGCAACACACGCATATATATATATATATATATATATATATATATATATATATATATATATATATGTGGAAGCTCTCGTAAATATATATATATATATATATGTAATACATGCATATATACATGCAAGGCAAGACGAATGTGTTAATATGCTATTTACGAGGGCTTCCACAGCCCAGCAGTTGACTAAAGTAATTCAAAACATTTGATTTTATGTCGTGAGCTTATTCCATTTGACATGAGTAGATTAGATTGTTTCTGCATAATAAAAGACGAAAGAATAAATTAGAATTGCGTTGTCGGGCATTATCGGCTGCAGAATACTCATGCACGGCCCAAACACTTCTATGTACTTTTGCCGATGTAGATATATCTGCCATATCTTATTGATTTGGGCTGTTAACTCGAGTACTTCAAGCCAAGGCAGTTTCTGAAATACCGGGAAATGCGTTTTCCAATTTGCCACGCCCTTACCCAATTAGTCTCTAGCTTCTATAGTGCCTAAGTGGCTTGTGTACATACGCACAGACGAATAGACGTATGAGCATTGCACAAAACCAATATACTCATTTCACTTAGTGAATGAGTATAAAAATGAAATGAATAGAAATAACTTTGATATCAAAGCAAATATACTACATTTTAATTTCTTAAATTGCTAAAACATTAAAGAGAGTATAGTAGAGTAGAGTTTTATTGTTCTAGCCTAGGCTATATAGAGCCTTATAGAAATTTATTTAAATTATAATTTAAATTATAACTAATTTATTATTTGGCTTAAAAAACAACTAAACTTTTCAGCCCGCAGCTACTAAACTCAAGTTAATTGTAAAGTCATTTAGGTTAATCTAATAAAAAATACCCTCAAACAAATTTCGAATAAGCCTTGGCTTAGTAATCCCCATTCCATTTAATAATTCATACTTTTAAATACCGGAAAGAAAATCACATTCACACACCCATACATAAATTGGAAATATTTAAAGACGGTGTTTGGCTTGCAGCTTCATCCGAGAGGGCGTCGAGTCCAGATGAAAAATACAAAATACAAAATTCAAGGCTCTGCAATTGTCGGGTCAAATAATATGCAAAATTCTGGACCCCCAAAGGTTGCCGACCCGGCCCCGATGCTAATGAGATGCGCAAATTAAGGCTGACCGCAATGAGTAGCAGCAGTGGGCGTGGCTGCGGGCTGGGGAGGGGCAGAGTTTAAATACGAATGGAAAAGGCAGCTGAAACTCTTTCACAGCAGCCTAAAAAAACCGAGCAAAAATGGCAGCAAGAGAAATTAAAAAAAAAAAAACTGAAGAATAAACAAAAACAAAAGCAAATACAAAAGCAAAAAAAAAAAAAAAAGGAGATACAAAAACAATAACAAAGCGAGGCTCTTGGCATTTCTCATATGCGCCTCCTGCTGTGAAACGGGCTGAAAATATTGTCTTGCCATTGGCAGTTGCTTTGAGTTGGCAATCACACAGGTGCTTCAGGCGGTCTCTATATGGTATGTGTATATCGTGTGTTGCGTATCGTATATTATGCAACGTATGTCGCATATCGTAAATTCATGGATGCATTATAAATTGTAATATATATATTTCGATCTCCTGTATGTAACATATGCAGTGTATCGTATATTCATGCCTATATCAAAAATTGTATATTTCGAATATCGTGTATTACGTATGGTATAACGCATATTATATCGTATTGCATATATATTTTGTAGCTTATGTGCTATATCGTAAAATCATTGATGCATTATAAATTGAATAGTTCGAATATCGTAAGCCGCATATTATATCGTATTTCCTGTATATCATGCAACATATGCAGTGTATCGCATGCATCCCAAATTGGATAATACATATCGTATATCGTATATCGTATATTACGTATGGTATAATGCATATTATATCGTATTTCATATGTATTTTGTAGCATATCGTTTATTTTACGTATATTTCATGTCGTCAAATATAAGTATATCGTACTTCGTGGACTGCATATCGTATATATATGACTCATTGCCCGTTATGTGTATATGATTTACGATTCTATGATTAATACCTGTATTTTTTGTTGTACTTCATGATAATTCATGATGTAGGAGCTGCCTTCTGCCGATGCCGCGTGCATATTTACGAGTCGCATATTTACGGCAAGTAAACGTGGCTAAGGGCGCTGAGATGGCAACTGGCAACTGGCAACTGGCAACTTGCGCTTACCTGTTACCTGTTGGCGTCTGCCAGTGTTACGATTTCAATTATTTTTCGCACATTGTTGACTTTGCTCGCAACGCGCGCAAATTGAAAGCGAAACAAGCAAAACAACAGCAAAATCAATGACAGCCCGCACAATGCCAAATTTTAAATACCCTTTGCTTAGCAAATTGATGACATCACTGGGGAGCAAAGCGAATATCGTATATGTTGAGCTCGATTCAGTTAGCACCTGTTGTCAGGTAAAGCTGATATGATAGGGCTTGATATGCTTAGGATTATATCCTACATATAGTCGAGCAGCATCTATTACATAGTAAAAGGTTCCACTCTTAGATATATATGATATATAAATCAAATAAACTCTGCTCAATAAGTCCGCTTGGAATACTGGATAACTGCAAAGAAAATAGCTGTAATGAAGCAGAGAGATATACAAACTTATGAATTTTAGGGTTTCTATATGAGAAAATTACCCTTATTTAATAAATATTGTTATTATTAATATTATTAAACTCGAAGAGGTTCGACTCTTGCTGTTAGTTAGGAATGTCTAATAATTGCCCGATCAGTCGTAGGTTCCATTCAAGTACAACCCAGTTAGATATTGAAATGAAATGGAGCTAGCAATGTCTTTGAGCTGATTTTCTATAAATATTATAATGTGGAAAATGGAGCAATAATACATATAGATTGAGATGAAAGAGATCCATGATTTCCCTGCACTCCAGCAACATCCCATGCGCAATTCTATATGTTCTAATGGATAAACTATGTCATATGATGTGCTTAAAAAATAACTTTAGCGCTTAGTTCATGAATTTAGCTGCAACTATGCTGGTCAAACTTTTCGGCTTTGATAGCCATTTATAATCCTTAACCCGCAACAACGCCCCGAGCTGGCTGGTGGAAGCTGATTAACACATATAGCTGAGCTTTATTGAACTGCTGTGCTGCAGTCTGTTTGAGTGCCTGATTTCGTGTAAATCTTGTTGCCACCTCCAAGAGTCCGCTCCATTTGTCAGCAGGAGGAGCAGCAGCAAGAGCAGCAGCAGCAGTAGCAGCAGCAGCAGCAGCAGCAGCAGCAGGAGTAGCAGCAACCGGGTTGAGTGTGCTGCAAGTTGTATGAAGCGTATTGTATCCTGAAGGACATGCCGCTGGCCCCCTCCCAGCTACGATTTGCTTTCCCTTCGGCGCTTTAACTCGTATTTATTTCATTTCATTTATTTGTGCTATCGCGCGCTGTGGCTGCCAAGCCGGAAATACAGCGCGTCGCAGTTGTTGTTGCTGCTGCAGTTGTTGCTGTTTGTGTGACAACACTTGAGCACAAATGGCATTGTCTATGCCAAGTTGCCAGCTAGTCGAGCGCAGCACAGCAAAACTTGGCAGCGTTTCCTTTGTCTCAGCGTTTGCAGCGGCAGCCGATGCTGCATGTGATGCACATTTCTGCTCGATTGCTCCTCGTCCCGCCGCCCTGAGCCTCAGCACAGCTGCCTAAGCGCATAGCCTTGGCTGGCGCCCACTTAAGTATGCTAAGATTTCCGTTGCGCTGGCGCTGCGCTACTTTATTATAGCAACAGCAGCAGCAGCAGCAGCAGCAGCAAGAGTAACAACAGCAACAGAAACAATAATAACAAATAAATATAAATAATGAAATACAAAGTCATTTCTCGCTGACAATGATAATGTCCCTCAGTCTCGCCCCCTCTCGCTCTCGCTCGGCTCTTTGTGTCTTTGTGTGTGTGTGTGGGCGTTGGGCATGACAGCTGTGATATTTCTGCTCATAAGCAAGAGCAAGAACAGCAGCAGGAGAAGCAGCAGCAGCAGCAACAGCAGCATCAGCACCAGGAGGAGCAGCAGCAGACTTATTCCAGATATTTTGTATTTCTCGCCAGGTAGATAGCGAAGGCGAGAGAAAACACTCAGCGACAATCTGTCATAGGGACGCGACGCAGAGTGAAACCAAATCAGTCACAACATAGGCAGCAGGAGAAACCATTGCGTTCGGTGGTGTTAATGTGGTTCACAGCATTGACACACGCCAACGCCGGCTGCTGCCGCGCTCTGTGTCAAAATCTTCAGAGTCTGTGGGGAAATGCCGAAAGTTTTCAGCTGGAAGTTGTGACCCGCCCATGATGCCCTAACATACTGCAGTCGAGCTGAATAATAAATGCATTCAGATTACGCTCTCTATTTGGCGAATTTCCTGTGAATTCAAGTTTTATAGTTCTTTGAAGGCAGGGGAAGGGAGACGAAAAGCGAAGAAGTTGGAGATACAGAGAGAGATAGGGTGAGAGAGAAAGGTATGCAAAAAGATATGAAAAAGGGAAAAACCGAGAGGGAGAGAAGGTGAGTAAGAGAGAGGGAGAGAGAGAAAGACAGAGAGATTGAGATAGAATGACAGAGAGAGGGCGAGATAGAGAGAGACGGAGATAGACAATTAAGAAATAGGAAGATATAGACACAGAAAGGAAATGAAATGAAAGGAAAAGATTGAGACAGAGTTGGAGCATGAGACTGAGAAAGAGAGATAGAATAAGAGGGAGAGAGGGAGAGAGGGAGAGAGGGAGAGACGTAGAGACGTAGAGAGAAGGTGGAAGGTAGAGACATTCAAAGAAAAACTGATAGATATAGATGGCGAGGGACACAAAAGGAGAGAGGGAACGAGAGGGAATGATAGAGATAGATAGAGACAGAAAAAGGTGTGCGAGAAGGTCAGATAAAGTTTGGTAAAGAAGGAGAGACAGTTTGGGGGAAAGAGACAAAAATAGAGCTACAAAGAAGAAGAGTGAGTGAGAGGGAAAGAGCAATAAAGGAAGTATGAGCAATGCAGAGATAGATAGCAAAGAGAGAGAGGGAGAGAGAGAGGAATAGGTGACAGTTGTCAACAGAAGTTCTGAGCATCAGCAAAGTGATTCGCTCATTTCCATTCACAATCACATGTGATTGGAAAACATTTAAGGAATCTGCTTATGAGCGCCTCCCGAGCCTAGGTTTTCACACTGGAATAGAAAAACCTCCGCACACAAGGCAACAGCTTATCGTGCTGCTCATAAGCCACCTGAGCGGGCCACTAGAGAGGGAGAGAGAGGGACAGAGAGGGTGGGAGGGAGAGAGAAAGCTAGTTTCACTTCATGTGAAATGCGAAATATTGATGAATAAATTTCTTTATTTATTGTAATACGAGAGAGGAAGCGAAGGCAGTGAAAACATTTGAAATGATTATTTGGAATCTCTTGTTGCCTGCTCGGTGACTGCTTGGCAATTGTTGTTCATCAACAATTCCCAGCTCGAGCCCCCTAAGCATGTTCCACACCTACACACACACACGCTCGCGCACACACATCTATATGCAAATGCTGGGAATAATAGACACTTGGCTTGAATCACAACGGGAATTGGGCGGGAGCTTGGGGTTCCTTGCTCGGTTTGCGCCTCGATGGAAAATCAAAGGCAAACCCGCAGACGGACGACTCAAGTTTACTAAAGTGCCACGCCCACCACATATCCATTGGGATAAGCTGTTAGCAAAACTTGAGGCGAAATACAGAACAACCAAGAGTAGAAGAGGAAGAGAGAAAACACAATTGAAAATCGTAGCAACTCTCACTTGGCATCAGCAAAGAGAAAAAGTGACAATCTGCATACCCTATAAAAGTTCAATGTGGGCGTGTCAATGGGGCAGTGGGTCGGCGGGTCGGCGGGTCAGCGGGTCGGCGGGGGGTCAGCGGTGCTGCATTCATTCAGTCAAATGAACTAATTACTTATGCAAACGCAGCCACAGAGAGCTCACTGGCCGCAGGGCAGGCTCAAATATGCAATCGGCTATGGTTCTTTCATTTCTCTCTCCCGCCCCCTGCTGCCCCTACTACCACACCCCTACCCCCTCTCTGCCGCAATCTCTGTCCCTTTCTCTTCGTCCGTTTGACAATGAGCCAAACAATTGCCCATTGATTGACAAAGCGGCCGGAAAGCGTCCGTGCTGCATGCCCCACCACGGCGTCCACTTGGTGCACTGCAAATTTATTGAAGTAATATGAATATGAAAGGGACTCGAATGTCCTATACATCAACTCTCTGAAATTTATTAAATTTAATACAAAAGAGAATTTTGTTAACTTTGTAACGATTCGGAGGGAGCTTAGCCTAAGTCTGCTCAGGAGACTCTGAGAAACAGTTAAAGATAATGATTTATATTCTTGGATCAGATGTGGCGATGTATATGCATACATATATACATATATTGAATATTGGTATACATATATATGCATATATCTATATTGAAGATGTAAATGGGGAGCAGAGCAAACGAAGTCCGAAATTCCTATTGGGATTGCACTTCATTCACCCTCATACACCCATATATATTTTTTCATTCTATATATTCTGTGCGAACACGGAAATATATGTCGTATCGGTGCGATATTACGCTGTAGTTGAAGTTGCTATGGGATTTCTTGATGAGTTGAGAAAAACTGGCAGTTCGTACTAATCGATTGATTAAGTTTTTCATTTGGTATTTCAGTGAGAATCAAAGGATGTATTGTCGCTAAGAGAGAGAGAGAGAGAGAGAGAGAGAGAGAGAGAGAGCGAGAGAGAGAGAGAGAGACAACTATAGCTGTTGCTGAACGTGGTGCCGGCTGTCGCTGAGTGAGAGCGAGAGGGCTAGCTATGTCCTTCACACAGGGTCGCTATGCTTTCGATCAACAGGAATATGCGACCAGAAGTGAAAGTGTTGACAGAAGAGGTCAGAAATGAGACTTGGTCATAGACTGTTGAGTCAGAAAGAGCCGTGTGAGAATTAAGCGACACCGGGAGCCCGTTGGTACGCACAGCCGTAATGGAAGGCAAAGGCAAGAAACGGAACGAACCGACATATATAATCAATTCTAATATCACTATTCAACTCTCTTTGCTATATAAACCGAAAGAAATCTGAGCATGAGACTTCGTTTCTCTTCGCTTTTCTGTCGAGCGCCTTGAGTTGAGCTGTTCGTGCGACGCTCGTGAAACGAATATCGTTTGGAGGGAGATACGATTGACGTTCGCTCAATAAGACTCTGTATAATAAGAAAAGAAGTTCAGTGCGAACTCAATGCACTTCACATTCACATTCACATTCACATTCACATTCACATTCAACTATTGATAATATTGATATTCATATGCAACTATATATTCGAGTGTTTACTCTCTTGCTGTTCAACACCTCCCATTCATAAGCAATGGAAATTCGTTGCCTTTTACAATTTTAATAATCACACGCACGCACCTTCCCCCATAGAAATCTCTCAGAGAGTTAATAGCCTTGGGCAGACTCCACACTGTTAGCATCGTCAGCCTCGTCAGACTGTCATATGCAGTGCGACGCGACTAGCCAGACCTTCCCGAGCCGTGCCGGATTCTAGCCGCTGGCGATCTGGCCCGGCGTGCAGCAGGAGAGAATGAGGAGCGTGAAGAGAGCGGCGAGAATGGCGAGAGCACTCGAGAGCGCTGTGGGACTGAAGTTAAATTGAGCTGCCAGCGAGTTGGCAAAGGACACTACGGCCGGCTGTCACTCGCCGCTGAAGTGGAATGACGGATGCCGTGCGGTACTTGCAATAGAATGCAATTGCCGCAGAACAAGCTCGGCCTCCTGCACGCCTGCCCGCCTGCCCGCCTGCCTGTTAGGCATGTCCATGGCCGCGAGCTGTGGCGCCCCCGTTTTCCCAGCTCGCCTTTGCTTCTGAATAAATAAAGAGGCGCAAATTAAATTTGAAATTTGTTGCTATGCTGCCGCCAGGGGGCGCGCAGTGGGGCCGTGGAGCAGCGAGTGAAATGTAAGTGAAATTGCGACTCCCATGCGATGTAAACAAGCGCAATCGACTGCAATGCAGCTGCAGTGGCTGGTCACGATTATTGTCAATCACAACAACTTCATGGATGTTAATTTCAGACTTCCTTACTCATTCGGTCCCTCTCTCTCTCTCTATCTCTACCTATCTCTCTCTCTGTCTGTCTCTTTGTATTGCTACATATTATCAGCAGCGCAGTTTGATAAGCAAAAGTTGCTCGCAAAGTGCCAAAGGACATTAGAGCTTCTACACGCCGCACAGCTACGCACACACTGACAAGCACACACACACACACACACACACATATACACAAAGGTACATACTTAATTTTTGTTTATATGCCACGACAGCAGCAGTAAATTTCTCACATAATTTGGCGTTTGCTTTTATATTTCGTTATCTTCATATTTCTAGCTTTACTTATTTCATTTTCTTTTCTTTTCGTTTTGCAGGGTATTAAGCTGGGCGCAGCGTATGCGCCGCAGCAGCAAAAAGGAAAAACAAATATAGTGCATATAATTCCTGATTGAGAGAATATTAAGAATTCAGTTTAATAACAAATTCTGTTTTCTAATCAAAACTCTCTACAATTTTTGGATTATATTTTCGATGGTATTTTTTTGCTGCCACCTTAAATTCAAAGCGAGCAGGAGCTTGGCTTGATCCAATTTTGATTTATTGCAAAATATACAAAAACAAATTCGATTTGTTTTTCATAATTCAAAGCCTCTTAACTCTCTCTCTCTCTCTCTCTCTCTCTCTCTCGTTTTAAACATGCTCATAGTTGGGCAATTGCAGAGTATGGCAACAGTCGAGCACACCCAGTTGGAGCCATTTAATTTGCCTTCGTTGTTGTTGCCTTTGTTGCTTAAGCATCATTTACTTGGCCAGTTGGCCTGGCCTGGCCCGAGTTGGCCTGCTCTGGCACTTTGGCTTTGACTTTGGCTGGAGTTGGCTTAAAAGGCAAAGGCCAAGCCAAGCCAGCTCTGCCAAGCCAAGCCAGGCCAGGCCAGCCAGAGTGGGCTGACAGCCTTGCGGAGCCAAATGCCAGCTTCCATATGCGATGTACGTCCTGTTGTGCCTCCGCTTATATTTATGACAGCACTTGGGCTCGATGGGCTCCTCGGCCCAGTTATCAAGGTCACGCACCATTGAGCGTTATGCTCCAATCAACCAACGAGCCGACACGACATGAGAATATTTAGCTTATGTCGTTCGACTCGTTTCATGGGCTCTCGTAAAGAATATAGTTTTTTATAGCCAGCATACGCCCCTCTCCCTCTCCCTCTCCCTCTCCCTCTCCCTCTCCCTCTCTCTCTCCGCCTCTGCTTCTATCATTGCCCCGCACACTTTACTAATGATCCGTTTTCTTGCAGCTCGCAACGCAGCCGACACAATGCAGACGAATGTGCAAATCGATTCGAAGAATCTGCGCAGCAACGATGACAACTTTCGTTCACGCAGCCATCACATAACGATTGAGGTGAGTCTGCCTTGGGCTAACTGTAATTAACAATCAATTTGCCACTTGTGGCAAGCAAACAATTTATGCACCAACTCTGACTCTGACTCTTGGCCGGCCTCAGCGCAAATTGAAGCAGCAATCGCCTGCGACATTCAATAACAATTTCTATATATGTATATTAAGTGCACGAAATCTTCACAATTGCCTCTGCCAAATCGAGTCAAGTCAAGCCAGGCCAGGCCAGGCCATTGAGCAAAAGCTGCACACAGCTGCCAAATACTCAATGGGCCTGGGGGCGTATGAGTAATTTCGGAGGTAAATGCCTGAGTTGCTGCTGGGACTAGCAAATCTCTTAAGGCATCTTTTCATTAGTTTGACAAGTGATTAAAATGCAATTCTAATTGAAGCACAAGCACACACAATATACATGTGCATACATGTGCACACACACACACACCCACACACACAGCTGCTAGTAGTTGGCGATGCAAAATACACAATTTGCAGTTGAAACTTGAGCATTTTTTGTTTAACAATTTCGAGATATGTAATATTAAATTAAATAATAATAAATTGCATAATAATAAAAACTAATAACTCATTAAGTATAAGAACTTATTAATATATATTACTTAATATAATACTTAATAATAATAATAATATCATTCAGTAGCCAAAAATCAGATCAACTAATTTGGAAATTTAGATTTTCCTTACACAAAATTAATAATTTATAATAGTTAATAAAATATAGTAGCAATAAACCAAAATTAATAATATACAATAATATATTCTAACAAATCGATGGTCTCTGTGGCCAGTGCTTTACTCTATAAGTTGATTTTATTTTTTAATTATCTCTTACCTCTAAATAATATTTATAAAATGAGCTATAAATTGAATTTGCTATATTTGATTTATATAGCCATTTAAGTTTTAGTTCATAGATTGAATATAATAATTTGTATCTAGGGAGTCTGCTTTAGAACAATTATAACAATTAATCCTCAGCGATCTGTGCTGAACCGATCGTCGCTCTGCTGATGGACGTATTTGACTGAAAACTCTTATCCAATTTTTCTCGAAAAATATTTTTCTCTATTTATAATTTAGTAACCCAACTAAGCTGATAATAACTTTTACGGCATATAAAAGTTTCTGTTATTATATATTTTAAAACATAATAAAATAATGTGAATAATAATGGTAATATGAAATTTAAAAATCTTTTATTTGCGCTTTCAATGAATAAAAGCACATTTGAAATGAGGGTCAAAATATTGTTTACTGGGTTACCAGGCGAAAGCTAACTAACAGAAAGAGCAAAGTTGAGCTTTGTGCAGACAGCTGCCGGCAGATGAGGAGAGAGAGCGAGAGAGGGAGATGAGTACAGAAAGATGTAATTGTTTTAACTAAAATATAGTTACCCATCAATGCCAACCAACTGTTTATATATCTAATCTATTTAAATCAATTACATTTCAAGCTAACATGATTAACTGTTAATTGTAGCACAAAAAGTGGAGCAGAAGTCAAAGAAATGCAACAAGTGTTTAAGCTTTTCGGCATATGTGCTGCTGCTCTCTCTCGCTGCGCAGACGCGTTGCCTCTGCATGGACTTGAGCTTTAAAGCTGTACGAAAGCTTCGCCTACAGCCGCTGCCATGGCACGCAGCATCAGTCAGCTGCGCTGCACACCAAGCTCAAACTTGAGGCGAATATCCCAATGAGAATCATATGATTTTTGTTGTTGCTCCTGGCGCTGCTGCTGTTGCTGCTGTTGCTGCTTCGTTGCTTTTCTCAATGAATGAATGAGCAACGTAGGGACGTGGGTGCTCGCGCTGTCGCTGCCGCCGTCGCCGTCGCCGTCGCCGTTGGTGTTCATCAGTTGGCAGCGTCGTCGTTTGCCGTCAGTCGCTGGCAACATTTTGGCGCGTGTTGACATGCTAACGAATTTCGGTTAACGCGACGCGCGAAGCTTTTACCGTTAAACGCTTTCAGTTCAGTTTACCGTTATCCGCTTGTCATACGCTTCAAATCAAAATTGTAACCATAAAACAACAGTTGCAACTTGGCTTGCCTTTGGCCTCTTCTCAGTTCCGTTTGTTTGTTTCTCGCAAATATCGCAAATATTTTATTTTGTTCTTGTTTTGTTTTTGTTCTTTCTGTTGCTGTTGTTGTTGTTTTTTCTCGTGCTGTGTTATTGTTGTTGTTGTCATCACGATTGTTGTTACTCTTCTGCCTGTCTTGCCATACATTGTTTGTCGCCAGCCAGCTGAGCGGCAAAAAGGTGGCCCAAAACCGGACGCAAAAGTATTTTTAAACAGAATTGCGCTTTCATTATAAAGTATATACAGTTATCTATGTATATATAAGTATATACTATATATTTTTAATGTGGGACTACTCATAAAACTCTTTCATCACATTTTTGGCGGACATATCCCTTTGTTCTGCGCCAGTGTATGTGTGTGTGCGTGTGTGTGTGTGTGTGTGTGTGTCGGTGTGCCGGCATTTTGTTTGGCGCGTAAAATGGCGTCTGTTATCAACGAGGCTGCTTATCAGGTGCACAGGCCACTAAATCACTGCCTCGCCACACAATAAACATGTTGCTGTTGCTGTTGTTATTGCATTACTCCCAACCGACACACACACACACATGCACACTGGAACAAGAAATAAAACACAAAGCACTTGTCTGCTGCATGTAAACGGAATACATAAATATCAAAATGTGCGAACGTGTCCTCATCTGTGAGTGTGTGTGTGTCTGTGTGTGTGTGTTAGTGTCACTTTGGGTCTCTGCGCTAGCGCGATTATCATTTATTGTTTACATTGTCGCTGCGTTGGCCAACAACTGGCAACAATGGCAACGCGACACTGACGAACCGTTAAAATCTGTGACCGGAAACGGAAATCCATGTAATGGCATTTTTAATGCGTACAATCGCTAGCTAAAATGCGTTTTTAATTTGGCATTTGTCAGAGCCGAGCGAAACTCTCTATGCAGATATACATGAGCACACACACACATATATATATATACATATACATACATGTACGCCCCCACAAGCATAAACACATACATAAATTCATATCCCAGAGAAGTGCTCAACTTTCAAATAGCACTTTTGCAGCACACACACACACACTCGCACACACACGTTGCTGTTGACAGCTCTTCAATTGTTGCCAACTTAAAAACTAAGGCAAATGGTTTATGACATCAAGTGGTTGCAGACGCTCGAGCAACAACAATTTCTGTTGCCTACTTTTGAGCGCTTGCAGCAAAAACTTTGAGTTTTTCTGCTGCAAGCGCAAAAAGCGAGTGAAAAAACTGCGAATTGTGTGGAATTCCAGCAAGTTAGATTAAATATATATAAATCTTAATCAATTGTTGCAGAGTGTTTCTTACATCAGTGTGAAAGGTGGGGAAAAAATGGGAGAAATGTCAGCACACGGTAGAAAGTTTGCTTATACATGAAATAAAGGATTGAAAACCTTGTCAAGATATAGATAGATTGTTTAAATAAATATATATAATATACAAAATTTATGGAAAATCTATATACTAAATAAAACAAAAACCTAATTTAAAGATAATTGCTTGAAAAGATTAAAAAAATTAATTAAATATATTTTATAATATTGAATATTGATCGAAAAGCAATATATACAAATTTGAATAATATTCAAAAAAGAGTAAAAATTGTCTATTAAAGCATAAAAATGTTAAAACAATTTCTTAAATTTGTTGAGCTATATATTTTTTTAATTTCAAAAACACAACATATGGAATTTTATGAAACTTATAAAAAAGAAAAAAAAAAAAATAATACAATTAGCCTGCAAATTTTATTTATTAATAAATATATTGTATTAAAAAAGTCTATAAAATTTAAAAAAAATATAAATTCAATATAAAAAGTAATGTTTTTAACATTAAAAAAATTGCTAGAAAAAATATATAAAATATTTAATTGGCTTTCTCATTTCTCAGCTGAGCAGAAACATAAAAACAAGTAAAATTATGATGATGTACATATAAAATATATTTAATATGCCAACTACTCCAATGACATTGACCATGAATCGTTAAGGTCAAGCGTTTGCAGCTTGTTGCATGCGACAGCGATAATCGTAAATATTCATAAATATACACAATATATATAAATGTTATAGAGTGAAAGAGAGAGAGCGAGAGAGCGAGGGAGGGAGAGAGAGAAAAGAAAAGAATAGGGAGAGGGAGCGCAATCAAGTCTGTGCCCCGCAGGCAGCAGCAGCAGCAGCAGCAGCAGTAGCAGCTCTGCTCAGTTGGCGTGAAGAAGGGTCTGGCAGGAGGTGTCTATGTCGCTTTATCTTTATAAAATTATGAATGCGAAACAGACCAACTGCCAATTTGCAGCAACAGCAGTTCAGTTCAGTTGAAGGTTTGCTAATAAAAGGCCAGTGGCACTTCGGCCAACGAGGCGCCAGCGTTGCCAGCGTTGCAGCGATGCCATCGACTCAAGTGTGGGCAAGTGCAACTGGAACTCAATTCAGATGGGATTTTGGCCCATTGTGGCAGGCTGCATTTGAGTGCGTGTCGCTCGCTGCTCTCTGAATGGGCCATAAGTGCAGGAGCCGCACCTTAGAATTGGTCAAGAGTCGAGAGACGTTTTTTGTCAGTCGGGGGAGAGTGGAGAAAGGGAAGAGGCAAGCAAATCAAAGCGCGAGCTGTGAGCCTTTGTAGCTTATTGAAGGCATACAGAGCCAACAGGCATTGCTGCAAATGGGGGATAAATCACAGTTAACTTTGAGAAGTGGGAGTTGCAGGAGTCAGCCCCTACAGATAGTTTACCTAGGATAAGTTAATGCACTCATCTGCTTGCTAGAGGGTATTTTATAGTCAAGCACTTGTGCAACTAGGTCAAGTTCATGGTGTCGTCTTGTTTAGGCTAGAGGGTATCTCATAGTCCAACATTTCCAGTCTGGTTTGTGAAGTTAGCTGGCTTCTACTATAGGATATCTTATAGTGAAGCAGTGATACTTTGTTAGCCGAGAAACTAGGTCAAGTAAATAGTGTCATCTAGCTGAAGTTAGAGGGTATCTCATAGCCGAGCATTTTCACATATGCAGTTATGCAGTTAAGCCAAGCATTCGTGCATAGACACCCTAGGGTATCTCTTAGTTAATCACTCACATATAGCCTTGGACCTTAGTACCTATTTGGCTGCAGTTAGAGGGTATCTCAAAGTCAGCCACACACATAGTTATGCCAAGTTAATGGACTCCTTTGATTGCACTTAGAGGGTATCTCATAGTTCCCCACTCACACACAGTTAGACTGCTGTAGTTAGAGGATATCTCTCAGCTCAGCACTCACACATAGTTGGCCTTAATAGCTTGGCCAAGTTAATGGAGTCATCTGGCTGCCATTGGACGACTCCTGTGAATGCGCTTTTGCCCTTTTTGCGTGTGTTTTTTTGTTTTGCTTTTTTTTGGCTATGGCCCACTTAGCAATTCAGTCAAGTTAAATTATACTTAAGCATTTGAGCAAATAGCGCGAGCAGCCGCAAAATACAAAGGGAAAATCTAAAGAAATTGTTTTAAATGGCTCGAAGCCGCCTTGGCCATTTGGCAAATACTTTGGTGTGGGGGCCAAAGGCAGCTGTGGCGGATCTTCTTCTTATGGCGGGTCACTGACTGCGCTAGACCAAAACAATGGCAATGACTGTGTGTGTGTGTGTGTGTGTGTGTGTGCTGTCATTGCTGCTGTTGTCGCTATTCTGTGGCACTCAGCTAGATTATCATATTACGTTTGGTTTTTTGTGGGTCTCGCTTTTGATCAAAAGCATGTGTGTGTGTGTGTGTGTGAGTGTGTGTGTGTGCCATTGGTAATGCCCTAAGCTGTTTAGCTCTGTGCATATTAAAAAGCTGAAAACGTTTGCCAATTTGCTGGCTGCTATGGAACTTGACTTGATTTGTTTGCCTTTCACACGGACGCATGGCGCAGACCTTGGCCAGAGCCGAAAATATGAAAATATGATATGTGGCCTGGTTTACCTAAGGCTTCTGCTTGGTTGCCCACAGGCGCAAATCGAGTTAAACTTGCAAATTGGGCTTGCCCAAGGCACACACACACGCACACTCGTGTAATATATATACATATATATATATATATAGTGTTTGTCTAACTAAAAGATAGTCCACTCAAGGCGCAAGTTGTTGTTGCTGCTGCTGTTAGCTTCACGCCTAAAAATAAACGGTCAACGAGCATCCCACTCACACACACACACACACACTCTCTCTCTCTCACTCTCTCTCTCCATCTGTGTGTGTTTATGTAATTATGTAAGCCACTTAGGGGAGCTCAGTTTTAATGCAGTTAAAACTTGTCAGCACCTTTTAGGCATAATCGTGTTGATTTAAATGCTTGTCGCTAGCCGACAGCAGCCATAGGAGAACAATGTCACAGTTAATAACAGAGCAGGAGCCCACACACACACATATATATGTATATGTATATGTATGTGGCCATATGCTAGAGCAGGCCAACGCCCAACGCCCAACACACCCGCACCCACCCACCCACACACACACGCACACACACACACACACACACACACACACACACACACACACACACAGAAGCTCTCGCTCAACTTTCTACAGGCAATAAAACATTTGCAGCATCATTTTGGGTTGCTCGCTTTTTGGGCTAAGGCAGCTACGAGTACAGTATGCATGTTAACGCTTTGCTGCTAACGAGGGTATACATGTGTGCGTGTGTGTGTTCATCAGGATTCATAAAATTTCAATTAAGTGCACACACACACATTCACAGCTCGATTAGGCCTGAAGGGGCTGTCTATGACTGTCCGAGAGCTGCGCGAGTGAATGAATCACAGCGATCGATGCTGCACTCAAATAAAGAAGTTTAGTGAAAAAAGGTTTACCAAAAGAGAGGGTTTACTAAATAAAAAGGTTACTAAAAGAGTCGGGTATGGGCTTACTAATAAAAAGGTTTACTTATAGAAAGGTTTATTCAAGGAGAGGTTTACCAAATGAGAGGTTTACTAATCTAGAGAGGGCTTACTCAATAAAAGGTTTACTAAAAGAGAGCTCTACTATAAAATGGGCTTACTAACAGAGAGGTTTACTTATAGAAAGAGGGTTGATAGATAAAAGGTTTATTCAAGGAGAGGTTTACCATATGAGAAGTTTACTAATCTAAACACCAGTTGGTGACTTTGGTTTCTTAAGATTGCCAACGCCTGCAGCATAATATCGATTCTTATCGATAAAGTTATATCGATCAAGCTAGACATAGCTATAGCTATTAACATATGCTCAACTCCCAGAGTCGAGCTGTTAAAGACCTACTTGACAATTGGAAATACTTTTTTCGATTAAAATATTGCCGCGGATCAGGAATATATATGCTTAAGTCGACTCCCTAGATTATGTCTTATAAATATTCAAAACATAATGCAATTAAAATGAAATAAAACGAAATAAAAAATATTTAAGGTAAATAGAAATTGTTAAGGGCGTACAAATGGAATTGAATAGTTCTGATAGCTTATAAATGCACTGAGAGAAACTAGTAAAGGAGGAAAGGGAGAGTTCAAATAGGAGAATATGGAAACTAAAAGCATATATAAATGGGAGAGTATTGCAATTGGAATTAAATTTAAAATGCAAGGAAATTATCTTCTTTTAAGTCACACAAATTGCATTGCTATGAAATATAATTGAGCTCCATTGCCAAGGTTTTCTACGCTGCCTCCATGGAGTTTATCCCCTGGATGTATCTAAAGATCATTGTTATTGCTCGATTAATACCATTTTCAATTATTTGATCAACCTAGAAGCCAAAAGTTCATTTACCTAGCGACGTTTAGTTGAGTGTAAATAAATACGATAATTCAGCTTCGGTGATTCGTGCACAGTCGCAGCTCAGGCTTATTAAATATTCATAATTGCAGTTGGATTTCATGCAAGTTTTTGACATTGGCGGCGCCGCAGCTGAAACTTAATTTAAATAAATAATTGGAATCTGTGCAAAAAGGGAAATGAGGCAGTAAATCAAATGATGAAACATTCATAAATATATAATGAAATGCATTTTAGTGGCACCCATCATTGTCACGCTGTCAGCCCTTCTACGCGATTCTCATTTGGCTGACACTTTATTGCTGCCTCTCTCTCTCTCTCTCTCTCTCTCTCTCTGTGCAATTCACAGAGCTTCCACTAAAACTTGCAAGGCTTCACACATACTAGATGTATCCATTGTTATATATAGCCATAGCCAGTGCTCACTGTATTGTGCTTGCCGAAACTATGTATATCCCAGCGTACATTGTCTTCATCTCCATCTGCTCGCCGAACTGCCCAGCTGCGCAGCAGCACCAGCAGCAGCAGGAGCCCACACACAGTGCATATGAAAAGTTGTGGTCATCTATTTGTCTCCTGTGTCTCCAGTGTGGCAAGTGAGGGCAGCGACGGAGTCGCATTGTCCTGTCTGCTCGCATTCATTGTTGTCTCGCCTCGTCTGCTCTGCTCAGCTCAGCTTTGCTCTGTCGTCTGGCTACCTTGCGATGCTGGCTGCCCTTTGCCAATGTAAACAATTTAATTTGCTTAGTTGGCGTAATATTCGCCATCAATAAAAAGTACGCAAGTTTTTTGGGGAGAGACCCCAAAAGATAAGATGAAGATGTGCATTATGTGTGTGTATATATATGTGTATGTGTCTGTGTGTCTGTGTGTCTGTATGTCTCTCACAAACAATGACTATCGATAACAGTTGGGTTCATCTTGGCCTTGTATTGCACAATTCATTGCTGGCTGGCTCTGCGATTGAGTGGCAAAGCCCACTTGAAATAAATCTAAGCAACCCACACACTTACTCACACACACACACACAGCCACCCACCTACACACACACACACACACATTGTTTGGGACTAACATTAAATCGTTATGAACAACGCCTATTGTGTCATATGCTCTCTCTCGCTCGCTCATTCGCCCTCTCCCTCTCCTCTCCCTCTCTCTCCCACTCTCTCGCTCTCTCTTTCGCTGCCCTCACTTGTTGACCGAATTGTAATTGTTAATCTCCTGCATTGATTTTCCACTTGACGCCTCTGTGTGTGTGATATTTAGGCCAGGTTCTTGTTGGCCAAAGTAATTGAATTAACGCTCAGCCATTGACTGATGAAGTGGCTTCCACCCAGGGCCACGACAAACGTGTTTCCGTCTCCATCAACGTTTCTTCAAAGCCCAGCTGCCCGGCCGTCTCTGGTTACGTTTTCTCAATTAATTGCATTCGTTGTCAGATTCTGCGCAACGTGGCGTATGATTAACGCATCGACAATAAGTAACAACAGGCAAGAGATTCGCACTGATCGAAGATGCAATACCCTATGAATGGAGGAGCATGAAAAAAGTCTAATAGACAGAGAGGAGAATTTGATAGATATATAGAGATATAAGTGCAAATGTTGAAAAGAATCGAAGTAACTTTTCATGGTTTTTATCACATTGATATGCTATATATATATATATATATATATATATATATACATATATTCAATCACTCACATTCATGTGACTTGATTCGGTTCATCTCTATATGAGAGATGAGGGAAAAGAGTCTGTTGATCCACCGAGCCGAACCGAACCTCTTGAAATTGGAGATCCCTCGGATGATACTCTCAGTGAAGGTATTAAGCGCCTGCAATTATTACTGCTTCATAGCGCCATTTATCCTGGTCGATACACACAGCTCGTTGGAGACGCTGGCTGATGGGGCTGATGGCTTTTTAAGAACGCGTTCGTCATCAGCCGTCTGACATCAGAGCCCGCAACGGCTTCATGAATTACTTATGAAACGAGGCGTGGGCCTATCTGGACGCAGTTTCCTTTATGAACAATATGCACCTAATTGAATACGTTTCACTTTTGAGCCAAGGCGAGTCGAGGCAGGCGAACCTCTGCCTCTAGCCGCCCACCTGCCGGGCCACGCTCCAATTGGTTCGCTTTCATAAGCTCTGCCCATCAACTGGATAAAAAGTGGCGAGCGAAGTTTTAAAAGTGCAGCAACGAAGCGACGGGCGTAACATTAGCTAATTGCAAGGAGAGCGAGAGAGAGAGAGAGAGAGAGAGAGAGAGAGAGGGAGAGAGGGATTCTAGAAAAAAGGCTAAAAATAAAATTTGTATATAAGTTATATATGCTTTGGCTTTTTATAGTTTGCATCTCTATGGAATATTTAGAGATAGACTCTGTGGGGTCTAGAGAAAGGGTGGAAAGTAATTATTAATAACGCCTCTCTATGCAATTCTCAGTAACATCTTAAGATTACAGCTTGACTTGAATCTTTTTACTCAATTTTTATTATTCAATAAGCATCTATAGGGTATACAGTAGTTTACCTTGCTACTAATAAGGCCTTTCTCTGCAATTCTCAGTGAAATCTGAAACGTAAAGTTTGACTTGAAGCGTGTTTTTCTTGCTCCGACTGAAAAACTTTAAAGGCGTTTGAATATTTCCTGAAAAGCCTTAGGGTATATACAAGCTCTGTTGCCCTACTGCGCATATTTTGTTGACAGAGTTGCTAGCAATAGATAGTTAGTGTTGAAGCTGGAAAGATTATATATGCACAATATGGCTGGAGCTAGGGACAGAGAACCCTAGCAGGGTGGGCCAGAGTTTTGAAATATGCAGCAGCTTCGCTTTGACATGCTTATCATGAATCATTTGGCCAATTCATGAATAACAAGCAATTATGCGGGTCGATACCAAAAACAGCTAAGGAGCCAACGAATGCAAATCAGCGTTTCGCCAGGAGTCTAGGTGTTTATGTGTGTGCGTGCGTGTGTGTGTGCGGCAGACAGCTGTCAGTTGAGCAGCTGGAACTGATTTATGCATCGCATATGGCATTCAGGGCTGGGGCCCAATGCCCAAGCTCAATTTCACCTGGTCGTCAAAAGGTGGGCGCACAGGCTCACGCAAAAATAGAGCAGAAGAAGAAGAAGACGCAGAGCCCTTCCTCTGTTTCTATGAATGCAGGCAAGCCTACTTCAAAGTCTTGAGTCAAAGGTGATTTTTTTGATGTATTTTCCTTATTTCTTTTGAACTTTTGCGCCCTTTTGTCATAAGTTACTTAATTATGTGAGCAAAGTTTTTCTCCATTTGTTTTTTTAGATGATGGGGCTCCTTTCCCCCTCTTTCCCTCCCTCCCTCTGAGAGGGGTAGGGTGCAGTAATTTATGCTAAACGCACGCCCCGCTTTTCAAGCAATTTCATTTAATTTTCATTAGCAAAAGCCGCAAATTGGTAGCAACAGCCGAAGAGACTTTGGCCCGAAAAGCATTTTTCATTAATATTAAAATATTCAAATTAAGAGCGAGAGTGAAGGCCAACATGGGGACGTGCCCATGGCCGTGGGCGTGGCCGTGGGTGGGCAACAATGCCAGAAATTTGGCGACTATATTTCAGCGTTTAGCTCAGCCAATGCTAGTGCCAAGCATCGTGTAACAACTTTTTGCGCCTTTTGCCACGCCCCATCTCCCCACGCCTCTTCCACTGCCCCTGCGCCAGCGTAGCCAAGGTAAACATCAAATTTGGATATTACAAATTCATAGATGGCTTGGTCTTCGAAAATAATTGTAATTATGAGTATTTTCATAGTATTTGAATACTTCAATTAGCCAACAGAAAAATGAAAAGTCGAGTTAAAGCCCTTTTGAGCCAACCAGAGACAGTTCCTTTTCCTTACTTAACTTAACTTTATTTATTTTTATTTTATTTTTATTTTTTTTTTTTTGTTGTCAGCAAATTGGTCAGGCTTAGGCTAAGGCTTTTGCGTTGATTTTAATTAAGCAACATCGTCAGTATATATAAAGTCCGCTCTCCCACCCGAGCGCCCCTCGAGCTAAGGTTGCCGCGGCTGCTGCGATTGGTAATTCCGAATCGGACCTTGTGCTGAAATCTTAGCGACCCTGGTCATAAATCAAATAAACGCCAACTAAGCCGAATAAGTAAAGTGAGCAAAAAGAACTACAAATAAATAGAAACTCATAGCGACTGCTGAATACTCTTACAAATCGGGATATATATACAATATAAATTATATACAATATAAATTATAATATTTTATGTACATGTATATGTTTTTAATTTAATTTTATTTTATTATTATTATTATACATTTATTTTATTACAATTATTATATATATAATTATATTACAATATAAATTATAATATTTTATGTATATGTTTTTAATTTAATTTTATTTTATTATTATTATTATACATAATACACAATACATAATGTTTTGTTTTATATTGGCAAAGAAATCAGATTAAAATATATATAAAAAAATTAATTTCATTTATTTCTTAAATATATATATTTTTTTACTCGTTTATATTTTTAAATAAATAAAATATCTAGTAATATTTATTTTTATCTTTTCTACATTTATTTATATATATATATATATATATATATATTTTTTTTTTTTTAATTGAAAAAAAGAGTATTTTAAGTCTTTTTTCTAGTTGATCATCATTATCATTAAAACAAAATATTTATTTGGTTTTTATTTATTTTTCATTTTGATTTTTTATTCAATGTTGTTAAAATTAATCAATTAACCGTAGGAACTCGATGCGAGCACCGATATGCCCGCTGTGCATTGTCAGCTGATACAGCGCAGTGGATTGAGTGAGCAAATGGGCGGGGCTGTATATAATTTTTTCTTTCATTTCTGTATACCCTGAACCCATTGAAAATGGGAAATCTGGGTATAATATTGTTGTGAAAATGTATGTAACAGCAGGAGGCGTGGCAAACCCCATAAAGTAAATATATTCTTGATCAGGGCGACGAGCTATCCGTCGACTTCTCAGAAGATATTAGAGCTAGAGACTTGAAATTTTGCATGAATAATCGTTTATTCGATAGGCAGTACAAGTTTACCATATTTTTTCGATAACTCATCCCATTTATTTTTTATCGACAATTATCGACAGTTTGACTTAGCTTTTTAAGCGTAATTTGGAAAGAAGCATTCCACGCCCCCTTTGCCCTCAATTTGTAAAAAACATATGTGTGCATGAAAGAAGTGCAGAATAATTGGAATATCTGCTGTTTGTAGGTTTCAGGGTATCTCCTAGTCGAGCAGTCTCGACTAGAGCACTCTTGTTTTTTTTTTTTTTTATTATTATTATTTTTTTTTTGGCGGCATGTCTAGGTTCACGGTCAGAGCACATGATAAAAATTGACACCATTTGCCGGACTAAGAAGACAGAGATAGAGAGAGGGAGGGAGAGCGAGAGAGTGAGAGAGAGAGAGGGAGAGGGGAATGAGTGAGATTGAGAGAAAGGAAAAAGTGGGCAGTAAAAGGCCTCGCCTGCGTTTTGGTCAGTAATAAAAATGTCATTGCATTAGTGTGAATGTGCGTGTGTGTGTGTGTGTGTGTGTGTGCGTGTGTGTGTGTCTGTGTATGCGAAAGTAATAAAAGTTTAGTATGTGACACATTGTGTGTTATATCCTGATGTTGATGCTTGTTGTTTATGCTGTTGTTGTTGCTCTCGCTGTCGTCGTCGTCGTCGTAGTTGTTGTTGCTGTTGTTGCTCCTGCTCTAGCTGTTGCTATTATTATTGTCGCTGTCGTTGACCCCCCACATGCATTAGCCCAGAGTCAGGAAGTTGGCACTTTAGAGCATTCGAAAGGCTTTAGATCCGAGGCAATATTTTGCCATTTGCCATTTCCCATTTCCCATTTTTGCCATTGGCCATTGCCAAATGCAGATTATGGCTGGCTGCGTATTTGCCAATTGCCAATTGGTAGTCGAATGAGTCGAGGCTCTACTGTACCAGCGAGGAGGAGGCTGAGGATGTTGAGGTGGCTGCGAGGCAACGATTACGCGTATTTGCTTTGTGTTTCTTGCTGGCTGTCAGTCTGACGATGACATTTGCCTTGATTGATTCGATTTGACTTAATTCACGCATATTAATCATGCGCCCCGTGGCAACTGGAATGAAAACCAAATCAAAGCCGAGGCCACGCAACTCAAATTGAACAGCAGTAACAACAACAACAACAACAACAACAACGACAACAACCAGCAGCTTTTCCCAGTAAGCAAACAGTCCTCGAGGCTGCTGCTGCTGAAAAAGTAATTATGCATAAAATATCCAAAAGCTGAGGCTGAGGCTGAGGCTGGGTTGGGGGCTGGGGCTGGGGCTGGGGCTGGCAGCGAGCTGGCGTAGGCGCGAGGTCCTTGGAGTTGAAACTGGAACTCAAATTGGGACACGTAGACAGGCCTAATGAGTACTAAGTACTGCCTGCTCCTCCTGCCCCGCCCGCCCCTCCTGCCAGAGTTTGTCGAGCTGCCAGTTGCCAAGTTGCCGCCTGCGCTGCTTGGCGTTATTTATTGATTACGTGTCATATCACTCATACGCTGCGTCGGCCATGTTCCGATTGAAATGTAACGGAAAGTGAGACGTGCTGAGCCAGCGCAGAGACGTGGCATGCAGACCAGCGAGACGCTAGCGAAACTTGTGCAAATAATTAAGTGCGCTTAAGTGATTTGCCCGATGGAGACACAATAAAACTGCCAGCAGAGGCAGCGCAGCAGCAGCGCGAAAGGGGCAACGAGATGGCTGCCAGATAGATGATGACGATGACGATGACGATGACGATGACTGTGGCGATGAGGATGAGGATGAGGCTGATGCTGCCAGCGGCACAAGTCACCCATCAATTTTGTTTCAGAGAGTAGATATACATACAGAGACAAACATATATTTATATATATATATTTATATATATATATGTGTATACGTGCATACATATATACAGCTGTATTTGTTCAGCTCTCTTTCAACTCAGTCCGATGACCCCCTGGAGGCAAAGCCGTTTGAAGTTCAGCTGACTTTCGGCTCTGGCTGCATTTCCTAATAAAAACCCGTCATATTTATTTACTCAAATTGAGTTTGTGCGCTGTTCGCCCTAATGAAACAAAAATATTGCCGACTCTAGGGTCGTTAAGTCAGTGATTGCATTTGCCACGCCCACTCACGCCCAGTGAAGGCAACAACTTTCGTAGTTTAACATTTAACAATTTTATTTACTTTATCTCTTTTTGTATATGTTATCTCATCACCGAATCGTATATGGATAGATAATTGTAATTACTGCGAGCGCTCTGATTGCCAATTGATATGTCAAATATTTGACTTGGCTGCAGCTTGTATCGAATAACTGTAATACACATCTATTTGAAAGAGACGAGCTGTTCAGCTTGCTCTGCTATCTACTCAATTACAAGTCCCAGAAATCGAACAGCAATTTAAGTGCATTAAATGCGGCTTCAATTGGAGGTCGGCATACGAAAAATTCCAATAGTTCGCTCGAACTTACATTTGTGGTTAGCCTGAGGCTCTCTGTGTGTGTGTGTGTGTGGGTGTGCCAGTGTGGTTAGCTGAGTTGCGGCCTTTGATCAATATGTGAAAATTGTTCGAGGTTTTGTTGGCTCAACAAATTTGCACGAGCTGCTCAAACAATTGCCGAGCTGAGTCAAAGACTCGAAACTGATTGAGAGCAAGTGACGGGAGAGTGATTGAGTTGAATTGGCAGGAGGCGCGCTCAGAGATAGCATGGGTGAGGATGAACTCTTGTTCTGCAGCTAGTTTGACTGCCCTCCGGCTCATCAACAAATTGCAGCACTTTTGTTGTAGCGCATAAATCCCAATGGCCTGCAGGTAATGCAGCTGGCCCAGCCCAGACGCAGCTAGAGCAGGGCAATGGCAATGGCAAGGGCAACTTCCCAGCTGTCCTGCCGCAACAGCAACAGCAACAGCAACGGCAACGGCAACGGCAGCAAGGACTTTGCTTTGTTTTGCCAGATTCTTGGGCAGAAGGTCGCTGGGTAACTTGCTATTGCCTTTTGCCGGCGTTGTGCGGGATGAGGCATTGCCTGGCTGGCACTCAAGGTCAGCGGGGCAATTAATGTTGCAGTTACACACACACACACACACACACGCACACGCACACACATGTAGATCTATCTGCAGACACGTGCCCAGAGCTGAGGGTATTAAGAATGCATATCTCATATGCCAGCCGGGCGCAAATAAATATGAATAAGTCAGAAGTGCATTTTAATTAACTGTCCGCAATTGTTGTTTGCCCTTGTTGCATGTGCGCAGCCCGCACTGCACCCCCCCCTCTCTTCCCTCCCCCCACACACACACGCACACTCACACACACACTCTGGCTGTCGGTTCAATCGCGCGCGCTGCCCGGCCCGAGTCCCAGATGCATTCAGCTGAATCCCAAATTATATCAGAGGGAAACATGGAAATCTGCAGCTAATGGAATGAAACACGATTCAGCTGCAGCAGCTGCAGCAGCAGCAGCAAATATTAAACTGAATTAAACAATAGTGCCTGCTAACAGTATGCACAGCTATCACTTAGCTAGATGCAACGTGATGTAAATATTTTTATTAAATTTATGTAGTCCCATGAGTCACATTTCAAAAGTGAATTGTTGTAGCTATCTTATAAAAGAAAAAAAAAAAAATAGATATATCCTATATTATATAAATCCTATATTAAAAGGAAATATTCATGATGCATAAATCAAAATTAATATTTAAATCGGAGATCTCTTTTGGCTTTATTGAGTTAGAGTCTGCAGAGATATTCAAACCGATAGCAATTCTGCTCTGGGTTATTCTGCATATTCCGCTTGCTATATATCCATAGAAGTCATCAAGTTTCGAATGTCTCTCATGCCATATATACATAGTTGATCAAAAATCGATAAATATCGATAGTCTGTCATTTAGGCTTGTACCAAAGGCCTTGTAAGGCTGTTAATTGCTATCATAGATTAGGTCAACATGATCAAAACTCAGACGTGCACTGATTATAGGGTATTTCAGGGTATTACAGGGTATACTGGGTATTATCGCACACATCAGTGGCTTGAACAAAACAAGTTCTATTGACTAGCAAAACTGTGTCGCTCCATACAATTAGGCAGCCTAATTACTTCTTAACACTTCTGAAACCCAGCTCGACTATTTACCAAAAATGCCAGCAATTTGATTGCAGTGCGTTGCTTTTTGGCAGGCAGTTTAGCGTACGCTCGAATACTTCTGAAAATTTTGTCAATAAAAAAAGTTGTAAAATCGCAAAGCGCGTCGCGCTCGCAGCACACAAAAGAAAAAAAAAAAAAAAGAAAAGAAAAAAACAAGTTACAACAATATCAAATTTCAATTATTGCATAGCCACGCCCACCCGCACCCCTAGTGCGCGCGTGTGTGTTTGTGTGTGCGCGCACATGAATATGGCCAAAAATTGGAAAAGTGCTCGTAATTATGAGCTGCGGCCAGAGACGCGAGGCGTCGCGCGAGGGGGCGAAATTTCTTTATTTTCTTTCTGACAACTTTGGCAGTTAAAGTGCTTCTCTAGCAAGAGCTCACGCCCCGTGCCTCCCCCTCCCCCTCTCTCTCCCTCTCCCTCTCACTCTCACCCACTCTGCTCACCCACTCTGCGCATTGTTGTTGTTGGTTATTGCAATTTAATTAGAAAAAAACAAAGTGGAAAATTTTGCCTCAGCAGAGCTCCCGAATGTGGGCGTGTCCATTTGGCCTTGCGGGTAGCTTGGCTTTGTGCAGGCTGAGGGCGCTTAGGCACGGGCGCTGCTGGAGCGGGGGCACGCCCAGGGGACGTTTAGTAACTAACGAAGCATGGCACGCCACTTGCCTTTGGCTTCTCGTTGCGCTGCTTTCGCTTCACAAATATTCAGCAAGAGGAAAATCGCGCGTAGCCCAAATGATGTGCGCCTATTTTCGGAGACAAAGCCGGCGGGCAACAAAGGCCAGGCCAGGCCAGGCCAGGCCAGGGCGGGCAACAATGTTGCGTCTAACTGTATATATGCTACAGCTGCGGTTGCTCTGATACCTAATGGTTTATGCTCTCTCTCTCTGTCTCTGTCTCCCTATCTCTCTGGCTCTTTTGGGCCCGTGAGCTCAAGTCCATGTCAATTATTTGCATTACGGTTTGGTTTTGATGTGGCAATTGCCAGCTGGACGCCGAGCCGAGTGGAGCATGTCAAGGAAAGGTGCTTCGATGGCCTGGCAGCGGGCGACCGCCAGTTGTTTAAGCCGAGTTGGTTTCAGGCGGGCGGACGGCGAACGGGTGGGCGAGCAGGTGGGCGGGTGTGTCGCAGCATTTGACTGGGAATTGAGGCGCTCATGCATAATTTCTCTGCCGCTCTCAAACCGAGTCTGGCCACAGCCATTTGGCTGCCATTTTAGCATGCCACAAAACTTTTTGCCCGTCAGCTTGGCTGAAAAAACGAGCACAAAAAAAAGAAACAAATAGTCGAGAAACCAGTTAAGTGTTGAGCAGTTGCAAAGCAACAGTGGCGACTATTAAATACCCTATGCGGGCAACAAATAGAGTCTACAAGATTGACTTAGGAAATTTGATTTTGGCAATGCTAATAGATTATACACAAATTGAAGAGATATTCCATATTAGTGTGAAGTGAACGACTTTAACAGGCTGATAAGGCTGTATAAAAATATATTGAACAATATTTAGAATATAAATATTAATGAAAAAACATTGTTTCATGTGTTGCTACTATTATTTATTTATCTACATATTTTATTATATATTTTTATTATATAAATAAAACTCTGCAATGCTCCACAAACCGAACAGCAGTATCTTATATATATATATATATATATATATATATATATATATATATATGTATATGTGGCCCGGTATCAAATGAGATCACAGGGTATCAAATGAAAATGCTGTAAATGGCAGGCAAGAGAGAATCTGGAGTTGCAGTGGAAATGAAAGTGGAAGTGGAAGTGGAAATGGAGAAAAGGTCGCAACATGTGTAAAACAACGAAGGCCAAGCCGCACACACACACACCTACACACACGCACACACACACACGAGTGCGCATAATTATGGAACGCACTGTTGGCGCTTGAGCTTCCTGTGATTTGCATATTTTTATGCTGCAACGAATATTATGCGCAACATACACACACACACATATATATATACACATATATATATATACATATACCATTACACACACACACACACACACACACACAATTACACACACGTACACACATAGCGAGCCGTTATACGTTATGAATATTGCGTATTAAAATGCAAATTAAACACAAATTAGCACGCCTTTAAAGTGAGCGTCGAGTGTTGGCACACGCTGCTAACCCAGATATTCCCTACACACACACACACACACACACACATCTACATCTATTGAGTATATATATATATGTGTACATCCTATCTATCTGTGCAGGCAGTTGGCATGTGTCGCCTTGCATTAGGCGTCGATGCCCAAGGCAGGAGCGCCTCAGCTTGAGCTGCCTCAAGTGCTGACGGGTTTTTATGGCAGCGGCACAGTGGGGCCTCGCTAAGTGCGAGGCTACCGCGCACTTGACCGCCATCATTCAATTTCAATTTCAATTTACTGGACAATTCGCTCGGCAATTATGTCAATCATCTGACAGCAGCCCAGAATACATATCTCAACTTTTTACGAACGGGGCGTATCTGGTGTCAGCACCAATTGAGTTAGTGTAGCCGGAAAAGAGCCAGCTACAATTTGATTACCAATTGTGCTGGGCCATTAAGGAAAGGCATCTCCTCCCTGAGGCATAAATATTCCTAATGCACTGCACTGCGCTAAGGACTAAAGACTAAAGACTAAAGACTAAAGACTAAAGACTAAAGACTAAAGACTAAAGACTAAAGACTAAGGACTAAAGACTAAAGACTAAAGACTAAAGACTAAAGACTAAAGACTAAAGACTAAAGACTAAAGACTAAAGACTAAAGACTAAAGACTAAAGACTAAAGACTAAAGACTAAAGACTAAAGACTAAAGACTAAAGACTAAAGACTAAAGACTAAAGACTAAAGACTAAAGACTAAAGACTAAAGACTAAAGACTAAAGACTAAAGACTAAAGACTAAAGACTAAAGACTAAAGACTAAAGACTAAAGACTAAAGACTAAAGACTAAAGACTAAAGACTAAAGACTAAAGACTAAAGACTAAAGACTAAAGACTAAAGACTAAAGACTAAAGACTAAAGACTAAAGACTAAAGACTAAAGACTAAAGACTAAAGACTAAAGACTAAAGACTAAAGACTAAAGACTAAAGACTAAAGACTAAAGACTAAAGACTAAAGACTAAAGACTAAAGACTAAAGACTAAAGACTAAAGACTAAAGACTAAAGACTAAAGACTAAAGACTAAAGACTAAAGACTAAAGACTAAAGACTAAAGACTAAAGACTAAAGACTAAAGACTAAAGACTAAAGACTAAAGACTAAAGACTAAAGACTAAAGACTAAAGACTAAAGACTAAAGACTAAAGACTAAAGACTAAAGACTAAAGACTAAAGACTAAAGACTAAAGACTAAAGACTAAAGACTAAAGACTAAAGACTAAAGACTAAAGACTAAAGACTAAAGACTAAAGACTAAAGACTAAAGACTAAAGACTAAAGACTAAAGACTAAAGACTAAAGACTAAAGACTAAAGACTAAGGACTAAAGACTAAAGACTAAAGACTAAAGACTAAAGACTAAAGACTAAAGACTAAAGACTAAAGACTAAAGACTAAAGACTAAAGACTAAAGACTAAAGACTAAAGACTAAAGACTAAAGACTAAAGACTAAAGACTAAAGACTAAAGACTAAAGACTAAAGACTAAAGACTAAAGACTAAAGACTAAAGACTAAAGACTAAAGACTAAAGACTAAAGACTAAAGACTAAAGACTAAAGACTAAAGACTAAAGACTAAAGACTAAAGACTAAAGACTAAAGACTAAAGACTAAAGACTAAAGACTAAAGACTAAAGACTAAAGACTAAAGACTAAAGACTAAAGACTAAAGACTAAGGACTAAAGACTAAAGACTAAAGACTAAAGACTAAAGACTAAAGACTAAAGACTAAAGACTAAAGACTAAAGACTAAAGACTAAAGACTAAAGACTAAAGACTAAAGACTAAAGACTAAAGACTAAAGACTAAAGACTAAAGACTAAAGACTAAAGACTAAAGACTAAAGATTAAAGACTAAAGACTAAAGACTAAAGACTAAAGACTAAAGACTAAAGACTAAAGACTAAAGACTAAAGACTAAAGACTAAAGACTAAAGACTAAAGACTAAAGACTAAAGACTAAAGACTAAGGACTTAGTACTAAGAGTCGTACTAAATTGCATTGCCTCGCATATTGAGTATATATACTATATTTCTCAGACCGTCAAAAATTGATTATAATAAATCCAAATTTCTTTTACAAAAAACTTTAATTAAAATATTAAAATTTGCATAATCGAATCAATTGAATAACATCCAATTATGCATTGCATTCAACTGGAATGCTTATTTTTGCACATTTCATGCTTGCAATTAAAACTGAATGGCTTTATACCCTGTACTCAGTGAGTATGATGGGGTATGATGGGTTTACTTTGTCAAGTCTGTAATGGAAAAAAAACGAAAAGTTTAATTTAGACCATTTACGTAGTCGATAACATTTGGAAATCGATTAAAATCGATATCAAATCTTGCACATGCTCATAATCTATTTTTATCAGATTTTATGAATGAGAGGAAACTTTAGTTAACAGATATAGAACGTTTTGGCAGGAATATGGCGTATGGCGTGGCAAAAGATAGGGTTTTGGGTATCTTATAGTCAGCCACTGCCCATTGAACCACTCCCATATCCTGCTTTATTTATTTGTTAACAAATGAGAGATAATCAAAAGTCCTATTCAAGTTTGTACACTAACTTCTTTGAACTAAAACAAATTACTCCTCTGCTTGTTTTGGAAAGTAATTTGCCCCGCTCATCTGCTATTATGTGGAAGCTGCAGTGCACAGCTCCAATTTGAATGAGACAACCCATAAATGCATATGGTAATAACATTTTATACTTTTTATAACGCTGACAACTTGGCGGGCATCAGCAAACCTCATGTGGCATATACATATATATATGTATATATATATATGGAATTCTATATATGTGTGTGTGTGTGTGAAGACAATTTCGCTTTTCTCTCGCGTTGTCACCTGGCCAGAAGAAGCAGTGGCTCTGCCAGTGGCTGTGTCGCATGCTCGGGCTGCTCGTAAAGCGCGTGTAATTCCGTTAATACCAATTTCAACGCTTACAAATTGCGCATACGACGCGTGTGGCATGGCAAGCCATGGCGCGGCTGTCCTCTGCAACGAACAAGCGTTACACATTCTTTTCTCCTTAGGAAATGAAAATTTCAATACGTCAGCAATGGCAACCGCGCAGCCACACCTCTCATCACGAATGGCAACAGCAACGGCAACGGCAACGGCAACGACAACAGCGACAGCGACAGCAACAGCAACAGCAAGACGAACTTCTCAACCCCCCGCTCGCCGTTCCCCTTGCCGCTGCCCTTGCCGTTGACTGTTGTCATATGTCTTCCGGTGTTTATTGACAGACGTGGGTGCCAAATACTCTCCGAGGGCAATATGGATGTGCCCCGCATAACTTTTCCCAATGCCAAAACTTTAATTAGCGCCTGTCCTAAGCGATTTGACAGCGACATTTGCTGCTCATTCACAGTTGTTCAAGCGCATACAAATTGAATTGGCTGTGCGCTATTAAAGCTACTTAATATTGCGAAGTGAATATAATTCCAGGCTGTTTTGCATTTAAGGCATATGCGAGAAACTAGTGCTAATACTCCCTAAGGTCGCTCAAATCTATTTATTTTTGTTTATACATATATTTTAAAATATTATAAATATTTGTGTTCAAATATATTTATTTTTTATTTATATTAAAACATATTGTGAATCATTTTTGAATCAAAGTATTAGCATTAAAATATTTTGCAAGCCTTAAAAAATGTTTCAATCTCTTAAAAATCATTTTAAAATACATAAATATATATTTCTTATATATAATATAATTTTTTAATATTTTAAAAATGATTTATATTCTCTATTTATATTTATAATATTTTTCTAAATTAAAAAAAGGCAAAATTTTTTTATTTAATTATTATTTTTCATATTTTTAGAGCTATGCAAATATATATATTTAGTTTTAAATGAGTTTCAAATGAGCTTAAATGTTATCTAAATGGAAATGATTTTTCAATAAAGGAAAACTGTACAGCTTTACTTTTTCCACCTCCTTCTGGTTGCCGAATTGAGTTTTCTAGACTTTACATTTAGAAATGATAAAATTTTCAGAGGGTATTCGATAGTTGAGTTAGTTGACATCTATGGCGCATGCAACACGATTTCAACCCGTTTTTGGATGCGGCATCGAGTGAAGGGTGAGGCGAGCCGTTGGCTCGATCGATACAACCCCTAGGAACGACTATTTATAGAGTAAGTCAATTAAAGGCGATTGCGTTCCGAACGTGTTTTTCAGTTTTTGCAGTTTTTCAAGTTCTGCGACTGCGAGCACAAAAGTCAAATGCAACAATAAATATAGTAACAATAATCATAACAATAATGAATAATAAAAAATAAACAATAAATAATAAATAATGAATAATGAATAACTACTGCTAAACGAGTACAATAAAGAACAAAAAACGAGCGTGTTTCACAACAATAACAACAACGAGTTATACAGAAGCGTATATATATATATATAGAGAGAGCGATATAGTATATATAAAAGAAAATGTCGGTCGACTTGAGTGTCCAACAGGAGCCGACCATATCCGTGATAACCACAGTGCCGGTGGCACAAAATGGCGGCGAAATGGATGCCCTGCTGCTGGGCCGCATTGGGGTGAGTACAACAATAACACCAACAACAAACAAACAATCAACAGCGACAACAACAACGAATGCAATTTGCAAAAGAGAAAGTAATAAACAAAAAAAAAAAAAAAGCAAACAAACAAACAACAAACAAACACACAAACAAACAGCTTACTAAAAGCAATACAAATACTTGAATATTTCACAACTAAACTTAACTAAGTAGCAAAATGCGTGACATCTAGATCACAATCATATATATGGACATACATATATACATACAATGTGTGGGTGTATGTGTATGTATCTCTATATATGCATATATATCTATGTGTTTCAATAGAAGAGTGCGCGCACAACTTTCTCTTTGGCGCGCATATTAGCTAACAAAATATTTGACTTGGCTTTCGCATTTCCATTTGTTCAACTTCTTGAGTTATGCTCCATATACTGTCATACCTTAGTCACGTCATTTCACACTTTTTACTCTGGTATTTTTCTATGGCAAATACTACCACTACTACCACTCTAGCTGCAGCATTTTCCATTTTCGATTTCCATCCACATTTCCACTCAATTTTCGTCCACTTTCTATCAAATTTAACTCTTAGCTTCTTAAGTTCTAGTCGTAACTGAAGGAATGAACTAGTTGCAATTACTCGCTTCTATGCAATGCTGAGCAGCTGCTATCACTCTGCTCTACCTATACATATATATAGATATATATATATATATATATATATACTTATATACTTATCAAATTGCCATTCGCTTCTCTCTCTTCGCACACGCGTAAGTATCGTAGTCATTAATGAATTGTGAACGATTCCAATATCAGCACGGCCAGCCACGCCCACTACTGCATCTGGGTATATCTATACACAACTATACATATATATGTACGTATAATCGTGCTATACACTATAATCACTCATTGTATTTCAATTTAGTTGCCTTCAAAATGCGCAACAATTAAGAAATTTGAATTTGGTTTCTTTTCTTGCTTTTTCGTTTTGGCTTTGAGAGTGAAATGCTTTTGTTTACATTTTTCTTTTTCTTTTTCTGAAAAGCTCAATTCTTGCTAATTGCTGCATTTGAATCATAAAACATGGCCTTAAGCCTTCACAACTACATGCCTGATGCCAATGGGCAAAAGGTAAAGAGAGCTCGAACTTTCACATTGGCATTGATAAAATGCTTAACTATGCTGCATATATACCAAATGCAGAGCTACAACTATTACAAAACACATCTGGAGGAGCATGTGTTTATGCCTTTTATAGGGTATACACATATGCAAGAGGCGGTGTGCTCTATGTATGATGACTTTAATGTATTGAAAGTTTCATATGGCAAGTACAAGTGGACTATTTGCTTGAAGTTTAGGTTGAAGAATTTAAGACATCAAAATCTCGTATGAAGTCTGAGCAAGAAATTCGAATACTAGTATTCCAGTTACTTTCTGCGTTGTTACTTTATTATTTATTATTTATTATTTATTATTTATTATTTATTATTTATTATTTATTATTTATTATTTATTATTTATTATTTATTATTTATTATTTATTATTTATTATTTATTTTTTATTATTTATTATTTATTATTTATTATTTATTTTTTATTATTTATTATTTATTATTTATTATTTATTATTTATTAATTTTTGTAGTATTTTATTTGAAAGTCAAACAAGCTCGCTATATAAAAATAAAACAAACATAAATTATTTTATTATTATTATTAATTCTACAAAGGTTGCTGGGTAACTCTTAGTCTGTCACATTTGGGTTAGATGTCTCTTGTGCTCATAGACAGAGATATATATCAAATTATGCATATTTATGCATATAAATAAATATATATATATATATATATATATATATATATATATATATATATATTTATATATATATATAGCGTATATACTGTTTGCATAATATTCTTAAGCCCCGCCCACGCATCCGTGTTAATTGAAAGCTTAGCGTTCGAGCAAGCGGAAACTTTCGCTATTATGCTGCATATAGCTGAGCTTATCGTTGCTCCGGCTAACTGTAACTGCCAGCAGTTGCTCGGAATGGGCGTACACTAAATTGCAGCAGCCGGGCGTAGAACATGTGCAGGTAAGTGCCGTCCAATAATGAGCTGCCTCAGTTCAGATGAAGTCGCTCAGGTGAACGAACCAATTAAGATAAGAACAGAGAACCAAGAGCAAAACAAAATAAGGAAAGTATTTTGGGTCCATTCAAATTATTCTTTTTATTAATTTTAATTTGAAATATGATTTCCTGTCCCTTTTTGAATATTCTATTTTTATAGCCGCCTTCAAGGACACTTTCAATGGCTGCCAAAGACTTTGGGTAGAGCATTGTGAAACAAGCTCATTAAAGTAGCAAGTGGCAAGTGGCAAGTGGCAAGTGCAGCCATCTGATTATGTAAACCATAAAAATGAAAATAGAATTTTTTGGGCAAGGCAGCTGCCGTTGCAGCCTTTCAGCTCAGTTGCCAAACGATGGATGGAGGGGGAAGGTGAAGGGGCTAGGAGTGGGGAGTGGGAAGGGTAACAGCTGCATGCCCATGCAAAGTCGACACAATCTTCTTTTTTTTTTCCTATAGTTTCTCTTTGCTTTTGCCTCCCTTGTATAAATTCCCATGGATTCAAATCTGCACACACTCATCAGCTGGGATAGTATATATTGGAATGCCTAGCTTTCGACTCGAATTGCATGAATGCCTTTAGTTAAGTCCTAGCTTAGCCTTTGATTCTCACATCAATTATGAATCTTCTTGCTTTAAATATAAAATGTAGATTTTTCATTTCCTCAATATTTTCTTGAAGTAGCAAACGTTGCCAACTTGCACTGAAGCTCTTTATACATTTGACATTGTGCATGGGTGCATTAGTCAGTCAATCAATCAGTCAGTCAATCACATATAGCAAATGCTTTCGAGCAAAGCAGAAATCTTTTAGTTTCAGTCCCAAAATCGTTACAACAAAGCAATCACAGCTGGAATGTAATATTTAGTTGTTCTGGAATTTCATAGATATATGTATATATTTATATGTATGTGTGGTGTTCTCTCTCTCTCTCTCTCTGTCTGATGCAGCAGCCCACAGCAGTCACATGACCTGCTGAAATATGGGCAACCGAAGGCAGCTTGCAAAGAATTCGTGTATTTGTCTACCCTCTCAACATAGTCCAAAGTTGAAAAGCATTTTTACATCGAAATGCCACAAGAGCAAAAAAAAAAAAGAAAAAGAAAATAAAAAAATAAATAGAGAATAAAATCCATAAGGGCAACCAAGAGGGCTTACGCTTCCGTATATGAATTTGCTTGACTTTTATTTTAAAATATTTGGGAAATTATTAAATAAACAACAGTTTAGTTGAATATATTTATACACTTTGACTATTAATTATATTATCTGTGCATTTTTTATATAAATATTTTAGTTCGTAATACGTGCAAAGTAAATTTATAAACAAAATATTTAGTTTAAAAACAGTTAAAAATATTGCAGTCGGGCATAGCCGACTTCGCGCTACTTTGCTCCCGCTTTGTGTTTATACCTGGCGTCAAAATGGCCGTCTTACCACACCTCGAGTGGGCGTAAGCATATGATTTATCCGTAAAATGTTGACACTTTATAAGACGAGGGTATTTAGGAGTAAATGGTTCTAATCTCAAGTCCCCAGTTTGAATAGCGGCGGCCGGACGGACAGCAGGAAGAACAAGACCAATATAATTTTTTCCCGTTGCAAATTTAGCATTTAATATATATTATTTAAGTTATTATCATTATTTTTTTAAATTACTTTTTTTAAACATAAAAATAAAAATCTTTTTTTTTTTAAATATAAAAATCATTAGAAGTGCTATTAAATTTTTTAAATTTGTTCAAAACTATTTGTATTAATGTGTTTAAACTATTGATTTAGGGATTTCTTATAAGTATATAGAAAATAAATATTTGTATTATTATTTTTAAATATTTATGTTTGAAATTTAAGTTGCATATATAAAAATCTTTTAACTGATTTTAAAGATATGATTAAAATTCTTAAATTTTTATATTAAATTATTGAGTGTATAATTTAATAAAATATCAGCAATATATATAGAGATATATGTGTGTGAGTGCGTGTGTGTATGTGTAAATATATATTATGCTCTTAACTGAAACTCGTTATGAATAAGAGAGATAGAGAGGGACAGGAATAAAGATGATGAGCAGATCGCTTGAGAAATGTTAGAAACGTATATATATATATATATAAAGATAATCGAAATTTGATAATCTTACGCATGGGCAGCTGCGCCTTCCTCCCTCCCCCAGTCAGCACACAGAGGAATGAAGTTTGTTTAAAGTCGTTTGGCATTTGTGAGCCGAGCGCCTCTGATTGCATCTTTTGCATACGGCAGATGGGCGTGGCCTATGGGCGTTGCCAGAGCTGAGTATTTTTGGCAAATTGGCAGGCGGCGCAGCGTAGCTAAGAGCTGTTCTGTTTACCATGTTAGCTCAGCAGAGCTGGCAACATGCAACATGCAACAAACGCAACAACGGTCGCATAATTGATGAACTGACTGCGTGGACAATGCTGAATGAGCAGAGCAAGCAGAGTGCTGACTGAGTGACTGATTGACTGATTGACTGAGTGACTGTCGCATTGAGTGTCGTACATGTTAATCGAATTAAATGCTGGCCAAGTTGCTGTTGCTGTTGCTGTTGCTGTTGCTGCTCCTGCTGCTGCTGCTGCTGTTGCCATAGTCACACATGTGTGCGTGTGTGGAAGCTGTACATTATGGCGTAACCGTTTGCCTAGAGCGTCAAGCTTGATTGAGTTCAAAATCAGATTTGTTCAGCGCTCTCACATTGCAAATTGAAATAAAAACGAAACGTGACATTTGGTTGTGGCAACAGGCACCCGCAGGCCTCGTACCACACACACACACACACACACACACACATATATATATATACCAAGATGAGAGAGAGGGAGAGAGAGAGAGAGAGAGAGAGCATCGTTGGCATGTAAAATATATCTAACAATATGGCAGAGCAGTTAAAGCTGATTGCGGCAATGGCAGGCAGCTCAGCTCGCAATGGCCCCAGAGCAGAATGTAGACATATATAAATACACATAATATACATACATATATATATACATATATATATATATATTTATATGTATGTATTTTTTGTATATGGAGTCGCACATCTTTTGTATGGGTTGCGGGTGCCAAACAATCAAATAAAGTTTTGCGTTTTACCCTTTTTTACTTACTTTATTGTCAAAATCAATAGATGTCAGCGTTTAACAGTTGCCAATGCCAATGCCAATGCCAGTGCCTGCTGGCGTTCTGGCCATGGCTTGGCCATTGCTAGCTGTCAGTTGCTTTGTGCTTTATTAGATTTGGTTTGGCGCAGGTAAGTGGAAAATGTTTCTATCTCTGTATGTATTGTTATATATGAATGTTCTGTATGTGTATGTGTATGTGTATATATGTAGTTGCCGTAATCCCTAGTGTATTTTCTGTTATCTACTGCGCTATCATCTTGCTTGCCTTACTAATACTGCCACACCCACACGCCCACACGCCCACACACGCACACAGACAAAGACATACACATATAAGGAATAGCCATACATATGTTGTTTATATATATCTATATATATACATAACAAAAGTCTAAATATGCAATCATTTTAAAATATAAATTATTCTTTTTCTCTTCTATTCCCCCCACACACAAACAACAACAACAACAACTCATAAATATTAATATATATATATATATCCAATATACATTCAACCAACTCAATATATACTTTATGTACTTGTGTGTGTATCTGTGTCTATTAAAATACAAACAACAACAAATACCATAATAAATACTAAATGTACACCAAATAAAAAACAAAAAAAAAACTAAATATTGATGCAGCATTCGGTAAGTGGAAACTGTTAAGCTAATTAAAATAAATACTATATATTTATATACGGAATACCTCAATAATTTGACTTTCAGTTTTTTGTAACTTTTTTCTTTTTCCTTTTTTCTTTGGGCTTCCCTCGTGTTTGGCCACACGACGTATGATTAATATTTGAGCAGTATTTACAAGCTATTAGCTCTGCTAGGACTTCAGAGAGCGAGTGAGTGAGCGAGTGAGTGTGTGAGTGAAGTATATATACTTTTTTTTATTCTCTCTCTGATTTATAGCAACGCAATTTCCTCTACATTGCTCAGTTGGGCGTTTGTCTCAGCCCCCTCCTTGCTGCTGCTGCTCCTGCTGCTGCTGCTGCTGCAGTTGAGTTCACTCTTTGAGCACTAGAATTCAATCTGAATTGTGTTCAACTGATTGATCAACAAGACAGCTGAAGCCAAAATTTAAATTTGTAATCATTTTATAAAATGAAGCAGCAGCTGAGAAGCGACAGCTGCACTGAAATATTCATTTATTTTTTGCCACATACTTAATGCGCTTATTGTAATGCAGAAACTACTCAGCCATGATTTGGGTATTACAATAGCTAAGCCGCTTAGCTGGGCCGCTCGCTCATATCGGCAGCTCATCAAAGCAAGTGCCTGGGGAGCAGCCTCAGAGTTAGTCAGCTGAGCCATGGCAACAACATATGTACATCAGCTGGGTGTGGAGACTGGGGGAGGATAGTAAGGAATAAATTGCAATGGGAGAAGATCTATTACAGAAATATGTCTATTCCCCATTATGTATGTATATATATGTATATATATATATATATATGTATATATATAATAGAGAATCGGAGCTGGAATCGTGATATGTTCTGCTGTGGCAGCTCAAATACTTAGATGAGATGCTACATAGAATTACGATGCTACATAAGAATTTACGGAGGTTTTCAGCAATTCGGAGGGTGAAAATTGAACATAATAATAACTCTCGTTAATATAGTGAGAAACGCATATTATTTCTATGCCATAAATATTAAATATAATTTGGAGTTTATGTAAAGTTTACCTCAAGGTACCTCAAGGTAAACTTTATATAAATTTCATGTGCTCATGTAGTTTCTCACACTCTGATGGAATTTCTTATTTCTTATCCCATATTTGCTCTACCTCTTTTGATCTGTTTTACATCTGACTCTACCTTTTCCTTTGTCTCTCTCCGTGCCTTTTCACTCTGTCTTCTCTTTCTGTTTTTTCCCTCTGTCTTCCCTCGTTCTCTCTCTCTTCCTATATTTATAAATGATCTGTTTCATAGGCTCTCTTTCTCTTTTGCTATGTCTCTCTCTCTCTCTCTTGCTCAGTCTCTCTCTCTCTCTCTCTCCCTCTCTCTCTCTCTCTCTTTCCCACTCTCTCTTTATAAATATATGTATATATGAATACCTTTTTCATATACTCCCTTTCTCTTTCTCTAGGTAACTTTCACATACTCCTCTCTCTTTTTAATTATTTCCCTCAATCTGAATCAATAATTTTTCACATAGTCTCCCTTTCCCTCTCTCTGTGTCTCCCTTTTTCTCTCCCTCTCTTATTCTCCCAGCTGTTTGCCTGTCTCACATTTTCGTTCCTCACTTCACTCTATTCTTTTTCCTTCCCTCCCTCTCTCCCCCTCCCCCCTCTCTATCGCTCTCTCGTTTTCAGCTCAATCTAAAAATTTGGCTGCCAGCCCAGCAATGTGCTTCCATAATGCCTTTGTTTCCACCGGCTAGTGGCAGGCGGCGGCAATCTTCTGCCAGCTATGATGATTAATGCGGCCTAATGTATAGCAGCAACAGCTCAGATAAGTTCAAGTAGTCATAAGACAAAAGTCTCTTTTGTGCTGTTCTCCGCTAATGGACAGCCGGCGGCAAAGTGACATCTCGCTGCGTTACCTGCGCCTGGATTGGCAGGGCCTGAGCTATCCTAACGATGCCATTATATTGTCATGAATATGATTATGCTGCTCCTGCTCCTGCTGCTGCTGCTGTGTGTGTGTGTGATGTGGTGGTCGCGGTGCGTCGCATAATTCAGGGCAAAGTTTTACGCCTCTTAAGTAAATAGCGCAAGATGGAATAGAATTATGCGTGCCAGCCGCCTCAAAGTATGCACAAATTTCTCTGCATGACAATTTATGCGACGAGCGTGTAAAGAATTTCTGTGCCCGTTGTGGCCCAGCCCCCGCCCGCCCACACACACACATCGCTCACACTCCAATCTCGCTTTGTGTCTAATTGCGCGTGGGTGCAGCAGCTCTTGGGTCTGAGAGCCAAAAGGTTAGCGTCAGGTGCTGTCTGCCATAATTAAAGCCACAGTAGCAGCAGCAGCTGCTGCTTTAGACTTGGCCTGACAAAAGTTCAAGTTCACAGCACAGTTACCGGGCTCGACCTTGCTACAAAACTGACAAAAATACCTACACACACACACACACACGGAGCGTGCCGAGGGAGCACGCTCAGCTCAAGTGCAAACTGCAGCGCTGGCGCTGCGGCGTTCGTGGCAAGGTTAGTTAAGGTCCACAATATTTTCTGCTTATAATTCACGTGGCAAGCTTTAAAGATATTCATAATATGCACACGTAGGCAGTCAGGCAGACAGACAGACAGTCAGACAGTCGGATAGCTGGCAAACAAAACAGAACATCTAAGCAACATCAAGTATACGTCATGTTGCGCCGCAGCTATGCAAGATATTTTTTATATTAAACAGCCGCACATAGCGCACATTTTCAACTTTCATAATAAAGCCATCCATGCCATTTCATGCTCTTCTGTATATACTGAATGCCAAGTAATAATTATGGCCAAAAACATTGAGCTCCAGCTATTCGTCTGGCTCTGAGGAATGAAAGCCAAAGTTGATTGTGAATGGTTGAGCAATAGACGAGCTTAGTAATTTATTCACAATCAGCTGATTGCCAGTGGCAGTAGTTGGCTGACATGAGAGATGTGAATCCCTTTTTTAAGCGATTAAAATATATTTATATTATTTTTATATTAATCTACATATTTTTTAAATATTTATATATAAAATTAAAAAACAAAGAAGAATATTTGATGACTGTTTGAGCAATTAAAAAGTATATTAATTTTAAGCCCTGAAATTTTATACCATTTAAAGTGGCAAATTAGGGCATATTGGTTCTGTGAAAATGCATGTAACAGTCAGAAGGAGGTAAACTATATATGTATATTCTTGATCAGTGCTGAGTCGATTGTCTGTCCGTCTATCCATCCCTCTGTCCGTCCGAATGAGCGCTCAGAACTCGCAATACGTTTACATTTCCTAATTATCGATAATAATCGATGACTTGTCATTTTTAGATTTTCTGAATCTCACAAGAGAAGCGAAGAAGGAATGAGACATAAGCTATTTGCAGGACTCAGGGGATCTCCCAGTCGAGCAGTCTCGCCTCGCTTTCTCTCACTCCTATTCGCACTTTTAAAATTAAAATAAATTGCTTAAAAATAAACCCAGCCAACTTCTTCTGTCTTCGCCTTGCCATATTTGATGTCAACATGCCAAATGCTGATTTCGGTTATTATATTTTGCCAGGGCAATAACTGCACTGAATCGAACAAAAAAATAAGACAAGCGAAAAAATATGTCAGCAATAAACAATTTTCGCGGATAAACTCAAATCCAGCGATATAATAATAAAAAATAAATAAAAAAACAATAAGCGTCTGAAGCCGCAGCGGAAGTAGGAGAGGAGGAGGAAGCTGGGCCAGAAGGCGCTCGATTGCAAGCAAAACATTCGCGCTTACAAATCGATTGTGGAATTGCGCTTATCAGCGGATATAAATCACAATATCCAGGCGTAAGCTAGACAATATTGTCGGGACATGTGCTGGGGCCTTGCAAGCTCTTTTCGGCTACGGAACTCGAGCTATAATTGTCGGCCAAGATGCCAGGGCGGGCTCGTCAAATGCAGGCAGGACAGGACAAGGGAAGGCAGGGCAAGGCGCGGCCAAGAACCGATGAGTAGACAAAAGAGCGATAAGAACACTTTATGTCATCCAGTCATGTGTGTGTGTGAAGTGGGCGTGGCCATGTCGCTCAGTATGCGTGTGTGTGTGTGTGTGTGTGTATCTGTGATGTAAAGCTTAAGTTAATAGCGAATATTTACAAATCGATTTTGTTGTGATTGCGAAAACAATTTGAAAATGGCTTTGAGCGATTTCCAAAGAACTCAAGCGGCAAGCTGGCAAACATGGCCGCCCACACACCCATGACAGAGAGAGGGCGAAAGAGAGAGGGTGAGGGAAATACACACACACTTGCGAAAACCACACGCTCGTTGTCGAGCACACACACAAGCACAGAGAGGACTCACTCACGTGACAATAGCAAGGCTGTGCAATTCGCTGCAAATCCTTTTCTATTGTTCTCCCACACACGTGTGTGTGTGTGTGCACGCACACACACACGCACACACACACATATGCAGTGCACTCACGATGCAGCTGGCAGCTGGAAGACAATCCCATTTGTCCGCAACGCCTGACAACATTCACGTTTGCCAATTTGTCGCGGCTGTCGGTTAAATTGCGTCCAACTGATTTGACTGGACATTCAAGTTCATTGCGCTGGCCGGACGAATCCCTCAATACTCGCATGCCATCCGCCGCATTTGCCCATGGAAAACTCTGGACAAGCGCGTGATCCGCTTCAAGCCCAGCACTGCGAATTCGTGATGCGTGTCTCGTGCGTGCCTATCGTGTTTAGTAAGCCATTAAGCGAATCTCAGCAAATAGTCGATGTACTCCGTGTACTGCATTGATGCCTATCGGACGTGCTTGTCATGCTGCTTGTTGCCTGAGATGATGTGTGCTGCTTAAAGAGGAGGCAGAGTAGCTGGAGCAGGTTTTTTTTACGTATTAGATATACATACATTTCTAGGGTCTAGTTGGGAAACACTAAACCAGCCAGCAGGAGGCACACGTGTTACCAGATCTTTTCGGCTCGTGTAGACAGCTCGTAATATTCGAGTTGGCTTTTTAGTACGAATTATGGGATATGTAGGATAGGCTAGAGGCAGAGAAAGAGAGACAGATAGGGTGAGAGAGAGAGAGAGAGAGAGAGAGAGAGAACTATAGATGTCGCTTAATAGGGTTTCAGGCGTTGCTAAGTGAAAGAGAAAAGGCTACTATTGCTTAGCATAGGCTCACTATAGCAGAATGCGTTCAGATATAGAATTTGATCGAAGAAAAGAAATTCGGCGAGAAAAAGCTTCACCCAGAGCAACTTGATTAAGTGAGAATGCTCTGGGATAGAGAAAATGATAGCGCAAGGAGCTGTAATGGAATGGCGGCAAATGAATAACGCTGCGACGTATATAGGTTTTATGAGGTCTCACCTCTACCTCTGGCTGTTACATACATCTTTACAAAGTCAATATACCACGAATTCCCACGCCCATCAGCAACAATTGCTATGCCGAGCGAATTTTAGGATATTCCCTGTTGGCTGCGCATATCATATACGTATATATACATATATAGCGGTATCTAACATACATATGTCACACATTGAACTCGCATAACTCGCAATTAGCCCCAACTCCAAATATTTATTTATGGGCTTGAAATCGTCTCTTTTTTTACATAAAATATAACAGTTCTCATTAATTCATGGGCCGTACAGGAATCGATCTTCATATTGCTCGCGCGGCGGCTCGTCAAAGTCGAGGTAATTCGGCTTCTCCTTGTTCCTGTTGAGCACCCTCCGTGCGATGGGTTTCTTTGCCTCCTTGACTAATGCGCGCATCTTCGACTCGCGGTGCGAGTGCTCAACCGGCGGATACTCATTGCCATTGCCTCCGACATATTTGCCATAAATATCGACATCCATATTGATATCATCGCTCACGTCATCCATTTCCTCCTGTATTTTAGCACGCTGGACCTGTTCGCCCTGCTTTTCCGCTTGTTCCAAAATATCATCAACCGAAGAAAAATCCCCCCAATGACCCTTTCTGTTCCTCCCCTTCAGAGTCTGGCTGCCTTGGCCAAACGGTCCGGACTTACGATGCTTTACCATGGCGCGTTCGCTATCGCCCTCATCGTAGTTGAAGTAGCCACGTTCTTCCTCATCCGACAGACTGAAGGTCCTGGCCAGATAGCCAGCAAATAGAGCCAAGAAAACAAATGCCACAAAAATATATTTATTTTTTTCCATTTTGTCGATGTGACTCTGAACGGCTCAGTCTCCGGTCTGAACTGAAATCCCAATGAAGTCAAATGCCTAAGCCTTTGCCTAGCATGCCGAGCCTACTACGACCAAGAATTTCCATTTCCATTTACGTACAAAGCAACTGTGTTTGTACATATACATATGCTAGAGATATTGTTGCACAGGCCAAACTCATTTAACAGATTATAACTTATTTATGTGTTTACGCTGAGCCCATTGAAAATGGAATGGGTTTGTTGAACCGAATGGAGCAAGCAGAAGGAGGAGTGGCAGCACCCATAGAGAGCAGGAATACGAGCAGAGTCGAGATAGGTAGCGCCTGTTCGTCGTATTAACTCGTGTCGTAAAGCAATTTGTATAATTTTACTTCGCTTCTTCAATACCATTTGAGCTAGAGATTTCAAATTTACAACTTTTTGGATTTTCGATACCTCGCCCCCTTTTCAGCAAATTGGCAAAAAACTTATATCAAGTAGCACAGCCTTGTGCTTTGCCAAATGCATACGAAAGTTATTATTACGTTTGATGAAGAATCTTCAAACGTAATTACGTTGCGTGAACTTCGCTGTTAGCAGAGCTTATGCTTATGTGTGCGTGTGCATGTGTTGTTTGCATAGGTTGCATGTGTGTAACTGTTGACCGCTTCTCGATGCCTGCAAATAAGTGCCTCTCACTCACACTTTGAGAAAGCACTCAAAGAGCAACCGATTGCGACGGCTCTTTAACGAGCTCGTTGGCGATCGGCTCGCAACGGTTTTATTGTTCTTTTATTTCGCCCTGGACGTTCGCCGACCGTTTGGTTGAGTGGGATGAAGCAACGAGTCTTTTGCGAATGTATTGGTTGGTATGCAAGCGAGAGTTTGCTGAGCATATCGTTCGTGAATTGAGTATAATGGTGAGTGTGGAGGTAGCTTGCATTGAGTTTTTTACTGAGTCTGATTTGCGAACGCCAATTCTTTGTCTCTCTAATCTATGCTCTTTAAAAGAGCATCACACAAACCACTCAGCTCAAAGTGCGCAGCAAAAAATCGAAAAGAAACGAGAGCGTGAGCGAGTGAGCGAGTGAGCATGCTTTTTTCGGTTGATTTCTTATCGTTTGTAGAGAATATTAAATATATATATATATATATGTAATTTTATAGCAATTTTATTATATTTTGGATACCGGCAAACTTCTTTAATTAAAGATCCGTTGCAAATATGGCCAAGCTGAGGAAAAGTTTGCATGTTCATAAAATTGAAAATTATTTAACTGAATATTTAGTTTATATGCTGAAACAAAACTGTTATTTGGCCTAAAGGAATATGCTATTTATGAACAGCTGATATTCAGGACTTACGCATTCTCAACATTCTCAACTTGTGTTTACACATTCTCAATACTTTGATCCTTGAGGCAGACTTGGATTCCATAGTACAATAGACAACAGAATTTTATTAACGCATATATAAAACCAAAAACAATAACAACAGCAACGAACATTTCATTTCAAACAAATACAATTCAGTTTACTCTCGAGCTCCATCATGACCGATGCCATAGAGCAGGCCCGACACACGCTGCTCGATGGCAGCCTGGTTTGAGAGCAGACGGCGCAGATTCTCCTTGAAGCCCCCAACATGTTGCTTGAGATGAGCTTTATTCTGCTGCCTTTGGCGTTTGACAGCCGAGGCAGCGGCTGCCTTCACCGCCCTTGCCAGACGCAGCTCGTTGAGCGCCTGCAAGTAGCGGTGTGTCTCCGACGGAACGGACTCGCTGTCCGGCAACGGCATCGTCGATCCCTGCGACAGCAGATGCACCAGCGGCGGCACAATCAGCCGAGCCGATGGCATATGTAAATATCTGTAGGACGGCTGATCGGCATTGTACGGGTGATCTGGCTGCAACGGCTGCTCCTCAGACATGTTTCCGTCCTCATTATTGTCGACTGCTGCAGATGCTTTCTTTGCACGTGCTTCTGCCTCTGCAGCTGCTTTTGCTTCGGCTTCGGCAGCTGCTTTTGCTTCTGCTTCCTCAGCTGCTTTTCCGGACTGGCACATTCGCTCCAGCTTGTCCGAGTCCCATATTGATTCCTTGTCAGCCCTAACCCTATCGTCTGCGTCCGAGTAGTCATCCTGATGGATCATATAGTTGTGGAGCTTCGGCAGCGGCTTATTGGTGTGGGGTTTCTTCAATTTCGACATGAACGAGACTTGACGGGCTGCCGCGGTTCTGGCTTCGGCCAGACCCGTGTCCAGTGCCTGGCAATCATCCGTTAGCTTTTTGCTATCCTTATAGATGTTGCGAAGTATGCAGGACACACGATCTGCAAATTCTTCGTCTTCGTCGCCATTGTCTTCATCTGAGCCGGCATCATCACCATCACCATCCCCATCATCATCATCGTCATCATCCCCATCATCCCCATCATCATCATCATCCTCATCGTCGTCCACATTCTCCGGCGCTGTCTTCTCGTAGCTCACTTCCCGGAAATTCTCGGCCGGGCAAATGGCCGACTTGCCCTTAAAGCCAAACAGGCGTTCGGCTTCGCTGAGGCTGCTGGTGCGCAACAGCGACGGCCGCTGCGGCTGAAATTCCAATTTCAATGCCAGCTGCTTCTGCTTGCCGGGTTTATTAAATGCGCTCACACCAACAGTGCCACCAACAGCACCACCAACAGCGCCCCCAACTGCACTTCCATCCCCAGCAACGCTGAAAACACTTCCTCTACCATGAGCGCCAGCTCCTCCAGTTGTCAACGCGCCGCAAGATTTGCACACGCGACTCGGGCCACGGAGCTCCATCTTATGTGGGTGCTGCAGCTGCTCATCCTTGTTCTTGGCCAGAGCCACTCCAAGTGCCAGGCAGCAGCAAATGCTCAACAAAGCCGTCACTAAGCGCATTTTATGAAAATGGAAACTTGGAAACTTGGAAAATCTTGTGCAGCTCGAAACACACACAGTTACTCGTGACTGCTACTGAAGTCTAGGCACTTGACTACTGTTTGAACATTTTCCGTAGAGTCAAACAAATACAAAGGAAATCATAAACAATTAACAAAAGCCGAACGAGAAATATTTTGCCAAGGGCATCTGATTTGCTGATTGAAAATGACCAGCATCTGGCTTTGGCTATGCCGCTTGGATATATAGCTGAATGGGGTATACTGGTTTACAGGGCGTGGCTGGAGGTCATGTAAGTCACATATACATATGTATAAATATATATTATACTGATCCAGAGGTCTGCGCCGCGTGAAGTTATTTGCCGACAGTCTTTCGCTATGTGATATAATATATACTATATATATACTATATATGTATGTATGTATGTATATATAATATCTACTTTTATTTTTTCTATAAGCCTATATTCTATAAGTTTTTGAATTGCTAATCTAGGAGTGGGCCTGTCAAGTTGAGTGCGTTGCTTGCCTGGAATTTCCAATAACATGAAATACCGCACCAAGCAGCCATGCAGAACATCCCTATACCAATCGATTAGCTCTAGTCTGGCCTTAAAATTCCATCTCTATACGCCTTGAACTTGTTGAGCTTAGCCTCGAGCTCATATGCGTCGCATGCTGCAATTCAATATTTGCAGTTCTTTGGCCACTCGAGACTTGATCCTCGAGGAACTCCACTCAAGTCGGCACTGCACGAGTCGAACCATTAATTCCTAATGACCTCTCATTGCATTAACGTCTTCTGCTGCGGTTAACAAAAATTGAGTTCACCTCAAGATGGGATTTGTTTTTACTTTTATTTTATTTTTTAGATATTTTTATCTCACAATTTTATTTGAGTTTCGTTTCACATTCGTTAGATCGTAAATGTGTGATTACTGTGGAGATAATTTGATGGTCTTTGAAGAGTTAATGGAGTAGTTCAGCTGAATTGGATGCAGTCAGATTATTATTATAACAATATTTTATACATATAATATAAATATCAAAAGTTGGTTACACTTTTTCTATTTTCTCTTAATATCAAACTGCGACTGCTTTTCATATTTCTGAGTTTGCTCTTTCCAACTCACAATATCTATGAATGCATTAAGTCTACCAATTAAAAGAGCTAGGGATTCCCATTTGCTTAGCTGAATTGCTTGAGATTTAAATACTTAAACAATAACTAATCAGTCCAACTATAGGAATACGAATCAAGCTAAGCCAGTTGAGATTCATCTCTGAACACTTAAACAGCGTAAGTCTTAGCTAATATACCTCTCCTACCTGCGAACAGAGAAGTAATCACATTGTTTGAGCCCTTCATGGCATGGCCAACGAATTTGCTTGCAGAATTGCAGGCAGAGATGAACTGTCATCATTAGCAACTCCCAGCTGGGGATTCAAATTGTAAATTGCAATGGAACTGCTTGGGCAAGCAATTACCAAATGGTATTATATCAAATTATCCCAGAAGAGCAAGGCGAGAGAGACAGCTATAATATGATGTCTGAAGCTGAGGATGGACTGGAGTGCTGCTGGTGCTGCTGCTCCTGCTCCTGCTGAATGGACGCTGCGAATGGACAACGTTATTCGGACAGCTTGTTGCACAACACGACAAATGCATTTGCCACGAGTCCAAGCGAGACGTTAACGCAGTGTGACTGTCAACATATCCGGGTCCGTTGCCAACATCCGCATCCGCCATCCGCCATCCGTTTGTGGGCGTCCGCAATGAGCGACTTCCTGCTACGTGCTCTGCAGCTGTGTAGGTGTAGCTGGCAGTGCGTGTGTTAGTGTGAGTGTAAGTCGGCCATCTTGGCCTTAGTTTGCCATTTTTCTTCATCTTTTGTGCCGTTGATGAATTCGTTAGAGGCGGCAAAGGAACTGCTGCCATCAATTCTTTGGCCCAGATAACCACCGAGCCGTTCGCCCACCCACCAAAGCCAAACGCAGTGACGCTGCTGTTGCTGTTGCTGTCGCTGTCGCGGCTTACGCTTGAATTCATTTTCCTGTTGCACCTTCAGGGAATTGTGCTCAGCTCTCCCCTAGTCTGCTCTGCTCTGCTCTGCTCTGTGCTGTGAAAGGTAGCAAAAAAATACCATAATAACTAAAATTTTCAACATCTTTCTGCTTGATGTCAGCCAAAGAATCGAACACCTAGGGACAGCCAAATAGAGCCACCTCAGCAAATGCAAGCTGTTGACAGATCCAGCTCTTGCAAAGCTCTTGTCATACTCCCTGTACCCCCAATAATATTATTAACAATAACAATCAATCAATAGTAAAGCCCTCGCAGCTAGCTGGAAGCCAATGTGACAGCGTTGTTCCCAATTTCAATGTATGCAGAGGCTTGTGGCATGATTCATATTATTCGAAACGTGCATATGAATGCATATGAAACTAATCAATGTAACAGTTAGTTAAGCTGACTGATTGAGTGGCTGATTGACTGACAGATTGATTAAATGGTGCGTGGACTGCCTGCCTGATTCGTTGTCCGTTGACTGACTGACTGATTGAGTCAGTGACGATTGGCTAAATGACTAATTAATTAATGAATTGATAGTTAACAGATGATTAATGATTGCTTGACTGACTGATGGCTGACTCCTGAACGATTGATTACTGATGCCTTGCAGTTAAGCTAATTGCCTCAGTCAGTCGATTGACTCATGCGTGAGGATTGATAAAGGACTGAATGATGATGATTGAATTACTGATGACTCCTGACTGATACTTGATGCTTGATGACTATTGATTGATGATTAATGATTGATGCTTGATGGCTGATGACAAATAACTGAGGACTGATGATTGATGAGTGATTATAGATAACTGATGACTGATGACTGAAGTCTGATGACTGAAGACTGATGGCTGAAGACTGATGACAGGTGATTGAAGACTGAAGACAGATGATTGAAGTCTGATGACAGATAACTGATGATTGATGACTGATGACTGATGATTACTGATTGATGTCTAATGATTAATGACTAATGATTATTGATTGATGACTGAAGACTGACGACTAATGACTGATGATTGATAACTTGGGGGAACTTGAGGGATGACTAATGTTAGATTGATTCACTGGCTGACATGGACTGATGAGTGCTTGACAGACGACTGATGGCTGATGGACAGAACAGATTTAGCCTGACAGTGCTTGACTGCCAGACTTATGGATAATCTGAATGACTAATTGGCTTACTGATTTATTTGAAAATGTTTAACCGCTTGCACAAAACTTTTATTAGCTTTCGTATTCATTGTGGTTCACAAATTATTTTCTAAACGGCATCCTATCGACGTTTTCAAAGAGACAAAAAGCTTTACAGCTATCCTAGCTACATGTGACAGAGAGCTTTAAAGCTCAGGACATTCTAAGTGCTGCACCAAAAGTTTCGCCAAAACTTGCAAGCTCTGCAAATGCTATCCACAAAAAGCTCTTAGCTGGTTTTGCCGCAATCAAACAGAATACAACGGACTAAATAACAGCAACAGCAACAGCAACAACAAACACCGTTATGGGTGTGAGAGTCATTGACTTTGCATCCTTTGAAGCACATAAATCATAAGTTTTGTGAAGTGCGCCGCATTAAGCATACGCCATGTTGAACTGCAGCTCTCGACCCCCCTCGGAGCCCAATACTCCCTCAAACTGAGAGGGGAAAACACCAAGTTTTCTGTTCAGCTGGAAAAAAAGGGAAAATAGAACGTGCCACAAAGAATATTTCTCGAGGGCAGTTTAAAGTTTGTTTTTCAGGCTGCGAACGCAAAAGTTTTGGCATTACATTTTGATAAAGGACAAGAACGAAACTGTTTTCAATTGACTTGGAAAAAGTGTTGACACAGCGACAAGCAGGAGCGACAAAAGTGCTTATCAAGCATGACAGGCACGAAATGAAAGAGAGAAAACGCTAGCTCGAGGGGCATCTGAGGGGGCGTGGCTGTGGGCTTGGGAAAATAACATGGGCAACAGGGCGTATGCGCAACTGCGCGAGTGCTCGATCAACCAAGGTCCAAGCACTGGAAGTTGACGTGTGGATCTCAGGATCCTGCCAGGGAGGTGACAGTTGTCAAGTGCCACGTGCCACATGCCACATGCCACATGCCACATGGCACAGAGTTATGAGTGTGAAAGCTCAATTGGTGTGGCGTTTTTTATTTTTGTTTCTCTGTTTTGCTCGCCGCATTCCGCAAAGCTCGGCACGTGATGTGGCAACTGTGAAGCTTGCATGCCACACAACGCGCCAAAGGAGCGAGCGCAACGAAAGCTCCCATGCAGATGTTGCGAAAGCTGGCAGAAGAGCCTGCTGCCGCATGCTGTGATAAACAGACGCTAACCGCGGCAGCCGCCAGCCACGGCCAGGCCACATGCGTGTGCGTTCGCCTCAACGGCCTCTCAGTTCTGCCGACAACGTCAACTGCTGCAGTCGCAGTGCCACACCGACGACGCACAGCCCAAAACGCGCGCAACTCGAATCGACGCGACACGCGAATCGTGCAGCGGCAGATCGTTCATTTGAATTTTTGCGCGCTTTGCAAACTGCAATCAATTCAATTCGTCCTCCAATTGAGTCTGTGTCTGTATCTTCCTCTTCTGCTCCCTCCCTCCCTCTCTGTGTCTCTCTTTGTCTCTCTCTCTCTCTCCCCCTGTCTATCTCTATCTCTGTGCGGGAGTGTGTGTTTACTTAACACGCCCATTCGAGTTGTGCGTTAAGTCTAGCGTTTTTTTTACACGTTTTTTTTTTTTAATTACAAGCGACAGTTGACATATTTCAACAAAGAAACAATTGAGAAATTCATTAAAAATTTATAAATTGTGTGTGTGTGTGCGTGTGTGTGTGTGCGTGTGCACGCCAAATGATTCTAATCAAAACAAACAACGTCACAATTAAGTGCACATTAATTAAAATTAGTCAAACAAAACATGGCAAACAGCAAAATGACAAACAAAAAATTCAATTCAAACATAATTAATACAAAAATTATTCAATTTATAAATCAAATTAAAATTTTGATTTATGCAACGTATTAAATTAAATTGTTTTCAAATTCTTCACTTGCTAAGGGAGCTGAGCGAATTCCTAAGGGTTTTCAATTTCAGATTTGAATATAGGTCTATGGTATATATAGGTATACAGGCTTATAGCAAGAGATTTCTTTTTTTTTGTTGATTGCCAGGCGATTTGAGTTCTCTGCAATAGATCAAATATAAACCATATATGGATACTATATAATATAATAATACAAATTGTACTGACACTCTCCATCTGAACTGCGACTTTTTCTGCTTATCCCTATATAGATGAGAAATTTCGGCACAGTGGAAAAAACTAGAATTTGCATTTGGGTCAAACAAGCCAAGTTTAACTAGCCAAGTATGAGTAGGTTGGCTTAAAAAACATAGGTTCTATATTTTTTTCAAGGCAACTAGGCATTTTTGTATGCAAGGTTTAGTTCATTATTTTCCGAATACAAATACTGAGAGCATTCTTTAATTAACAAAAATCACTTATATGAGTAAAAGGCTTTAATCCAATTATCCAGCTTAGCTATTTTGTTGACTTGAGTTATTGAATTGAATTGAATACTCTTCTTCTTCCCTGATGCAATCCTAACTGAGTCAAAGCATTTTAGTTTAGTCGACAACATAATAGTTGAGTATCGATAGTTATATCAACTATGTTGTTATCCACTCGATTCCGATGGGCCTACTACATATGCCAAATTTTGCCTGCATATTTTAGAAAGCCTTTAGAAACACTCCTCTGAATATGAAGTTTAAAATTTAAGTTAAAGCAGTCTAAAAATATATTGCTTGGAAATGTATATTTTATTTTGATTTAAGACTTATTATTACGTATTTTTTCTTTAGTTTTTATGTTTAGAAGGAAATTTAATAATATATAATAATAACTAATAACCATCAAATATAATTAACCTTTATTGAACTTGACTATATTATAAACAATAAAAATGAATTAAATTATAAATAATTTATTGTTATTAACTAATTAAATTACAAACTATAAAAATTAATCGAACTACAAATAAATTATAGTTTATCAAATTATATACGATAAAAATTATTAAATTGTATATAAATTAGAATAAAATATATTTAATTTACAAATATAAAAAGCTGGATATAAATTTAAATAAAAATAATAAAGTAGAAATATATATATAATATAATTATGCTGATTTCATATAATACAGAAAGTGCAATAACAATAAACATGCTCAACTTCAAAGCCGAAAGCGAAATGTGTAAAAAATGTGAAACGAATTTTCAATAACTTACAAATGCTCTAAATGGCAACAACAAAAACATTTTATGATAAAGCGAATGAAACTCAATATATGTATATAGCATGTTCTTTTTCTGCTGCTGTTGTTGCTGCCGTCTGCTCTGAGCAGGCAAAAGTGTATTAAGTATACGACCAGTTGTCGCTTAGACCAATAAACTGAGCCATTCGGCTAAGGCGCAGCACAGCAACCTGCCCAATCAAGCTAAGCTAAGATAAAGAACGACTCGCATCTGTTGTGGCCGCTGTTGCTGTGGCACCGACTCCTGCTGCTGCTGCTGCTGCTGTGCAATCAAAGTCAAATCGCAATCTGATCCATTCGCCCTAAGAAGAATGCCTCAATCAAAATCGGTTTCCTTTCTTGCCCGTTGCCGTCAGATTGTTTAAATAAATGTTGCAAATTGCTCCGGCTAGTGGCTTTGCGTTTTTTGTTTTTGATTTCTTTTTTTCGGTTTCCTGCAACAAATCCAAGCAAATCTTTGCTCTTGCTTTACTTTTTGGCCTGGTCTGCTGATTGCCAGCACCAACAAATCCGCCCCCGGGTTCATCTACGTACCCGAATTCTCCCAGCTGCTGCTGCTGCTGCTGTTGTTGGTGTTGGTGGTGCTGCTGCTGGTGTTGCTACGGATGCTGCTGTTGGTTCCCCCAAATAAGCTGTGCTGCATGCTATGCCACGCTTCTTTTTTATTTGCTGCCAGGCACTAAAACGTAGCCCACCTCTCCACCTCCCCAGCCTCCTGCTGCCACCTGCCAGCCCCACCATCTGCTCAGGCTCTGCTTCAGTCAACAGAAAACAAAATAAGAAGAAACACAGTTCGCTGTCTGCATGCTGATTTCTTACCTTATTTATTTGGGATTGTCTTACCAGAGTTGGAAATCTCTGTGACTTTTTTCGGCTTTTTCCTTTTTTTTTTTTTTTTGTTTCAGCGAAATTCTCTTTGTTTTCTGTGTGCTGCGGCATTTCATATATGCCCAGCAGCTGTGCCTCAAGCGGGTATTTGCATTTCAAATGCTTTATTAATGACATTTATGGAGTCTATTTACGGCTCTGTATCCATATCTGTCGGTTATCGAATTGAAAAAATCGATTAAAGTATCGTTTAGTTTGTTCTATAAGCTCTGAATGTTAACAGTGAAATTCCTTTCTCTTTCAATATTTATAGCCAAGCAGATATCGATTGTAATATTCAGTGCTACAAGATGATCTATTATGCATCGATATCGATTAGTTATGTGAATAGAACTAGCTCAATCGATTGCTATATTTATAAGCTGGCTTACAGAAGAACATTCAAGATATCGCCATTGATCTGATTGATTCGTATTCGCATCGATTAGTGCAAGATCATATAGAATATCGATTGTGATACTTATTGTTTTAAAATATTTGATTAGCGTGTAATTGTAAATAGGTTTGCTTATAATATTCAATATGCAATCATACTCAAGTTTACTCTAATTATCGATAAGTTCTTTGAATGCTATTCAATCAAGTGACGCTCATATTTAACCTTCAATCGATCAAGCAACATGCAAGATATCGATTGCTGCTTTAAAGTTCTAAATTTCCCTCGTTATTATCACATTATATCAATGAATTCAACAAGAGATATGTTTTAGTCTATTCCAAGCGCCTGTCTCCAGGGAACTCTCATGGTGCTCTGCCCTTGTGCCGCTTATTATCGAAGCAACTAGCAGACAGCGTTGATGTTGCGCTTATCGCTTCAGCTTCAGCTTCAGCTTCAGCTTCTCGTCTGAGTTTTTGTTTATTCGGGTTTCTCTTTTGTGATTGTACGTGTGAGACGGCGGGACTGGCGTGTCTCCACGTTCCTGGCGCTGCCAAGAGGCAACAATATGTTAATAATGTCCGGTAATTAGCCATAGACAAATGCCTTTGGCAGTCGCCTCTAATTGCCGAACGAGGCAAACTAATTAAATCACGTAGCAAACGCATAAAAACAAAGCGTTCACAGTTCTATTTGGTACGCAGCCAGTCGCAAACCCAATCCCAATTTGCTTAGCAGCAATGCAAGCATTAGCCTATGCCCCGCCCTCTACCTCTCTCCTTCTCTCTCTCTCTCTCTCTCTCTCTCTGACCATTCCAATCCGTTTGCCTCGGGAGCGCGCTAAATCTCTGTGCAAACTTTTAGTCAAATTTGCCAGCTAACAAAAGCAACTTGAACAGCAGCAGCAGCAGCAGCAGCAGCAGCAGCAGCAGCAGCAGCAGCAGCAGCAGCAGCAGCAGCAGCAGTAGCAGCAAGTCAAGATGGCCCAGTCGCTGACCCTGACCAGCAACCGGACTCACATCCAACACACATTTCCGACATTTCCACATATGCCAGTTACAATCGTTGTTATGCTCCCCCTTCTCCTGCTCCCCCGCAATTTGCTGTCGTTGTGTTTATCAAAGGCTTGGATCAGTCCCAATAAATTGCCTTCATCATATTTCGCTTTGCTTGGCTTTTATGTGCCCCAAAATGTCCCCAATGCATTCATTTCACTTTACGACACTCGCTCTCCCTCTCTCTCTCCCTCTCCCGCTCTGTATTGCCGCCTCATTCCAACTTCGTTGCTTAAACTTATTAAGAGCAAAAATACGCCATATCAAATGAACAAGTCGTGTTACGTGCAAATGTGTTTATCCTTATCACTTTTTATTGTGGCCAGGCGAAATACTATCACACATACAATATGTATGTACATGTATATATACATATATGTGTGTATGCGTGTGCACATTTCTGGCAGTTGCTAGCTGATTTGATGGCGTCTCCTTGAGATTAGCACAAAAGGCGTCAAGTGCGCCAATGCCAGAGCCAAATCCAAATCCAAAGCCAAAACCAATTGTCAAATGAAAAATAAATTCCAAATTCTCTAAATTTTTAATTTGTAGTTGTTTCATACTCATTCACGAAGGAGAAATGAGTATATTAGGTGCGTGCACTGTTCGTCTTGCTGTTCGCCCGCCTGTCTGTCCGTTTGAATGCAAGAGACTTCATATTTGGAACATTTACTCGAACTCTAAAGTGTTTAGACCTTGCCAATCCGTCTAGTAAGGGGCGTGGCAAATCAGAAAGTGCATTTTTCGGCATCCAGGAAAAGCTAATAGTTGAAATTTCGAATAAATGCCACCAAAAAGATCAAAAAGTATATAGCGAATACATGTACGCCCATTGGGGGCGTGGTAACTGGATTAAAGCTGTACGTTAGTTGTCATACAAATACATTTCCAGTGTATATAAGATTATATTATTATATACGATATGTAAAACTTGTTTGTATACAAAAATTTTATTAAAATAAAATGCTCCACATCCATATGAAAAACATACAAATTGGGGGCCTAGCAAATCGGAAAATGGACTTGAATGAGTATACAGCAGTCGATAACACCCAATTGCAACTGTATAGAGCAAGCTGTCCTTTTTTGATTTTATTTTGAGTTTCTCTCCTTGGGAGCTTTGCTTATTTATCTGGAATGTTTTTCCATAACAATAAAACTCATTGATTAAACTATGCCTAAATTTGTTTAGTATATACATTAAATTAAATTCAATAAGGAAGGCCGCCGCTTTGAGCAACTCAATTTGTATTATTTGTTTTATGAATTTAATTAAAATTGTTTTATTTCTTATTTTATTGGTTTTTCATTTATTTTTTCTATATTTATGCTTTTAAATTTATTGTCTCTTTAATTTCTTGAGTTTTGCGACATTTAATTTTCATTTGAAATACATTTCGCATGCCTTGGCTAAATTCAGTTCTAATAAGACAAACGACTTACCATAGAGCGCAGGGCAGCTCGGCTGGATATCAATTAAGCCACTAAGCCGCGACGTGGAGCAACTGCAGCAGGGACGAGCGCCAGCATTCGTCCTGTCTGCGAGCTTCGAGTACTGAGTCAGCCAATGGAAAGCGATACGCGCGTTACGCGAGAGGATTGAAAGATGGGAAATGGAAAATGGGAGATGGGAGATGGGAAATGGGAGCTGACAGCTCTGGCAACTCTCGCAACTGAGAGCTTGGTAGCTGAAGCGATTCAAGTGCTTCGTATATGGTTACATTATGTGAAACATAGAAAGTTATTGTTCTTCATCCTCTGCTGCTGCTGCTGCTTCTGCTTCTGCTTCTTCTTCTTCTTCTTCATCTTATTATTATTGTTGTTTTATTTAAGTTTTTGACTTCAGTGGCTGTCGCTGTCACTGTCAGCTCGCCAGCTTTGTCCTATCAGCCGCGCTGTCATCTGTCATTGAAGCTGTTTACCCATTGTTCCAGCAGATCATGCTCAAGTGTTGGTGTCAATGCTCCGGACAGCTCAGCATTAAAGCACACACACTAAATATATATACATAGATATATATATATTTATTTATTTATTGCGAAATGAGTTGGGACGCGTGACGGAGTGCCGAAGGAAAGAAGAATGTGTATATACATACGAGTTCAAAGCTTAACTTTCTAATGCTTCATCTGCAGTTAATGCTAGTGCAGTATATTAAAGCATAAAGTGTTTAATTTAAGACAATCTATATAATATATAAACATATACATAAATGGACTCTGGCTGCCATTGGACAGAGAATCAATTTGAATAGAAAGACGCAGCCCGCGCATTGGCAGTGGCCAACAGCTGCCAGTGGGAGACTGCCAGGATTTATTGGCCGATTCGCGTGCTAACCATCATTTGTGACTCACCAGCAGCAGCAAACCCAACAACAACAACAACAATTGCCGACAGCCGGCTCTACATAGAGCTGTTCATAAGGCCAGACTCCTGCCACGCCGCAGCTGCATCAACTCGGCCATAGAGCAACAGATTCAGCTCCAAATTGAACGATGAACGCCGCACAGAGCGGCGGCCACACGGGTGGCGGTTCCATGGGCAAGAAGGGCTCCCAAATGGAGGTAATTATATTAAATTTTAAGTGCACGCCTCTTACAAAAAAAAAAAAAAAAAAAAAACTGAGAAAAAATACAGAAAAAGGGAATAACAAATTGAAGAAAATATAAAAATTTTTAGATCTACAATTTGCTTATCTTATTTTCGCCTTGACCAATTTAGGTAAAAGTCCATTCAGTTCGCAATTCTCTCAAATTTTTATGGGCCTTTTATTGTGGGGAAACTTTGCCCAAGTTGACTTGGAACAACTAGTGAAAGAGCGAGAGAGGGAGGGGGACTAAGATGCCGCGCAGTTGGAACTGGGGCACACTGGGGCAAGCCAGTGTCGCGCATTTGTAATTGAATTTGTTTGGCTGGTGGCACGTGCTGGGGCTACCAAATAACGGACACGAAATTAAAATTAACCAATTTGATTAGCGCCCGAGTGGGAAAATAAGCAAAGACCTAAGTAGACCTCAAACAAACAAAATCTAACCGAATTCCAATGAACAGCTTAGAGCTCTGATGAGCTGCGAATGCGATTTGAGCCAAGCCAAAGCAAGTATATAATTATAGATATTGTCAGTGAAGAGAGAAGTTTGGCTGAAGCTAAACTGTATTAGTAGAATCAATGCTAGGTAGGAAGTGGGAAGCAGAGCGATAAGCAATGCGAAAGAAGAGGCCTAACAAATCAGTTCAAGTTAAACTTAAGGCGAGGCAAGAAATGAGCGAGAAGCTAATGTGTAAGCAAAGTGAAAAGAAATGAGAGAAGCACTAAGGGAAGCAGCGAAGGAAGAAGTTAAGTGAGAAACTAGATGAGTAAAGCGAGAAGCAATACAAGAAAGAAACCTATAAACGCAATGAGAAAGCAGACAAAAGACAAAGCAGACAATGAAGCGAGAAGCAAAATAAGAAGTGAAGAAACAGAGAAGTTTTTATATGCAGCGATGATTCAGAAATCAATAGCTTGATTTGCATAGATATAGTTGACGCAGGGGCTTCACATAAAATTCATATGCTGTCATAAGCTTATCGAAAATCAGAGAGAAACTAGTAAGGGCACTCCCTGTCGACTGACACCTCCACATATATTTTAGGAAACATACAGCATCCTCCCTAGCCCACTCTTCATACATGTCGGTATAACAGCTTCAGTGACATTAGCATATTTAGCTTATCTAAATCGTTGCTTGCAGACTGGGGAAAATTGATCCAAGTTCTATGAGTTTTTGTTTCATCTCAAGCTGATGCTAAAATGGCAAGAAAGGAAAGAGAATATAAAATGGATTAAGTAAGTCGAGCAAATTAAGAATCCACTTGACAATAAAGAACAAAACGCTGCTGCTGCTCTTAAGCACTTTCCAAACAATTCAGCAGACAACAACAACAGCTCAGAAAAAATTCATGGATCGGGGCAATGGGTCTAATGAGAATTCTGTGCCCACCAACAGCAAATGCGTATATTAATTACATTTTGAGCGGCAAAAAAAAAAAAAAAGAAGAAAAAAAAGAGAGCAACAACAACTGCGAGTAAATAAATGCAAGAAATTGCTGGGGAAAAAAAAAAACAAAAACATTTGCTGAAAATTGTTGCTGTAAAAAATTGTGAAAGCACGCATTAAATTGCCAAGAGTGGCAATCAGGGCCCAAATGGAGCCCACAGTCAACTGGCAACAGCCAACAGGCAAGTGGCGACAAGCCCAGCCTCCACGCCTGCTCAGCAAACAGACAATTAACAAGAACAAATGTTAATCTCTGGCACACCGAACTGCAAATACCCTGTCTACTTGAGGCCGCCAGCCAACCGATGGGGCATATGCATTTCTTCCAAGGAGCTCTTACCATATGTTTATGTACGCACATACATATGTATATACTGGAATAATATTCATAGTCATATGAGATTAATGATGTTGATTCTATGTGCATACACGTTGTAGTTGAAGCAGTATTTATTTAAATATGGCATGTATAGGTATTTCTAGTATTTTATTTGATAAAAATACTGTTAATTTATATGTAATGTAATGGATAGTTCAATACACAAATTCTAAAATACTAGATTACTACCATAAGATACTAGAAAATCGAGAAAATGAATTCAAAATTCTCAAAATGCTAGTAATGTCATATTAAAATAAAATACCAAAAAAATACTGAAAATACTGAAAATACTCTAAGCTACAGAAATACTATAAATAACTACCGCAAAAAACTGCAATCGAGAAAATGCTTCAAAAGTACTAGAAAGTTCTCAAATATACTAGAAATACTAATATAACTTCCTCAAAATGTGTAAGCTTCATGAGGATAGTTTTAAAACTATTCTACCATTTTATGCAAAAATATACAATAATTAAATAAAAAATACAACAAAATGCGAAAAATACTAAACTTATTCCTCCCAAATACTGAACAGATTCGAATATATTAAAAATACTACAAATAACTGCCACAAGACGTGTAAACTTTATGAGAAAAGTTTTAAAACTATGAACTTTCTATACGACATATAAAAAATGGCTACATTGACTCTTCAATAGATGTGGATCATGAATATATACGTATGTATATATGTGTGTATATATAATATATACACATATATCTAAATAAATCTCCAACTCATTTCATAACAAAGCTAATATGCCCTTAACAAGGACCTGAGAGCAGCAACAAGCCCAAGCAGCCACACACACAAGCACACCCACACAGGCACACATACATACACTCATACACCCACCCACACACACACATTCACACACACACAAATATGTAGCACAAGAGCATAATGAGCAAGGTCGCGGCCGTCTCACCTGCCATTCAAATGCTTGGCCATAAATGTTTTAAATGGCCATAAAAAAGAAGCACGAACGGGCCCTAATGAGCAGACGCCGGGCCAGCGGGAAAGCGGGAAAGCGGAAAAGCGGGCAGAGGGACACCGGGACAGATGGCACAAGCAAACTAAGGCTGCTGAGCGTGTCAACAGGACGCCTCAATGCCAATGCCGCTCACCTGTCGCCCACCCCCCCTCCCCCCGCCCTCGTCCTAGGACGAACCCCAGGCCGTCATCCTTTCTGCGACTCCCAATTAAGTTGTGTCCTTTGTGTGCAATTTGTTTACTTTTTTGAATGCAGCCGAGCTGAGCCGGGCTTCAATGCAGTCTCACTCACGTGGCGAGCCCGAAATCCATGTAGCTCCGCAGGATCTTAGGGGCGGGGCGCCCGCAGCATTTTTGATATTTGGCTGACGGCGGCGGCGCCGGCAGCGACGTTGACGGCTGAGGCGACGTTGCCGTCGACTTCATCATCCATTAATGTCACTCAATCTGTGAGCATAAATTTGCATAAAGCGAAATCCAATTTCCAGGTTACGCACACAGAGAGAAAGAGACAGAGATAGAGAGCGAGAGAGAGAGACTCACGCACACTCGTCCAATTGGGGTCGCTTTATAATTTCCGTGTGCTATGCGACGTGGCATTGACTTAATCGCTGCCACGCCCACTGGCAACGTCCAGTTTAACAAATTTTTGCGTGCCACAATTTAATTTATTTTACGCACAGCTGAAAAGAGAGGAAAAACAAAAGCTAACCATATATGGTCAGAAGCATATATGCCAAGGTAAGGGAGTGCTTAGCTTCCGGTTCTGGCTCTGGCTCTGGCTTTGGCTTTGGCTTTGGCTTTGGCTTCAGCGCCCACTCAAAGTGACCAGCACTAAATTGAGGGCGGGCACTGCACGTGCCCAAAAATAGTCCAACTCTACCCAAAGAGGAACGAGCAAGGCTATTTCGGTCCGAAGTTCTCCACACAAAGTTCAAGTTAAGGCGCAACTGAAGCAGAGACTGAGCTCTGATTGCGAGCGACGCACTTGTATGCCTATTGTCTAGTATGAATAGTAAAGCCAGAGAGGAGATGGATAAACACAGAGTAACAAAACTGGAGTGGAAGCAGGCTGACTTGACTAAATAACTGAAGGTGTATATCAAATGTGCTTGCCTAAGCACAATATGGAATATGGATGAACGATATAAATGATCGATATATATTGATGATCCATAACCCCACTTGCTTTATTACTTTACTTGAGGTGTGTACAGTATATGGGTGACTGACACAAGTGAATGATCGGTGTATAAATGATATATATAAATGATATATATTGATCATTTCATTGCTCATTTAGTTGGATTGTCAATATATGATATAGATATATGTTATACCGATAATTAATTTATTCATTCTTCTTATTAATTATAAATCTTGTGGTATAAATCCTGTATATGTATTTGATTTATGAACTTTCTTTAGTTAAGCTATGGCTTATCAATATATATGGCTAATCGATATGAGTTGTGTATTTTAATATGATTATTAATATTATTATTATTATTATTATTATTATTTTTATTATTATTATTATTATTATTATTATTATTATTTTTTATTATTATTATTATTATTATTATTATTATTATTATTTTTTTTTTTTTTTTATTTATTATTATTATTATTATTATCTTTATATATATTGTAAATGAATTAACAATAAATGAGCACTGTCGATATATGTATATATGATATTGATCTCGATAATATACTAGGTAATCCATTTGCTTACTATTTTTATTAACTAAGTACAGCTTAGATATGGCTTCGCATATCTCTGCTTGTTTTATGGCAAAATTCTATTCCTAGAGCAGTAAAAATAAGATATTTTATATATTACTATAGCAGCTGAGACAACCCAATACGCTCCCATTCCATTTTGAGTAGGGAACAAGTGCAGCTCAGTGTCAGTCAATGACGTTTCAAAATCTACAGTCTATTAGTCTCTTCCTAAAACTATGTGAGATCCTGTGGTGAATTCAAGTGAGCTGCCGACTTGGCTCTGTGTAGATAAAGATATACAAATGTATGCATCGTGGCATTTTGAGTAGGGAACAAGTGCAGCTCAGTGTCAGTCAATGACGTTTCAAAATCTACAGTCTATTAGTCTCTTCCTAAAACTATGTGAGATCCTGTGGTGAATTCAAGTGAGCTGCCGACTTGGCTCTGTGTAGATAAAGATATACAAATGTATGCATCGTGGCAAAAAATCAATATAGCTTAATACCCGAATAGAAACAGATTATACTAAAAATATATACAGACAACCGAATTTAGATATGAAAACAATCTAGCTAAGCAAAAGCATATTTAAATGTGAGCGAGGCTAAATCCTTTCGGATTAGCTTGCAAGTCTCTAAGGATTTCACAATGCGATGCTTTTAGTCGACGTTTGCTGGCATTCCATTGCATGCCCGAGTGGCTGACAGGTCATCAGTCGACGGCAGCATGAGCAGGATTAGGAGCAGGAGCAGGAGCAGGAACTGGCTCTTCAGCACGCCCACCAGGCGGCGCTAATCGGTCATTAACATGACACCGATTTGTTAAGGTGCGTGGCCGAAACTAAGAGAGTTCTTGGTCTCCCCCTCCCCATGTCTCTCTCTCTCTCTCTCGCTCGCTCTCTCTCTCTCTCTCGCTCTCTCTTTCTTGTTGACTCTTGTTGTGCGTGCCTTATGAATTTGCGTGTTGCAGCCTCGGACGCCATCGTTGCCCTTTTAAGCCAAACATGTTCGCCGTGGCATTTAAGAGCCAGGCCAAGCCAAAAACAAGGAAAACCTTAACCCACAAATATACTCAGCTGGCCCATCAGAGGCTGTTACTCCTGGCAAAGGCCAGCCAGGCAGACAATATACACATTTCAGCGGATATCCAGCCCAACTTTGACAGCAGCTAATTAAAACACATAACCTGAGACGCCAAGGCCAAAGGCATCGATTGGCAATCAACTGATACTACATGGGCAGGGAGTCGTCTATTTGGACAAACACAGAGCAAGGTGAAATGGCGCAAAGTTGGCCAGCCAGCCAGCCAAGAGCTGGCCGTCAGTCCGTGTGCAATCAGAGTCTCGACCCAGACCGGCTAGAAGCTAATTTCCGCTTTCAAAGTGGCCAAAAGTGTCGTTTCAAATGCCATCGCCCCAGCCTCGACAGCTGAGTGAGGCCACGCCCCCAGCTGCCCCTGGCAGTCGAATGCCAAACGCTGCTTTAATTAACACTCGACTTCGGGCAGCCTCTGAATCACATTTCCATACTTGAATTAGAGTGCTCAGAGCTCGCCCTGATGCGTGCATTAGCAGCACATCGAAGAATCGAAATCGATACTAATCGTGTGATTATCGATAGCTCAAGCACTTCCAGCACCAGATATCGCCGACTGGATGCTGCTCAACGGATGCTCCCACGATATCCTCGTGCCTGACGGCAGCTCTCCTCCTCTCGCGTCTCTCGCGTCTCTCGCGTCTCTCGCGTCTCTCGCGTCTCTCGCGTCTTTCGTGTCTCTTTGCAAGCCATTTCATTCCCGTTTCGCTCTTTACATTGTTTGCGCTTAATGCGTTACTGCTTGACTTCTGTGTGTGCTCGTGTCGCAATCGATAAATCTTTGCAATATTTAAGTAAAATATGACCTAGGTGCACAGCGACAATGGCTGCCATTTGTCACATCCGCATTCATACAGATTGACAGATTTACCTGTCCCGCTTTACCTGTGGCCCCCACTCCGCTCTTCTGCCCCTCAGACCCCACATGGCGGGCTATAAATGTTTTTTCGGCACGTACCCATAAAAGACGGCAGCTTTCTTTCACTCGACCAAATCCGGCTATTATTTATGGCACTTGTGTCTGCTCCGACTGTTAGTTGGATAGATCTAGATGCCTCCAAATGGCGCGTGCATCTATCTATCGTAATCCTTTCCTCTGACTATGACTTCTTCCTCTGACTTCTTGTATTCTTGAGCTGTTTGGCTTTGGCTCTGCCTCGCGCCGCCTCGCGCCGCCTCATGCCGGACTCCTTTGGCCATGTCACGCATCCGCGACAGCCAGTCATGCCACAAAGCGTGCCATCAATTCTGTTAAATCACCGAAAATGTACAACGACCAAAATGTACATAAAGATGAATAAGAGAAAAGCAAAAAGCGCCACAAAAAAAGAAACAACTCATATGGAGCCAGGAGTCGGGCGGGGCACTTAGATCAGGTCCAACAGGCTGGGTGAGCACTTAAAAGGCACAAGATGAGCTCGTCAAGATGCGTGCAAAAGTCCACTCACGCCCCCTCAGCCCACGCCCCGCCCCGCCACGAACATATGTTCAATTCGACTTTACGTGCTCCCTCCTTCATTTGTTTTTTTTTTCTTCTTATACTTCTAAGCTAACATCTTCTTCTTTTGCTTGCTCTCTTGTTTTTTTTTGTTTTTTTTTTGTTCCTTTCTGTTTTCTTTTTGCGGCGGGGCCACAAAACGGCCTTTTGGTCAGATACTTACAATGTACCACTAAATATTTGCCAAGCCAGCCATAAATGGAGCATGGAGCGACGAGGACTAATTGAATTAAATTTGAAACTTTGTTGCCTGAAAGGCACAAGATTGTCATAAGTGGTTCACGATGGCCAAACGGGCAGACGAGCATGCGAAACTATTTGGCTATTTGTATGGAAATTCGTCAATGACCACAAAGCGGCGAGTGCCACAACTTTGACCCAAGCCCAAAGAAACTTGCACAATGGAACCGAAAACTAAGTCGACTTAAAAGCCAATTCACGATGGGCCAGAGCAAATATGAATTTGTAAGCGTTCGCTTTCATGCGAGGGCCAATCTCAGAAGAGCCCTTGAAACTGGATGAGATCAGGCTATAGTGGCTGTGCGGGCGGCAGGAGGCGTGAAGTATGGAGTGGAGTTTTCCGCATCTGTTTCTATATTTGAGTGTATCTAGCATATAACTCTAATAAATTGGTTCATAATTGAGGCATCTATTAAATCAAATCATTCAGCATATGGAAGATATAGACAGGGCATGCCCTGTGCCTGATCGATTTGGTCGGGATCGAGATACTTACGTTATAGTATCAGTCAAAGCCGTTTCCCTTTCTAGTTCAGACAATGTTGTCGTCACACTTGACATCAGGTTCTCCGTTACAGCCGAAAATGGTAAAAGCCTATATACTCTTTTGACTCTGTGAGCGGGTATAAAAACTCTCTTGGCTTTGTCAAAAAAAAAAAAAAACTTCTTTTTACTCTTTTAAGTTAATTCTGTTTAGTTTTTCTTCTTCTGTTATTTTTAGATAACCTTTCTATGCGTTTCTCATATATTTAAAGCTTTAATTATTTTACTATAAAAAATCATATGAAAAAGCATTTTCCCTCTCAATTATTCTTACTCGATTTCTCCTTCTCTGTTTGAGCACTATGTATACATAGAGTTAAGTTCTATTTGGCGTGCCAATATTTGCCGTCGCATTTTCAGCTCTCGGTTTTGATACCCTGAACCCATTGAAAATGGGAAATCAGGGTATATGGATTTTCTTCAAATTATGTAACAGACAGAAGGAGGCGTGGCAGACCCCTAAAGTATATATATTCTTGATCAGCGCAACGAACTGAGTCGATTTAGCTATGCCCGTCTGTCTGCCTGTCCAATATTAGAAGCTATAAGAGCAAGAGACTTGACATTTTGTTTCTAAAATCCGTGTATATTACACGCAGATCAAGCTGCTTCCGAAAATCGATAACTTTTCCCGTTATTTTGTTATCGATTAAAACCTTATCGAGAATCAGCTATAAAATTATAGCTCCTGCATCCTTAGAGCTAGAGTCATCAAATTTTAAATGTAGGTTTATATGTATTTTATAGAATTTCGATTTTTTTTTTATAATATGTGGGTGCTGTTGCTTGTGTCAGTAGATAAGAAACGAAAAATTATTTAAATACCAGTTCCTTGAAGGGTTCAGGGGATTTCGTAGTCGAGCAGACTCGACTAGAGCTTTCTTACTTATTTTTTTTGTATATTTGGGTTTGACTATTCGATTCCGCATGGTTAGATGTGGCTTGCAGAGCGAGGGAAAGAGACATAAAGACAGAGGGAGAGATAGAGAGAGAGAGAGAGAGAGAGAGAGAGAGAGAGATAGAGCGAGCAAAAAGCAAACAAACAAATCCAATTCAATTTGGGGCCAATTTCAATTATTAATACTTCAATGTTAACCAAGCAACATTTCCAATTTGCTGCATTCCAAAACTTCTCAGCGCCACGCCCCCCGCACCCACAACCGCACTCTGCCGCCCACAGTCCAGCTTCTATTATACCAATCGTATTACATTAACATTCAATTCAAGTAGCGAGCCTTTGATTGTGTACAATTTATATATAAAAAAAGAGAAGAGGAGGCGGCGGAGAGGGCGGGGCGGGGCAGGGTAGAGGAATAGCGCCAGAAACAACAATGACAGATACAAGTAGCGAGTCGGGTATAATAGGCGGCGCTATACTCTGCTCAACTGGCGTTGCCTGCTCATAACTTATTGCTGGAATAGCGCCATCTGTTAGCCGGTATACCCCTCTCAGTTCGCTCATAGGGTATATTAATTACAATAGATATTGCAGCGAGCTGGCAAATCTCCCCCATTGCCCAAGTATTCAAATGTGAGCAAAGGAAACGAGGCATAACAAATGCCTGGCCCGATATCATTTGTCGCATCGCTGCGGCGCTCCGCCCCTGCTCGCACAGATCCCAACAGTATCGAGGCAGCTGGGGCAGCAGGGGCAGCAGCCAGTTGTCAGTCTGTCTGTTTGCCATTCGCCCAGTTGCTCCATCTGTCATCAAATCGTCCCTCTCTCTTTCTCTCTCTCTCTCTCTCTCCCATTCCAGTGTCTTTTTTCGCTTTCTGCCTGATTTGCCTGTCGCAGTTGCGCTTATCTGCGTGGCAGAAACAAAAGGCAACCGAAATGTGAAATAAATGTAAAATGCTGTTGGCGGCCCGTTGAATTTATGGTGGAACAAAAAAAAAAAAAAAAAAAAAAAACAAAACAACAAAAAGAAATGCGCGAAACCGCAGTCAAGACATAGACAAACAGCTCAAGACACTCGCTGTGGCAACTGTGTGTGGGTGGCACTCGGCGGTGGCACGCAGCGACAGCAGCCACTGTGGTTGCGCCAACATTGTTTTGTCGCCGGACTCGCCTACGATTTATGTTTCAAACAAAAGATGCTCAAAATGCCAGCGCGCGCTGCCGTCGACAGCGGCGATTGTTGTACGTGACTAACGTTGCCTTTTGACACGCCCCACCCCGCCACACGCCCCTCCGCCCCTCCGCCCCCACCCCCTTGCGTATGCAAAGCGCATTTTTGTAATTTATTTCATTTTAATTTGAATTTATTCGCCTGAAGCAAAGCGAATTTTTTATTCTCAGCAAAACTAAGCGAACGCCCCAGTTAAATAAACTTGTCTACAATTGACCTTCGCTTCATTTTTGCTCTTGTTGTAGGTGTATTCGTGTGCGTGTGTGTGTGTGTGGCACTTCAAGGCATTGAAATTTATGCAGCATACATTCGGGCGCCACGAGCAATGCCAGACGGATGTAATCGACTGCGAAATACACCTCCACACTTCACCAGTGACGCAGGAGACCCTATTCATGTATACATACATATACTAATTGAAATAAAGATATGTACGTTTCGCTGCGCTATCCTGAGCTGCGCTTTTAGCAACGGTTCTTTACAACCTTTTTTTCAAGAAAATTTCAAACACATTTTCTGAAATGCTACAACCTTCAGCTTTGCATCCTTTAAAGTAGAATAAATCATCGTTTAATTTTAAAATAAAATAATTTTAATACCGAATAATATTCAACATTAGCAAAGAGTATGAGGAGTGTGTTATGCTGATGACGCGCAGTGTATAAAGCATATTCAAGGCTCCTGCTCAGCCAAAGCCCGCAAGTCAAAACAGTTTATTTACTCATACAGCAGCTTTACAGAACAAGCACAATAAGAAGAAGAAGAAGAGTATGAATGAAAAGTCACTTTTAAATTAAGATGGATTACTCAGTATGGCCAGCAACGAGCGAAATGTCACATATTTGTGGTGCACGTGTTAAGCAAATGCGATTCCTGTGTTTGCCTCGGCTGATGAGCAGAGCAGGGCACGACGCACAGGCCTGACTAGAAGATACCCATTAAAGCCAGTAGAGTTAATTGAGTCACTGGACGAAAAACAGAGTCTCTATGTGCAGCGAAATGGTAATGGAAATGAGGAAAACTTCGTTTGTGTATGCGAAATGAGGAGCTACAAAAAAGCGAACTCAACTCTGAGCTGAGCGTAGGGAAATTTTTGGTGAGGTTTTCTTATGGGCCGAGGTTTTCGTATGGGAAAAGAGAATAACTTTATCAGATTAGGTTTTCACTCAGTCGCTCTATCTATGATCTGTTTATATAAATATTCATGTACTTAGCTCTCCGCCCTTTCTCTTGCTGCTCTCTCTCTTTCTCTCTCTGAAGAGTTGTCTACCACCCCGTCTCCTCTCGGGTTCACCGGGCTTAATTCCAACTCTGCCTTTCTTTCACTTTCTCTCTTTCTCTTTGTGCCTCGGTTTATCTCTTTGTTTCTCTACCTCGTTATATCTCTATCTCCCCTTTTTCTGTTTCTTCATCTCTAGCTCTCTAGCTTTCTTACTATCTCACTCTTTCTTCTATTCTCTCTTATTCTATCCTTCTTTCTGTATCTCTCTCTCTCTCTCTTTCATTCTCTCTCCTCCTCTATCTTGCTCTCTATCATATATTCTGTATATATATAGCGATTCATCTAACGGGCGACTAAACAGTTTAATGCCCCAACATAGGGGCATCAAAGGCTCTTTATCTCTCTCCCACACTTTGACCGCTATCTAACGCATTTCCAATGCACTGCGTGCAGGAGACGAATTATTTTTTATTTTTATTTTGCAATAGACAATGTCAGCAGTTGTCCGAGCTGTCCGAGCTGCCCGAGTTGCTGTGCTGTGCTGCTGCTGAGAGCAATAACTTGTGCCACATGCCACATCGCTGCATAGCAATAGAATTTTCAAGCAACAAAGTATTTCGAGTACTTCTCTTCTTCTCTTCAGTGGGAGAAAAGTTTATTTAAAGATGTAAATTTCAGTTGGAATATATTTTACATATGCTTAAGTATATTTGAATTGTCTTTAAGTCAGCCTAAGCTTAAGAGCCGCGCAATGCCGGACAATTTCCAGTGCTAGGCACGTACAGAGGAATCTCGCAAAAACGCGAAACAAGTCGCAGCTGCTGAGAGCTGGCGAAGAAGCTGTACAAACTGCGCTGATAATAAAAACAATTTCCAAGTTTTCGCCAACTTGGCCCCGCCCACGTGTTCAGATAAGTCGCTGGCCGCAGGCGTTGCGCCAACTAAAACTTGGTATGCTGGACTAGCCGCGAAGCTCCCAGTTGCAGTTGCAGTTGCTGTGGCCGTTGCTGTTGCCGTTGCTGTTGCCGTTGCTGTTGCAGTTGCTGTTCCATCTGTAGCTGCAGCTGATTGGCTTTGGCCTGGTGAGAGCCACCTTCAGAAGTTGCTGTCAAGCTGCTCCAGATCGAAAATGATTGCCAAACAGTTCGAGTTGCACTTGCGCGCCAGTGCAACTCAATCAGCCAAAAAGTCTGCCCAAGGACTTTCGCTGGCGTTTAATTGCGAACAGCTCTCCGCTTGTTCGGCTGAGTAAGTTGGAAGAGCGAAGCGGCCAGCGATTGGGCAGCTCCCAGAAGCGCGATAAAAGCGGCAAAGCGCGTAAATTCCGCGAGAAAGGAAGCAGAAGATGAGAAACAAACAAAAGTGGAGGCAGGCAGGAGACTGGAGACTGAAGAGTAGGAATGGGAATGGGAATGGGAATGGAACAGGAGAACAAGAGACAACAACAAAGCGAAATTTATTTTAACGAGCGAAAACTTTTGTTGCTGTTTGGCCAAACACAGTGCAACCATAAAAGTCCCTAAATGCCACTTTGGCTGCCGCACTCGCTGGCAGCTTTATTAACGAGTCTAATGCCATGTACAGCAGCCAGCAGAGCGATCTTCCACATTTGTTCGTCTGTCAATCCGACACTCGCACACCCACGCCCCCGCACACACACACACACACACACACTTGAATACGCGTTGGCCGTCAATTCTGCTTAGCTAATCTCTGGTCGCGCACACGTAACCAACAGCCAACAGCCAACAGCCAAGAGCCAAGAGCCAGCTCCAATGGCCCCAGCTCCAGCCTGCTGGCTTACATAAAAGCCAGCACCAAATATAAAATGAAGCAAATCCGCTTTAGCTGCGGCTGCGGCTGCTGCTGCTCCTGCTGCTGCTGCCCAGTCAAATGGCAAAGATCTAGCCAGCAAAATGGGAAAGGCGAACTCTGCCTCGCTGCCCATAAAAAAAGACAAATTAAAAAAAAAAAAAGAGCAACAGCAGCTGCTGCTGCTGCTGCTGCGGTGCAGGAGGCGGGCATCACAACTCAGAGCACTCCAGCTGCAGGCTTAAGGCATATTTATTGTAATTTTTACAGCACTAACGCAGCGGCCCTTTACAATTTTTGCACATTCAGCTGACCTCGCACACACACACGCACACACACACATGTCTGAGCTATTAATTAAAATGTCAAAGCAAACCGCGTGCAACGCGTCGTATGCGCAACGTGCATTGCTCATAAGAATGGAATAGAACAGAAAAAACGAATCTACATTTCCTGCGTGTGTGTGTGCTTCGGAGTGCATTAGTATGTGTCTGAATTTCTTCCATTTCCTCTCTTGCACCGAGCTGCGTACAAATCTGTTTAAGCCAGTTAAAACAGTTCGCAGAACTTTACCACAGTTCAGCCATTCCAGGTCGTTAAATACAGCATTCATAGAGATTCACATTCACACTCACCCATACATAGCCCAAGTGATAATTTAGTGCTCAGCTCTGGATGGCCATAATCACATTCACGATTATTTTATTGCCAACTATTGGCTGGGGCGAACGCAGAAGGGAAACCGAAAGCGAAATGTCGAAGAGCCAAGGCAGGGCAGAGAGCAGAGAGCAGAGCGCGACTTTGTAAATTGAAGTAAGAAATTGAATTGAAATAACGTCAAATGAGATTGCCAGCGAAAGGCTCTAGTAGAGAACGCACAATCGAATCATTAGGGCTTATGCAATACTTGAGAATTGCATAGGAGGGCGAGAGTGCAAATTTAGTTACGCACCTAAATGTGATTTCCCAGTAAGGATATGAACTGAGAATATTAGCGAAAAGAAAGTCAAAAATCAGACTTTAATTCATAGAAAAACCTACGTGAATTCACGAGAATCGCATAGTAAGGCGGCATCGAATAAGTTGGTTTTCCTTTACTTGATGTAAAATCATAAACATATATAAATGAGTTAAGCAATCTCTAGGATACTCTGGAGGACTTTCTTTCTGTAGTTTAATTTAAAATATATAATATTTAATATATAATATAAACATAATAATGTACTTATTCAAAAGTAAACTCATAAGACTCTCATAGTAGGATGGTATCATAACTTAACTTATTTAAATTGGATGAAATATATTATTTGATTAGTACAAATACACGCATAAAAATAAATCTAACTCTAACTCAAGAGAATCACACAGAAAGCTGGCATAAAAGTCTCATATACCGCTGACAAACTACATGCAAAGATTCTTGAATGCCTTGCTTTAATTTATGAGAATTGCGTAGGAAGGCGAATAATCAAATAGTATAATCATTTATAATATAAATTTAATAAATCCTCATTTATGAGGGTATGGTCAAATTGAATACATTCCTACGTAAGCCACAGAGAATCGCATAGAAAGGCCGCTGCAAGGCTTCAGAAGAGTTTGCTCAACAAAATTTGTTATATGAATGCATTATGTTAGGTATTCTATGCTTTTGTCTTGGATAAATATCAATTGTGCTTGACAAAGTAGGTCCAGTAATCAATTGCAGCACTCCACTCGTAATTTACAGAGTGACGCAGTGTAACCGAAACTAATTCAGTTCCCTCTGTGCGTCAATTGTCACATAATCAAGCGACACTTTACATCCCACTCGAAACTCAATTGCTGGCTGACAGCGATGCAGTCGCAGTGGGCGTGGGCAAGCGGAGCCCGAACCTCTAAGCCGTATTGTGATATGCGAAACCCTTCAGTGAGAGCATTAAACAATTCCCAGCTGCAAGCGAAGGGCTGCCCAGCCTCAGCCCAGCAGGCCAAATGGCTGACTATCTAGTGTGTGTGTGAGTGTGTGTGTATTGGGCACTTGTGAGTGTCACACACACACACACACACACACACACACGAGGACAACAATGTGATTAAAATGCAATTTGCTGCCATTTACTTGGAGCATGCGTAAGAATTGTTGAAAGCCAGCGACAGCAACTGAGCTTAAGCTCATATGGCTGTATGTGTGTGTGCGTGTGTGTGTGTGTGTGTGTGGGTGTGAACGTTCTATTAGAGATGTGCGTTTAATCGTGATACGAAAAGTAATGATGCCATTGCAATAACAAATAATGTCATATGGCCAGAGCAGCGACAACCTTGACTCGGCTTCAGCCAGGCCGAGCTGTGTTACATAAGCCAACTGCAGCTTTCATAGCCTCTGCCTAACCTCAGCTAAACCAAATAATAATCGATTATCACATCTCTTAAAATCTAATATATAAAGGGAATATGATAGACTAGATGGCATATTGGAAGTGCGGCATTTAATGATTCAGTTTCAGGTGATATACTTATTTAAAAAAATATTATAAATTATAAGTGTTGCAACTGGATATCTCTTATCAAATAAAAAACTCAATAGCAATATATATTTTCAATTTACTAGTTCTAAAAGCAGCTGTAGCCAGGGCCGGGTGTGCTGGGGACCCTTACAATAGAGGAAAATATCCCAGTGAAAAGAATGAAAGAATCATTTACTTAGGTACCTGATTTTAGTGAAAATTAAGAATGCAGAGCATGTATTAATTATAGAATATTCTCCATATTCAAGAGACCCATCTGGCAGCCCTCAACCTTTTGGCAGAGACGGGCACTATACGCCGTAGAGGCGCCTTCGAATATGGGCAACCTTGTTGGGTCTCCTGATGGGTCACTTAAATATGAAGAGCCCTATAGACATGTTTTTCTCAGCAGCATGCGCCTATGAACCTCACTTTTATCTGCCAATGAGGTTTCAATGAAGTTTTCCATGAAAATGGATTATAGTTTCAATATCTTTACGACTTTGGACAGCTTTTCTATATACATATGTATTATAAGCTTTGATTTTCAATGTCTTAACTCTCACATGGAAAGAGTGCTTTCTGAAAACTCGATCTGATTTATAAAATGCATTTTCCATTATAACAAATTCATTAATAATATATGTATCCAAGATTTCCATCTCCTACTCACTTTTCCAACTCTCTATCGCCCCGTAAGAATCTGTCTTTAGCTGCTTTGTGGAATGAAAGCCAAGTTAATAAAATTATTGTCATATACTAAAATGAAATTCCGCTGTTGGTTCAAGCAACTTTGGGCCATCTGTAGTAAGGGCGAATCCTGAAGTGACGCACAAATTTGCCACTGCAACGCAGCTCCAACTGTGTGCGTGTGTGTGTGTGAGTGTGAGTGCGTGCTGCACATATACATATATTTAGTACTTGCATGACATTCATTTCCGCCTTAAGATGAAGAATAATAATAAAATTTTATTATGCACTTAGCAGTTGCTCGACGCCCTTCGCCTTTTTGGGGCATGGCCTCGCCCACGCTGCTGCTGGCAGGACCCTGCGATGGCAGCTATGAGCACATATTGCAAATATGCTAAAAACTCACGACTCAAAACGTGGCATGATGTCAGCAGCGTGTCTGCTGTAATTTATGGTAGCAAGGGCGGCGCATCATGAACTGAATCTGCAACACTTTTGCGCCCTGCCGCATGACTCGACCACACACATACGTCCACACACACACACAGAGAGACGTTTCTAATCTAGCTAGCTATGAGATTAAGATCTGTCCTCGGGCTCAGTGACACAGCATTCAAATTACTCGTAAATATCCAGTAACGAGCTTTGCCAATGGCGACGCAGTTGAGCAGAGCTCGTCGGATATCGCCTCGTACTATTGCCGTCTGCTGTCCCATGATTGATGATGAATGATTGATGCTGAGCATCAAACTGCCATACGTTAGCTCCGATGTCGAGCCGCACCCCGCGCACCCCGCGCACCCCCCGCACCCCATGCAACAGTCGGGCAACAGCGGCAGCAACAACAAAATGCATGCGATAGAGCAAAATGCGTTAAAGTGCCAACAGATTTTCACAGATTTTTCAGAGCTCTCAAATTGCTCAACCTGCATCTTACACACGTCTCTCTCTCTCCCTCTCTCTCTTGGTGAGTGTGTGTGTGTGTGTTTGTGTACATGTACATGTTCTGTCATGTGATGCTTCGTTAGGCTGACAGCTTTTCGTTTCACACTGTAATCTTCTAGCTGAAGCAGCTTGCAAGTCGTTACAGATATATATACATATATGTATCTACATATATACATATGCACATAATATATGCGAATATACGTACACACTTCACATACATATATAGACAACATGTCGTTTGTTGCATGTCGCATGCAAGCCAAGTTGCCTTTATTTGCCTTTTAATTGCTATTGACATGATTTTCAATTTAACATGCATGTTAGCTAAAAGGCAGTTTATAAGACGTGACATTCTTCGCACTGGCTGTAAAAACTCATTTCAAGACTGCTGAGTCACTGTAGACACTTAAACAAAGTCAAATAAATCAGCGGACTCAGAAATTTTCTAGTTTCAATAGGAATTGAGTGCGTTATATAAACGTTACTAGATCTTACATTTGATATTTGTTTATCCATAATTATTATTATTTTTTTAAGAATATACATTTTGTGAGCTACATAAAAAATTTGGTAAATGTGGATGCCCAATTGAGTTAGATGTTATTAATTGAATTTCGATGAGAAATAATTGAGTTCCAATTTATTTAGTTTACAAATTTTTGGGTGTTTTTTAAAATTAAGATATATATTTGATGAATTTTTGCAGATCCCAATATTATGTTATTTGAATAAAAATAAAACCGACTCTAAAAGCAAAATCATGGTTGGACTATAGCTCAAGTAATATAGAAAATATTGAACATAAATGTTTGTGGTGAAGGGCATGTATATGAATAGTTGGATCAGCTTAAGTTCTGATATCTGAGAGTATATGTATTATTTTTCTAATATACTAACAGTGAGTTTATCTACAATAGCTTACCAATAGTTCTTCGGCAATATCGATAAACGTCGATTTCTTATACTGTGCCCAAATCTAATCGAAATGAAGACATCAAATATAGTAATTTGCTGAAAGTGAAGGAAAACAGAGAATAATAAAAGGAAAAGAAACTGTATGCCGATAGATATCAATTTCTAAATCGATAAAGAAATTGAATAACGAATATAGACTATATATATTTGTTATTCAATTTCTTAATCCATTTCCTTTCCTTTTATTTTTCTCTTTTATTGCTTCACTTCCTCATTATTCAGTTTATAGATCGATTTGAAAATCGATTTCTATCGCTACGCGATTTCTTTTCCTTTTTTATACACTGTTTTTCGTCTTTCTTCTTCACTGTTCAGTCTCTCGATCGATTTCGATATCGATTTCTATCGATAACCAGCACACACTGTGCTGCTATTCCATTATTTAGCCGTTATTCCTCTCTTCTACCATAGTTCAGTTCTGACCGACATTTAACGCTGTTGCCCATCGCTCCATTCCATTCCCTTCAAACTGCACACCATCTAATTAAAGTCCCGTTATTCCATGGCAATTCACATAGCGCTGCGTCCCTTAGCTAGTCCATCCCTGGCAGCTGTGCAGCAGCTTTAGCACATTAGCGTCGATTTTATCACTGAGCTATCTCTCTCTCTCTCCCGCTCTCTCTCTCTCTCTCTCTCTCTCTCTCTCTCTCTATTGCTCTCATGCTCTCAATGTTATTCCGAATTTATTACAAAAATCCTTTAAGTTCTCTTGATTATAATTTATATGTGGCAGTTTACTCGATGTGACGACACAAACTTTTACCGCAGTTTTCCTGCAGCTCGCAAAGTTTGCGCTGAAACAGTTGCGAAATGACAATCTACATATAAAAACATGCATGTAGATATAGATATAGATATAGATATAGTTATAGATATAGTATATACGAATTATAGAGTCAAGTGCTGTGCGAAACTATTTGCGTTAAAGTTCGCAAGAAGTTCAGCTCGGTCGCTTGATAATCCACTTAATTTCCGTCGACTTCAACTAAATTTGACTTTTCATTTCATGCTTTGCCTTTGCGCCATGTGTGTGTGTGTGTGTGTGTGTGTGTGTGTGTGTGTGTGTGTGTGTGTGTGTGGGATGTGTCTGTGTACGTGTGCTCTGGAATGGAAACCTTTATTGCAACTGACGCATGGAATATCTAAAATCGAGGCGCTTAGCTGCGGTTTTTTGCCATATTCAAGTTTGTATCAGCCGCACAGTGGGGCAACACGACTATGATTGTGATAAGAGATCAAATTTTATGAGTGTGACTGCCTCATTGATCAGTAAAGGGATTAGGATTGGATATTGCAAATTAGATATGTGGGATTAGATAATATGAGACTTTTAAAACGTGCATCTTAAATAAATATTTGATATATAGAATCCTACAATCATTAGAGCAAAAACAGCAGAATCAACTGTTTTTGAGCGCTATCCGAGCAGTTTATATCCTGATCTGGCTTTATGCTATGCGTATTGAGGCCATATAAACAGCAATAAAGATTGAAATAAAAGAAAGTCAATCATCTGAATAGACAAAAATAAACCTCATTGATAATCATTTCTTAAACTTGATCTATCGCATATATCAAACACATAATTGAAAAGCTGAATGAAAGCAATTTGTAGGCACTTTGGGCAGCATTTGAAATGAATCTCGGAGCCAAATGTGAAGAGCTATCGAATAACAGTTGACATATTCAAAGGGAACTCGCACGCACACACACACACACACACACACACGCGCGAATTGATGCCACAATTGAGCTAATTGAAGTGCGCTGCTGTGTGGCAAGCTCTAATTGAAAGCGATGCCAGGCCTTATAAATGAGATGTCACTCGAGCACATCTGTTTTTTTTTTTATTTTTGTGGTTGGCGCTTAGCATACATATTTAATGCAGCGCACTGATATGAGAAATTGTCTTTAATGTCAAAGACAGTCACTTCAAGCAGTCAGCGTGAGAGAGAGAGAGAGAGAGAGAGAGAGAGAGAGAGAGAGAGAGCGAGCGAGCGAGTCAATTGCATCGCAAGTCAATATTTGAGCTAAGCCCTCTGCTGAGCTGGTGTTGGACGAGCGTCTTCATTGCATTTTGCAGACGTGCCTTTAGCAAACACTCTGCTCTCAGCAGCGGCTCCTGTCACGAAGGCAGACGCAATGAAGTGCGCTCCAGAGCTGAAATGCAAACAGCGACAGACGCTCGACTCTTTCACACACAGTCAACCAGAGAACTGATACAACTGCTAGCACCTGGCAGACCCACGGCAATGCCAAGTGGCAGTTGGCGCGTGGAGGCACCAACGAGGCGTTTTAAATCGAATCAAATTCTGTGCGAAACTCTGATTCCAGGTCAGCTTTAGCTGCTCACCTACCAGGCCCCTAAGTTCTATATATATATATATATATATATATATATATACATATATACATATATTTTGATTCAATTATTGGCACACACTTCCTCGCCTGCTAGAGCAGCCCAGTGGGCAGCAGCTGAGGCGATATGACATATGATATGCACAGCTAATTGAGCACTCGATAAGCAACTGAGCTATTTATATGCAACTTGTTGGCAAATGTATAGCAGCAGCATCATCATCAGCATCATCATCATCAGCATCATCTGCTCAATTGAACGGAAAAGCTTCAAGTTCGATTCGAGTCCTTTAACTCTCTGTGCCAAAAGTAAATTTGTTCATTAGTTGGTATTATATATATTTACTTTACTTATTTGCTATTATTTACTTTTACACTCTTTATGCTCATTCAGGATAAGAAGTGAGTATATTGGATTCCAACAACGTTCGAAAATGTAACAATTTTATCATATCTAAAATACTCTCTATCTAAATCGGCTGTAGAGTTGAGAAGCACAGAATTTAATCGTTACGTTATTGTAGATTGCTTCTAAGTATGCTCTACCCACGACTAATTAGAGCTTGGTAAATCGGGATTTGCAATTTAAAATACGGTTGACCCATTCTGATAAAGGCTGACATAAACTGAAGCTATAGAATTTGATAGTTTAGTTACTGCGCCTTTCTTTCCAACTGCTTGATTTAACTTGAGTTGTATTAAAGAGTGTTATGCAGTCGGTAGCGCCCGATTACAACGCTCGAAGATTGTGTTTTACGTCGCATAGCTGCGCTTCATCTGAACAATTTGTACTCTTAATTTGTAATCCAGTTTTTCATTTTACATTAATTCTATACTCTAGTAAGTAAATAATTAAATTTTCTACACAATTTATAAACAGACTAATTGCTCAAGTGGATAATCCAGCCACACCCTGTCCATGTCCCACATTCATAGTATCTGAAGTACATATAGAGGAGACTTGAGTAAATGTAGAGTAAATGTTTACAGAGCCCATGGAATCTTATCCTCCTCTACACGAATCACACACACATTTTGTTTTATTTTTTGTTTTCTCCTTTCATATTGTTATCTTCAGCTCTTGCACGATTCTTGGCAACAATGACAAACACTTTTTATACAATTTAGCAATTTACCAAGCCATTAACAATTTATCCAAGCAGCTGGCTTAAAAGTTTTCTGCTTAACGGCAATGCGATGCCAGCCAACTTTTTGCCAGCGTCAGCAATTCGAAGCCGAAAAATAAATCGTTAACATAAATCAAAACACTTTCCGAGTCTTTTGCCGTCTGCTTTTATCTTTTGTGCCATTACAAATGCACTTTGACTCTGCGCCTGTGGCTGCTGCTGCTGCTGCTGCTTCTTCCTTTTTTCTGCATGCAGCACATGTTATGTCAGCTGGCATTGCTGTCAATATACTGTATATACCCTTTAGCCTGCATATATATGGGTATATGAGCATCAATAGGTGTATAAGTCTATCAACCGGCTCCTGCTCAATCGAAATTCAACTGTTGTTAGCCCTGTCCAGGGTATCTAATAGTCTGTCAGCACACGTCTTGTCCGCCGCTTGTTATCTTTACTTGGTCCTGCCTCAAATCAATTCCAAAATCACGGCACACAGCACACGCGCCAAGCAGATTGAAGCCACAATAGATATACACACACACAGATGTATATATATATATATGTGTGTGTGTGTGTGTGTATATTACATGGCCCATAGTCACGCCTCGACATTATGTATCACATAAGGACATGGCATTTGATAAACATTATTGTACATGTCCGACAATTTTTCAACAATCGCTCGAGCGTGCCGGCATTTGATTGATCCGCTGGCCATCGGATGATGGCGGCTCAGTGGCTTGGTGGTTCTTGGTGGCTCGGCCAACAAACGGTTAGCGCTATAAATGACAAAGCATTACGTACTTGGCAGCTGCGGCAGCGTCGAGTGATTGATTCTGTTGCCAAACAAACCGACAGCAATTGCCCAGCGGTGGGCGTGGCAGCGATTGAAACGCATTGAGTGGCAAGCCAGCTGATGCGCTCGCTCCACATTTAATTGCACTTGAGCAAAACTGAAAATAACAGTTAAAAAGAGAACCACGAATCCCTCCGAGCGTAAACATGTCCCATTCATTGGCCAAAGAAAGGCCCCGAAACCCAAACACAAACGAAAACAGAAAAACAGAAAAATTATCGCCCAACTATACAAACTTGATTACACGTAATGCATTCGCTGTCGCGGCAACTGCAATTGCATATAAATTGAGCACATGCATACCCTCTACCTAGATAGGGTAGATGAGCTAATAGAAGCACTTCATATGGGATATATATATATAGTATGCAATATTATATAAAATATAAAAAAGATTAAATATAATATTTTATATTTTATATGTTATACTTTATATTTTATATTTTATATTTTATATTTTATATTTTATATTTTATATTTTATATTTTATTTTATTTTTGCACTCATAAAGCAAGTGAATTTGAAGGTCATATTACGAATTTTGTCGGTCTTTCTCTCTATTGCTTTTCCTTAATTCTTTCCACTTTTAAACATACCCTGCAATATTAAAAATTTCTAAAAGTGGGCATATTACAGTAGGGCCATTGTAAGAAAGAAAAGTAAGGTGTATACGGTTTATCGATTAATTATCGATCAATGTCAAAATTTAAGTGATTTAGCTAAAATCAGTCCACCACTTCACACTAATTTAAATAAGAACTATTAGAGTTCGATATATAATATCTAATGAGAGCTATACCTCTTGTGATTCCACATTATTTCAATTGCACCTTCCAGGTCACTTACAGGGTATCTTGTTGTGCGCGCACTTCCATTTGGAGCTCACTTGTTTGTTTGTATCATGCACGGTTGCTCTTTTCAATTACTTTCACATTTAATATAACCAAATTGATGCTGACCCCACCCCCCGCCCCTGCGCCTTGTCCTTGTCCCAGCCCATGACAAATGGGAGACACGTGCCACAAAGAGATGTGGCAGCAGCAGAACTATATACGTATTTAAGTAGAAGCAATCGTATTTGCATATGGGGAAACAAAATTCGCTACACGTTTGCATAAAAACTGGCAAAAGCAATTTATTATAGAGATTTCCATAGAAATTTGACAGATCCGCAACAGCAGCAACAACAACAACAAATTCAAAAGCATCTTGCTAAATGCTTATCCCATTCCACGTTTGCACGACCAGCGTCCAGTGTCCAGCAGGTCTTGTGGCTGTTGCTGCTGCTGCTGCTTCTACTTCTCTCTGTTTTGTGGTATTTCATGCGAATCGAATCGGTTCCAGTCCAGTCCAGTCCAGCCGTTATCACATCGTTGGCAGCTGAATTGATTAAGCTGTCCACATGTCAAAATGATCGCATCTCCATCCATCCATCCATTCCGTCATAAATTTACTACCCAATCTGTCTGTCTGTCTGAGCGTTTATTTGCCTGTCTGCATTCCATTCAAGTCTATTCAAAGTTTATTTGAGCATTCGATGAGCATAGAATATGTATGTATTGTATGTATGTACGCACATATAAAATTAGATATGTATTGGTAACACTATATTTGTTTGTATAGATCGCAGTGAGGTGCGAGCTTTATAATCCATTACTTAGATGAGCATTAAATGAAGTGATTTTATTGGTGTAATGTGTCTATACTCTTGAGTCATTTGCGCATAGCTCACCACTAACTGTTAACCGTTTCTCACTATCTTCCACTCACACTCTGAGAAACCACTCAGAGAGCAACCGATTGCAATGCTCGCAATCGTTGCTAACCGATTTTATTGTTATGTTTCGCTCGGACGTTCGCCGACCGTTTGATTGAGTGGAATGAAGAAGAAAGTCTTTAGCATATGTATTGGTATGTAAGCGAGAGTTCAGTTCGCAAAGCAGAGCAATAGCGTTCGTGAATTGAGTGCAAATGTGAGTGTGAAGACTGGTGCATTGACTTATTGTCTCAATCGTAAAACGAGGTTCGAGAAGAGAGCGTAACGCGAATAGCTCAAGTCAGGGCGCTGGCAGAAAACAGAAACACGAAGCACGGAAATATCTTGCATTAAGAGAGAGAGAGAGAGAGCAAGTGAGCATGATCCACTATATATGCAAGGTCTGCTTTTGCGTCTTCTGCTGTGATGCAGGCTTTAGTCAAATGTGTTATGAAGAGAGTACAGTATGTTTTGTCAGTTTCTGATTACTTACTGATTGTATACTGGATAAGTACGTATGTATGTGAGTACGTATATGTATGTAAATACATTGGTATATTGTTACGATGCAATTTTGATGCGATTCCATAGACGTGTATTTAATATCTTCAATTTGAGCCCTACTCTTACTGGACTTAATAGAGCTCGCACAGCCAATATTTGAAACATCAATCTAATCAACAAATGTGATATGATATATTTTGATACATAATATTGATACAATATTTATATCATTTATGTCTTATGCCTAGACCAGCTTTCCATTATTTATTGCCCAATTGAAAGACAATGCCAGCAAGAGAAGAGAAATATTCTATTTAAGCATAAAAATAAGTTCATAAAGTTCAATCGTAAATACATGAGCTCAGGCTGGCTGCCCTCTTTATTGATTCACATTTCTGACGCATATTTCGTATTCAGGCTGCGAAGCGAACATTAGGCAACTCGGCGATTGCCATTAGCACGCACTCAGCTCAACTCGAATGCATTATCTCTCTCTCTATGTGTGTGTGTGTGTGTGTAATAATATATGTAGATGTATATGTAAATATGAAAATTCCTCGTCAAGCACTCCATTTGCATGGCCGTTCGCAGTTCCGGAATAAATTTATGATTATCTAATGAAAGGGCACAAGATGTGGCCGATGCTGGGCTAGCGCCCATTTTGGGCATGGCCTACATTTGCGGCTGGATCAAATAGCGCCAACAAGGCGTCATGCCCCATATGAGGGGCACAATTAAGTGTGTGACACGCCCAGCTATGCGACACTGTTGATCGTAAAAAGCCCCCATAATGGCCAGCCATGTGATGCGCATCAAATCAGAGCCAGACGACTCACTCCCTCCCTCTCTGCCTCCCTCTCTCCTTCTCTTTCTCCCCACATATGTGCCAAATGTAACTATGTTTGTGTGTGGCTGAGTGTGGGCGTGAGAGTGTGAGCTCCTGTCACGCCCACTTGTAAGGGGTAACTCTGCATGCATTATAAATATGTAAGTTGAACGCCTAGCGCGCCCTCTAAGCATCAGTTCCTTTTTAAGGCACTCATTGATTTTTTTACATAAATAAATAAATATATATGTATATACATATATACACATAGTATATAGCCATGACAGAGCTTAAAGCATATTTGGAAAAGTATTTCTTTAGGGAGTGCAGCTCTTAGCAGCTTGCTTCTAGCGCTGCTTTCAATAACTGAGCTTGCCCTGACAACCATCAGCTAGAATTTGACTGAAAACTTTTGTCTATACCCTGTAAATGTGCACAAAGTATAGTTTGATTTATATGAGCAGCTATAAGTTGATACAGCAAGTCCAAGTCATCTTGTGATTGTTTCAAAAGTGATTTTTACGATTAGCTATAAATCAGAGAAACATCTTGAGAGAGACAGAGAGAGAGAGAGAGAGCGAGAGAGAGAGTGCAATGTTGTTATATACAAACATTGATCCTATACGCTATCGGGTAGTCCATCATTGCCTATTTAGTAGAGTTCTTTCTTGTTGTCTATTGCTTATCTTATTCATACTTTCCTTATTCATGCCCTTTGCTACCAATCTCTACACTACTGTGCGCTATTGTAGGGTATCTGCTATTCCATTACAGATATTGACAAAAGGGAAAGTAAGGAGAATATTATTAGCTTGCTTTATCTTCTTCTTGTTCCATTGCTCTCATTATGTAGAATACTTGAATTTTAAAACATGGGCATCTGCTGGTCTATCATTGCATACTTATTATAATATTTCACATTTGTTCATGACGTTCCCTATTTATGTGTTTTGCATATCGGCTACAGGGTATCTGCTAGTCAATCACTATCTACTGCATATTATTCCAATATTTTCCTTTACACTTTTTCAATGCTTATGTGTCTATCTTTCATGTGTGCATATTCACTACAGGGTATTGGCTAGTCTATATATATGCTTGGCTTTTTCAATTGCTTTCCACTTACTGTCTCCACTTGTGCATTATATCTGTTCATTGCTTTCGCTATATCAACTGTTTCCCAGCAGAATCTCGCGCTCTTTAAGTCGCTTGCGAAATGGATTTAGCTGAATTATTTTTTCCGTTGTCATTTAATCAGTTTTCCCGGAGCTTACTTTGGACTGGGCCAAAACAAAACGTGGCTATCTCCCCACTGACCCCAACTGCCCCTATTTGGCCTAATTTATGGTTTCCCCTCCTGCCATTTATGAAGTTTCTTTTGCCGTTCGCTTTGCTCCACTTTACCTCGCTCCACGCGCCACGTCCACCCCTCGCCCACTTTATGGCCTTTTTTCACAGATCGCCTTTGCCTCTGCGTTGGCCGGGGCCGACGCTTTAATTTCATTTCCATGCACTCGCCCGGCGAGACGCATAAAGTCAAATAGTTTATTGCATACTTTGGGGGATATCCGGCATAGAGCAAGTGGCCCCAAGAGCTCCCCAGTTAGCTGCTGCTGCTGCCGCTACTGCTGCTGCTCATTTGCGATGCTATTTGTCCAGAGTTTGTCCTCGGGCGCCCCCACAGCGCCAGTTCGAGCCTTTTGCATTCTCTATTGAAAGTGCATTCAAAGTGTCCTTTGTAGCCAGCGCAAATATCAGCTTCAGTGCATAACTGCAGGCTTTCTCTCTTGTTACTTTTCCACTCCCTCTCTCGCTCTCTCTTTCTCTCTCTCTCTCTGTTTGTAGAGAACGTGCCAGAGACGAGGCCAATTGCGGAGAGTGTTGCGTGCATTTAGCCTACTTGCCTCTAGCCTTAAGACTCTGCTGCTATTGTTGCTGTTGTTGTTGTCCTTGCCAAGTGCACAAACTATGCGAAATGTAGCCAGCAGTAAAGAGCGACAGAGAGAGAGAGAGAGAGAGAGAGAGAGAGAGAGAGAGAGAGAGTAGAGTAATATTTATATTAACAAACAAAAACAGTTGAGGCATAGTTGTCTTGGCAGATCATGAATATATAGATTCGATGGCTTTACGGATGCTTCACGCACAGTGCAGCCCACAAGGCTAAACAAACCAAATCAAAGCAAGCAGCAAGGGAGACAGCGAGAGAGAGAGAAGGAGAAAGAAAGTGAGTAAGCGAGAGCGACTGCTGCACGTGCTGTGGCAGAAATTGCAAAAACATTTCGAAACGTGACAACGCCTTAAAATGTTTTCGGCCCAAATGGCTGCAGCAGGTGCTGCTCCATTTGAAGTTTCAGCCTGGCCCGGCTTTTGAGTTATTTCGAGCTGGCATGGAAAAACAACGAAGAAAATGAAATTGAAAATCACAAAACGAACAAATTTCACTACAAATTGTTGTGTTAACTGTGGCCAGCAGCAGCTGAATCAAATGGCAGCGTTCTCTCCAGAAAGAGAGAGAGAGAGAGTAAGTGAGAGAGAGAGAGAAAGAGAGAGAGAGTAAGTGAGAGAGAGAGAGGGAAAGAGTCAGACCGGAACACGCTTCGCACTTCCGAGTGGCCTGCGCCGCTTGATGAATGGACCGCATGACAAAATAATTCAAAGCACGAAAATCATAGACTGCGCTGCCCGGCACTACGAACCGACCGAATAACGGCTTAGTTCCGGTACGAAAAGGTCTCTCAATTGGATTACGTAGTGATACGTTCGGAATCCTAATTGTAGCCAGCCTCATAAACGTTTCAAAGAGCCCTCGGCAATCTTTGTACTCGCAAATTAGATGAGAATAATCAAGAAATTTGTCAAACGAGCCCAATTAAGAGAACGACACGCAGGCATAGCAAATTGGACACAGAGGGAGATATACCCGATAAAAGTATATTTATGTATATTTTATATACATATACACTCATGGTCAAATTAATAGGTGTAAAATTTATTTTTTATTTAAAATGTAATTCCGACTATATTTTCTCATGTAACTAAAAAAACCACTTGTATTCGAAAATAGACATATCTTAGAACTGTAACAACAAAAAAAAAGTTTAAAAAATAATAATGTTTAGTTTCATTTTGGCATAGTTCACAAAATACTCAAAATTTTGCTGGCCAAATTAATAGGTGTGTTTTAATAAAAAAAAATATTGAAAGGTTTTTGAGTATGCAAAGGTACTATTTTTATTGAATATGATTAGATTGAAGCATAAAAATATTTATTTGCAACATTTTAATAAAAATAGATGGGTCATGGAGTTCACTGCAGTGCTGAAGAGAGAAATCTCGTTCTTAAGGTTCGTGAAGAGGGTAAAACTTATAAATGCATTGCATCACTTATGGGACGACCAGAAAACATCGTCACAAATGCCCCAAAATAAAAAAAAATTAAAAAGAATCCAGGTGTCCGTCGGAAAACTACCGTAACAGACGATTCCCGTATAGTCACCTTGGCTAAAACGGACCCTTTTAAGTCGTCGAGAGCTATTGGCAGCGAAATGGGCAATGTGGTATCAGCACGAACTATTTGTCGACGTTTATTAGGCTCGGATCTACCTAGGAGAGCTGTTCGCAGAGTTCCTCTACTGCGTGGATCAAAATTTTGAGATGAGCAAACATTTTGCTCAATCTCACAAGGCCTGGTGTGGCTTAGAGGGAGAGCGTAAATGGAGAAAAATTCTCTGGAGTGATGAAACGAAAACAAATTTTGTTGGGAATGACTCAAAAAAACATGTTCGAAGACCAAAAGGCAAAGAATTGGATACTAGATATAAAAAGAAGACGGTTAAGCCCATGAGAAAATATAGTCGGAATTACATTTTAAATAAAAAATAAATTTTACACCTATTAATTTGACCATGAGTGTATATATATACTTTTTTAACTTAGCACTAGACAAGACTAGAAGACAGTAAGTCTGAAGTCCCCTGCTCTAACAGCACGGAAAATACGCTTAAAAAGTCAAATTATAGATTATTATCGATAAAGTAGGAATGGGATGAGTTATCGAAAAAATATTATAGACTCATACTGCATATACACGATTATACGTGTAAAATTCAAGACGCTAGCTTTTGTGGGGTACGAGATAGCTGCGTTTATACGGACGAACAGAGGGACAGACGGACAGACGGACAGACGGACGGACGGACGGACGGATATGGCTATATTAACCCAGCTCATACTTTTACTCAAAAACATATATGGTTTTTATGGAGAGGCCACGCCTCCTTCTGCCTGCAGCATACCCTAATTTAACATCTTTAATGAGTTCAGTGTATAATAAGAAGAGAAATTCTCTTCTCCAACAAACTCAACTTAATGTAATTTTTCCTACTTTTAGACTGAAAAGAGGAACAAAAATGTAAAAATAAATTAAGTAAACGTCGCTGACACTAGCCCAGCACTCAAGTCAAGGCAAGGCTTAACGTGGCTATTTATAAAAACCTGGGCAGGTGCTGTGTGCGCAGGTGTTTGCATCACGTGCCGAGCTGAGTTTGCATAGTTTTTTCTCTGTTGCTGTTGTTTTTGTATTTGGTTTGTTTTTTCTTTGGCACACGCACAGCCAAAGTGCGGGCAGGGCTTAAGCAGTTGCCGCTGACATCATTGGCAGAGCGCTGGCAGCGCCTTGAGCTCTCTGCTTGAATTCGGTTTCTGGCTGGTTGGCTGAAAGGGAACCGCCTAATGAGTCGAACAAACAGCTAATAAGTGAGATACCGACCCGGCACAGCTCGCCGTTGTTTCAATCCGGCCCCAACAGCCGAGCAGAGCTGAGCGAACAAACATCAAGCAGCAACCGAGAACTGCCGCAATAAATCAACCAGAACTAACTGCAACCACGTGGCGTATGCGCAATGCTGACACTTCTCTTTCCAAATGCAATTAGCGCGGCATGGGTCGCCTCAGCTCTCTGCTCTCTGCTCTCAGCTCATAGCTCAGAGCTTGTTTTTGTCAAACTTACGGCGCCGCACAGTGAGACAAAATGCGAGCATTTATATGCGTGTGAACGACTAGTAAATACCCTGGCATTAACTTTTACACCCAGTCAAACTCAATTTCTAAGCTTTGACCTGAGACAATCTATGAGAGTTGTGAAATTTGAATAATAAACTAAGCTATTTTAGCACCAAAAGTATGTCCCCAGCTCTCTTCAACTACAAGTTATGCTTATAAGAATACAGTTTGAATATCCTTAATGACATCGTTAAGTTTTTTTTCTGTTTAGTAGAGTTTCTTTACATTATGACCAACGCTCAGACACAGATTTTTAACAATTTTTATATCATAATAAATCTTTAAGCCCAAAAATATAATATTACAAACAATTTTATACATATAAAAAAAATAATAATTTTATTATCAAAATTATTTGCGCTCACACTAAATATAAATTTTTAATGTATATTATTATTAATAAATATATTACTAAAAATAATTAAAACATTTTTAAGAATACAATATACTATTAATATTTTTTTCCTATATTCTTAATTATAATTCACTATTATTTTTATTTGTAAACAATTATTTTGTGTTTGTTTTTAAATTTAAAGTACAAATTGTTTAATTTATACATATAATTTATTTGATTTATATTTTTTTTTTAAATTTAAACATTTCTTTATTGCTATTAAGCTAAAATCAATTAAATTAATTTTTAACTAAAATTATTATCTACAATTAAAATATAGTTTTCTTCATTATTTATAATAATATTATTTATAATAACTCATAATTAATTGAATTTAATTTCAAAGTAAAACTAGTATATAAAATTTAAAATGAAAACTTTTCTCTATTATTTTTAAACTAAAATAAATATTTTACTACATATTAAATTTTAAAATTTATAAATTTACAATTTTTATTATTTCTTACACTTACTTCATTGTATTCATTTGTAAGTGCAACTTTTATGGCCCTCTTTTATGACATAGGTAAAATGTTGCTACACATACATATATAAATGGGATTTTTATTTCTTTACTTCATTGCTCATTTTATTTAATTTCTGAAATTTGGGGGCACGCGGCAATCGGATTTGCTCTGATATCCATATATGGTTGAGTAATTCAATGGCTCGGCGGACTGGCCCAGGCCCACTGTGGTTGCAGGGGCACACGTGTGTAGCCAGTCAAGCATTTGACAGGGCCATGTCCTTGGCTGATGTCAGAGCCGCTTTTAGTGGCCACTAAATCAGTTGAGCCACAGAAATGTTTATGCAAACAAAAATGCCACAAGGGATACGCGGAGGCAACGCCAACTGCGTCATGTGGACGACGATGATGGACAATGGCCGGGATGGCCAGCGATGATGACAAAATATTTGCTCATTGCTGCAAATGATATGGCTGAGGGGGCGTCTGGGCGTCTGGGTGTGTGGGCATGGCAGGGCCGAACACTTCTTCATTATGCTCAAAGTTGGCCAAATTCCAAATATTCATTTATGCATTGCCGACAAAGCG